>CM076578.1:209900221-210395507 GCA_034641835.2 Pinus albicaulis | reverse complement strand
CTAAATTTATGCAGAATTGTTCTTTTGACTGGCAGAGAACACTCCCAGCTTCTGTCTTAGATACTCGAACGCTTCCCTGGGCAGAGTTTTGGCAAAGATATCAGCAACTTGTTCTTTGGAGGGAACATACTCCAACTTCACCTTTTGCTCAAGCACTTGTTCATGTAAGAAGTGATACTTGATGGGAATGTGCTTGGTCTTCGAATGCATAACAGGATTCTTGGAAATACTGATGGCACTTTTATTGTCACACTTAATGGGAACAAGAGGTGTACATTTGATTTGAAAATCTTGTAAGGTTTGCATCATCCAAAGGAGTTGAGTGCAACAAGATGCGGCAGCCACATATTCTGCTTCTGTTGTAGATAAGGCAATAGAATTCTTCTTGCTGAACCAAGATACTAACCGGGGTCCCATGTAGAATGCACCACCACTAGTGCTTTTCCGGTCATCAACACTTCCAGCCCAATCTGCATCAGTGTAAGCATGAAGAGTAAGATCAACATTCTTTGGATACCATAGACCAAGGTCTTGAGTTCCTTGAAGATATTTGAAAATTCTTTTAACAGCCTGAAGGTGAGACTCTTTTGGATTAGCTTGGAATCGTCCAACAATCCCAACTGCATGCATAATGTCTGGTCTAGTTCCAGTGAGATAAAGTAGACTTCCTATCATCGATATGTATTCTGGTTGATTCACCGTGGGAGAATCATCATGAGAACTGAGATTGCATCTGGTTATCATTGGTGTACTTATAGGTTTGCATTCTTCCATGCCATACTTCTTCAGAATTTGCTTAAGATATTTTGCTTGTGATAGGAATATACCATCTGCAGTTTGATGCACTTGTAAGCCAAGAAAAAATGTTAGTTCTCCAAGTAAGGAAATTTCAAATTCTTGTTGCATGACAGAAGCAAATTTTTGACTCAAAGATTCTTCATTACTCCCAAAAATGATATCATCAACATATACAACCACAATCAACAGTTTATTATTTTCAACTTTTGTGTATAAGTTGCTATCAGCAGACCCCTTTGAAAATCCTTGTTGATGAAGATATTTGTCAAGACGATAATACCAAGCCCTTGGAGCTTGTTTGAGACCATATAGGGCCTTTTTAAGTCTACAAACAAGATTTGCATCATTTCGCAAAATGAATCCTTCTGGTTGTTCTATGTATACTTCTTCTTCTAGATCACCATTGAGAAAGGAAGATTTAACATCCATTTGATAGACTTTGATTTGATGATAACTTGAAAAAGCAAGAAACATTCTTATGGCTTCAAGTCTAGCTACAGGAGCAAAAGTTTCTTCAAAGTCTATACCTTCTTGTTGAGTATATCCTTTGCAGACCAATCTAGCTTTGTTTCTTACAACATCCCCATTCTCATTCAACTTGTTCTTGAAAATCCATTTAGTTCCAATGACATTTTTATCATGTGGTCTTGGTACCAATTCCCAAGTGTCATTCTTTTCAATTTGATCAATCTCTTCATTCATGGCTTGCCTCCAACATTCATCTTTGCTAGCTTGATTGACATTGTGTGGTTCAATTGTGGATAGAAGTGCCAGATGATTAGAAGATCCCACAAGAGTTCTCCTTGTTCGTACACCTGATTCCTTGTCACCCAAAATTTGAGATTCAGGATGATTCTTTTGCACATATATGGATGGAGCTTTTTCAGATAGATCATCTTCAGGTTCGTCATTGGATCCATTGTCTATATCATTTGATGTAGAAGGACATAGGTCACCATCATCTTCTTTTGTTGTTTGTTTTTCTTCTTTAGGAGCTGCAGGAGACTCATCAATAACAACATCAATACATTCAACAATATTTCGAAGCCTTTTATTGTAACATTTTTATGCTTTGCTTGAATATGAGTAACCAAGAAGTATCCCTTCATCTGATCTAGGTTCAAACTTGCCAAGCTTTTCATCATTATTTTTGATAAAGCATTTACTTCCAAAAACTCTAAAATGCTTCACAAATGGAGAAATACCATACCAAAGTTCATATGGAGTTTTGTCACTATTTACCCGAACATGACCCTTGTTGAGAATGTTAGCTGTTGTATGTGCCGCTTCTCCCCAGAACATGTCAGGAGTTCCAGAATCATCGAGCATAGCTCTAGCCATTTGTTGAATTGTTCTATTCATTCTTTCTGCTACGCCATTTTGTTGTCGAGTACCTGCTACAGAGAATTGTCTTTTTATGCCATGTTGTTCACAAAATTCAAAGAATTCATTTGATGTATATTCTCCTCCTCGATTAGATCTAAGACACTTGATTTTTAGATCTAATTCATTTTCAACTAATGCTTTGAAGATCTGAAATTTTTCAAATGCTTCATCTTTGTGTTTAATGAGCCCGATCCAACACATTCTAGAGTAATCATCAATAAATAAGATATAGTATTCTTTCCCACGTGGTGACTTCTTCCTCATAGGTCCACATATGTCAGTATGAATGAGTTCAAGAGGCTTACTTGATGATCCTTCTTTGGCATTAAAACGTACTCTGGTCTGCTTACCGAATTGACAAGATTTGCATATGATGCTTTCTGGTAGATTAATATTGGGAAGACCACGAACAGCTTGAAGTCTTCTTGCTTTGTTGATTTGAGAGAAGCTCAGATGCCCCAGCCTTCTATGCCACAGCCAATTTTCTGAAGACTTGCTCAAGTAACATTGATCTATGTCGTTCAGTACATACAGGTTGCTAGGATTTCTTTTTCCTTTTATAATGATTTTACCTGTATCAAGATCACGAACCACACATTCCTTTGAACTAAAGACCACTTCTGTTCCTTGATCACACATTTGACTTACACTTAACAGGTTATGCCTTAATCCATCCAAATACATGACATCATTAGCCTTCACCTTTTCTTTTAGAAATACTGACCCTTTTCCTTTAATTACAGCATGAGTATCATTTCCAAAAGTAACTTTCTTTTCCTTTTCTAGAGCATTATATGTAAGAAGTTTACTTTTGTCACCTGTCATGTGTCTTGAGCACCCACTATCAA
Organism: Pinus albicaulis; assembly: GCA_034641835.2. Classification (NCBI taxonomy): domain Eukaryota; kingdom Viridiplantae; phylum Streptophyta; class Pinopsida; order Pinales; family Pinaceae; genus Pinus; species Pinus albicaulis. The sequence goes on along the minus strand of CM076578.1, from coordinate 210,392,475 downwards.
TGTACCATTGATTTTCTTCACCTTCTGCAAATAATGCTATCCCACAACTTTCAACCTGTGTTTCTTTCTTTTTCCATACTTTAGAGTTTGAGGGAACATGTTATGTTGGCTGGACCTTGCTCCTGCATTCAGATTCTTCATGACCAAAGTTATTGCAATAAGTACATTCAACTTCATTTTGAAGAGGAGAAAAGTTGTTATAGGTGTTCTTCTTTGGTTCAATATTCATCCTTTTCTTTCTTGCTTATCTTGTCATGATGGTTTTATATGCAACACATTAAACAGCTTTATGACCAAAATTGTGACATGAGAAACATTGTCCATTGAAGTAGAAATTTCTGCGATCATGAAATCTTCTATTTGAATTTACCTGTTGGTTGTTGCTTCTTTGAGGGATCTCCCTGTTAGTGATCCTTGATTTGAGATGATCATGCTTTACCTGTAAAGATACTTTGTTCCCTTGCTGAGTGGCTGAGTGAAGAGAACCAGTTGTGACTGCTTTCAGATAATTTGGTGCTGAAGTCTGGGAAGATTCCCCAGTATATCCAAGAACTGTTTTTATAAGAGGAGACCGTTGTGTCTTGATAATCTCATCTAAGGTTTCTGAACCTTTAGCAAATCTAAGATTGAGAGTCTTCACTTTCTCATTATCTTTCCTTAGACTTACTATTTCACACTCCAATTCCTCAATGCGTTTTTCTTTGGCTTCAAGCTGACTTTCAAGAGTCTCTATGATTATGATCTTTTCTTCTAGTCTTACCTTGAGTTGATTGTTTTCTTCAAGAAAATCATTGTCCTCTAGAGCATCCACGAAAGTATCCTTTTCTTCTCTTTGTTCAAAGGCCATGAGAATTCTAAAGTCTTCTTCACATTCTTCCTCACTATTAGATGATCCATCACTGTCTTCGTTAGTATAATAACTTTTTCTGGTGCTAGATCGATTCTTATTCCTTCTTGCTACTTCTTTTCCTTTAGCCAAGGATTCTTTATAAGGACACTTTGCAGCATAATGACCAACTCTTCCACAATTCAAACACTTGAAAGGAAGCTTACCTTTGAACTTTCCGGTACCTAGTTGAAGTCTTCTCACAAAATTTGCTTCTTCTTCTTCTTCAGATATATAGCTGGATTCTTTGACAACTTCCTTTTCTTTTCCTTTTGCTGATGCCTTAAAAGCAGCTTCTTTGATTTGAGAAGGACCTCCTTGCCTCATTTCAAGCAGTCAGAATACCATGTAATTGAACAATAGTAAGAGTTTGCAGATCTTGCCTTTCTTCAATAGCTGAAACTTTAGAGTCAAATTTTGAAGTCAGGGATCTTAAGACTTTTTCAACCAGAGTATTATCAGTTATGGTCTCACCCAAATTTCTCATTCGATTTACAACATCATCTAGATGAAGGAAGAAGCTGGCAACACTTTCATCACTATGCATCTTCAAATTTTCATATTCAATTCTAAGAGTTTGGAGTTTTGCATTTTTTACCTTTGTATCTCCTTCATAGCTTAGAATGATTTTGTCCCATATTTCTTTTGCTGAATGTAGCTGCATCACTTTAGCAAATTCCGATTCAGACATGCTTCCTAGCAAGACATTTACTGCTTTGGCATTGGTTTCATACTTCTTCCTTTCTGCTGCATCAGTAGGAATGCTTGCCGGGTATTGATAACCTTCTTCCACGATTGCCCATACATCTGCACCAATACTTTGCAGATATGCTTTTGTACGTACCTTCCAGAATATCAGATTGCTTCCATTGAATAGAGGTGGCTTTATAGACATTACTCCTTCTTGACTTCCCATTACGACGGATCTCCTTTAAGCGATCAAGCTTCTGCACAAGGACCTGCTCTGATACCAATTGTTGGGAAAAATACTGAGAGGGGGGGGTGAATCAGTATTTACTGCATAATCAAATCTTTTTACTTTTTCATTCCTTAAAACCCATACGCTACTTTCCTTCAGTAAACTAGCGTATATACGCGGATACCCTTTATGAAACTAGCGTATACACAGAGATCTAGATCTGTCATTAAATCTTCACTTATATTATTCCATCATTCATTCATCAGATGTTCAATAAACAGTAAACATGTGCAGTAAGAACAGAATAAACCATCACACAAAGCATCACACATGAACACCAGGATTTTTAGGTGCAAACCCAAATCGGGAGAAAACCACCGCTGCAGTTGCTCAGCCTTCAATATTTTATTATAGAGAAAACATCTTACAACATATGTGCTGGCGCAGACTTGACCAGCACGCAGGCACCCACCTGCGCTCGTTTACCGGCCTCTCCTGGAAGGGAGCTACGACCCCCTGACTCGTTTACCAGCCTCACCTGGAAGGGAGCTACAACCCCACGGTAGAAGGCAATAGCCCTCGACACCTCTATGGACCACTTTTCATCAAATTTCTACTGAATTAGTAACTTCAATAGAAAAACACTTGGAATATGTTTCATTATATTTTGTTGGACCCTCACGATTTCAAGCTCAACCATACAGCCAAACTGAATCGAGACAACTCGGAAACGATGGGAATACGAATAAGCGGCAACACATCGAACAAATCGGACATTTCTTACCACGAGACTTTGTAAACCCTGAACACATACGCTTTCCTTTCCGCGATGTCGCGTATATACGTACTTTCCTAAACGGCGTATACCTGCAATGCAAATTATAGAACCAATTTAGCCCACGCATACGACTTTTTCTTCCTTGAGCCTTTGATATATATACGCTTCCTCTTTGGCGAACTAGCGTATGGTTCTTCAGAGATTTTAGGTCATTGCATTTCTTCAGAACAGATACTTCATTCAGATTTAACCCTTCACTTCAGACAGAGGTTCGCCTCTTCTTGGATCTAATCATTCCATAAAACGATCTAGAAAATACAAGCAGATTTCAGATCTAGATCCCCTTCTTCATCATTGGTGCATCATCCATTCAGATTTATCATTCAAGTGTAACCCTTTCCATTCAGATCTACTTCAGAGTGAAGTATTCATTAAGCTCAAAGATCTTGCACCCACATTCATGATTTTCACAATGAAATTCTTCTCCTTATATAGGTTTACCTAATTTCAATACCATGAGCCAAAACCACATTACTTCCGATGGTATTCCTGGACGGGGTCATTTAGGCGAATCATTACCCAATACAATGGGTCAATATCATGGTGGTTACCCCTGGTTTTGCACTTTTTGAGCGCTTTTGCCCATACGCGACTTGGAACGTTGTTTCCCGCGTGCATACGCGACTCCCCCTAGCCAAATCCGCGTATACCTAGAGACATACTCTTTTCATCAAGATTTAGCACATGCTGAAATTCTTTCTTCATTGCCTTCTGTGTCTTGTACACCTTTGCTTTAGATACATCGGTTACTCCATCAAGAACATATTCTATCAAGCACAACTTCATCAGGTGGATTGCCATCAAGGACAACACATGTCAACAGTCGTATGTCTTCATCTTCATTCAGTGGGTTGCCATCAAGGACAACACTCTTCATCATAATGCCAACAAACCAAACATATCAACACCAAGTATCATTTGACTGGACATCATGTAGAAGCCAAAACAATTCATATGACACATTGTCCTACTTCAGAACAAATTGCAAATATCTTCTCCAAAACATTGGGACGTGAAATGTTTGAAAAATGTATATCTTTACTTGGCATGCAACATGTCCCTTGGGATTAAGGAGCAAAATGTTAAATAATCCTTTGATATTTTGTATATAATCATAGTTAGGACAAAGATTAGTTATTTCCCGTATTTTTAGTTATGGAGACATAATTATCTCCCTCTGAATTTGATTATATAAATATATCCTTCTCATTAATAAAAGTATCACAGAATATATATATATATATATATATATATATATATATATTTTCTCACATAATTTAAATAGTCAGTAAGAATATAAATTTCCTCTAGTTAAAAAAATGAAATGCATGAATCTAAGTTGAAGTAGATGTCACCTCCTATAAGCTAAAAAAAAGAGTTATACATCAGGTTGGTCTTTTAACTTAATATTAATTTTATATGATAGGATTATTATAACTTTTTACAACACTGTTTTAATATCTTACTATTTCATACATATACATATGTGTGTGTGTGTGTGATAGGCAGTAAATAAGAAAAACATTATCAAAGGGATGATGTCTTAAACATAATGGATCCTTTAGCTTTAACAAAATTTGAACAATTCATATTAACATTAACAATAGCACTTATTCTATAACAATCACCAAATAGTTGTAAACCTCAAACATTCCTCCTAGCCAAGAGCATGTTACTCATTTTCTCTTAACAATCAGGTGCATATGGCTTTGACTCCATAGGGAAATAACTTACCGAGAGCTAGATACATGCCCAATACCATATAGATAAAGAAGACCAAGATACCAAAAGAAACACCCTCCAACCTACAAACACACTTCCCCTTTCAACAACTGAACTCTCAACTAAGCTATAGACTACTCATATGTCTACACTTTCTCAACTTGTTTACCCATGATGTGAGTTGTACTTGAAACCTTAGTGCACAGAGCATAAAAGAATAAGTAATATTTTATTACATTTTAGAAATATATTACTGATCATATATATATATATATATATATATATATTCTTCTCCCACAATTTTAAAGAGTCAATTGTAATATTTAATATTTATAAAAATAACCAAAATTCATATGATATAACATATATCAATGAAAGTATGATAAATATATTATATATATAATATAAAATCATATGAAAGTAAAATGACAATATATAAAACGATACATGAAGAGGGCGAGCCTTATATTCCAGTCTATCGGCCCATAAATACATTGAGGGAGAAAATGGCCACCGTCAGATTAAAACAATAACTAATCCTAGAGTGGCCATTTTGTCTGGCAATGCATTTATAGGCCGATAGACTGGGATATAAGGCTCGCCCATGAAGAGCCTTAACCGCTCGTGTTTCCGAATGGAGTGGACAAGTAGAATCCTATTTCACATTCAAATCCTTCCTTCCTTCAAAATGATTGGAAGTCGCTGTCCTACGCAAACATGTTGTCATCTTTTTCCTGTGTCGAATGCGTCATCTCTGTGCTGTCATATTTTCGTGTCGTGAATGCGTCATCTCTGTGCTGTCATTTTTATCTAAATGTTCTCAAAGTCCAACTGAAACTTTTAAATACAATGTTTATACATTTTCGTGTCGTGAATGCGTCATCTCTGTGCTGTCATCTTTTCGTGTCGTGAATGCGTCACCTATGTGCTGTCATTTTTATTTAAATGTTCTCAAAGTCCAATTGAGCGTTTTAAATACAATTTTATAGTCAGGTATTAAATTTGTTTGACACAATACAATACCTTACTAGACGCTCTGTGAGACAGAAAATGGAAACGGTTGTTGGAGAAAGAGAAAGTTCTGAAAAGGCGAAGAGAATTCGGTAGAGGCTGATGGTTGGATGCGTATTGCTTCTTCACTCGTGGAATTCATTTAAATTATTACCTTTACCAATCCCAACAAACCTTCAAAAAATTAATGCAACCCAACTGTTAAATTATTACCTTCACCAAACCCAACGAACCCTAAAAAAATAATGCAACCCAACCGCAATGGATCCATGTGATTTCATCTCCTCTCAAGCAAAATGAAACACGTTTTTAAAGTCAAAATACGATGCTTTTGGTATACTCCAAAATCTGATTTAATCTTAAAATACAAGAGATTTCCATTTGATTTAATTCATAAAAAATAAAAGATGTGCTTAAAAGTCAAAAGGGTGATATATATAGGTAAGGAACTAGGTTAACAACAGGTATAGAGGTGGTGTGGTTTTCGATAAGTCTACCTATGTTTATGTTTGTTAATAGTAGCAAGTGATGGCTTCCCACTACTACTTTGATAAATTAGTTATGATAGTTTTTTCTACTATGTAGAAAAGAATAAAAATAAAAATAATAACCAATAATTATTTTTAATATGAATTTCACATTAACATTTTAAAAAATAAAAAAATATTTACTCGTAATAAGAAATATAATGAAAAATTAATTATGGTTATAAGTTATTAAAATAATTAAGAAAATGTATTTTTTTTTTAATCAATAATAATAATAATATTAATAAATTGAACTTAATACTTTAATGTGAAAATGTTCTCACAAATAAGTAAATAAATAAATAACTATTTAAGAATGAATATTTGTTAAGTTTTTCTAGACATATATTTGGTGAATATTTATGAGAATTATTGTATTTATTAGTGTGGTGAAACATTGTGGCGAAATAATTTTATGTGTGATGAATATCTGAGGTGTCGTGAACATTTATCTAGTCAAATATATATTATGTAGTCTATAACATTGTACAACAATATTCTTTCTTTGTTGGTCATAACTTTGGTGCATATGTACTTTTTATTTATTTTCTTTCTTTTTATTTTATTTTTTAAATTATGATTTGTTCCCACATATACCAAAAGCTCAACCTAGCAAGGGGAGGTTGAACAAAGTCACCTTAGACAATAGTTATGATCATATTGATTCATAAAATAGAAAACAATAGAGAAGAAGTAAAGTGTAACATAAAATAGAATTAGATGGAATGCTGGCAAAAAAAAATTAAATTGTTAGAAATTAAAGGGTTTGAACCTCAAATACAAAAAATAGAAGATAGGGTACAAGAAATGGAAAATAAAAAAACCAATGATTGAAGAAAATGCAACATGAGAGATGAGATTAAAGAGTTACAAGAAAAACGAAATAACAACTTAGCTTTAGGTAGTATAGAAAATAAATTAGGCATTAAATCCATCAAAGAGGAAATGAACATGCTAATTGAGTAGAAATATAAAAGAGTACAAATATTTGTATATCATAAAAATAGTAAAATAAGAATTAAAAAATAAGCCACAAATTAAAGCAACTTATCTCATAAAAGCAAGAAGTTGGGAAAGATATGAGAGCATAAATATATATTGATTTATGTTAGAGAAAGTTGCAGCGACCATAAATTAGGTACTTATTCCAACAGATCGAGCTAAATCAAAGAAGGAGGTTCAAAAGGTAAAGAAGCTAGAAAAGAAGTTAAATGAACAATTATTAGAAATAAGAAAATTATTATTAGAGATACAAATCAAAATGAGAGCAATAAATAAGATTTTTTGGATCACTTTGGATCTTTTTTTGGAATTATCATGGTTTTCCATGGCATAAAGGTCCTATGTTAAGTTGGATTGTGAGTGAAATTGATAAAAAAAAAGGTTGACAAAACTTTGCAGCATGATGAGTCTAAGGTAATTAACATAGGTGGATTCATTTTGTGTTCATCATAGAAAAACAATTCCTCTCTTAGATGGATTAGAGGAATATATCTCGTTATATAGAAAATAATGTTTCTACCACATTCTGCTTTTGAATAAGATAGACCCTATCAATTGGTATATTAGGATTGAAAATTTTGATATTAAGGTTAAGAATATCTATATTGCAATTTGTAAGAAAAACACACTAAATAAAAGTTACCCTTATAATAACCAAGAATAATATATTCAAAGTATGAGGAATGAAGGTAATATTCTCTTGTTTCGAGACTTTAAAGCTAGAACTACAACTAACTAACCTATTCCTTTAATCAATGATTCCAACTCTAATCCTCTTTAGCTACATCATGGCCTTGTTTTAACTAATAGATACAAAAGAAAATTTGAAGACTCAACCAATAATTTTTTGATATTGAGATAGTAAAACTTTGTAATTCTCTAAACCTTATCATTTTCAATTACATAATCAAGTGGAAAAATTTCGAACTAGATGAATTGTATCCATGGGCTTCACGATAGTGTCATGGATTATGTGATATTCGATATCTATATTTTTGTTGGTGAAAAAGGAGGTCTCTGGGCAAGACCCAGGTTCAAGCTTGAGGCCAACAAGGTTTACGCTGTAGTCTAGGACAACGCCGGCATTTTCACCTTGCTCAAGGGAGCAAGGAGTCTCACCCAAGGCATGCCGTGACCTTACTAAGGTTATATACTAGGTCATAAGCATAGAGGAAATATTACTAATGCAAGTTCTCTCTTATGTGCATACAAAAGACATTCATAGATCTCAACTTTAAGAAGAAAGTTATCATTCATCAATAGATATTCAGAGTATCGAGTTAAAATTTCAAAATAAGCATACATCAGAATCAATAAGCATCACTAATCCATAATAAGCAGTACAACAACAGTATGATTCCATTAACTTGGCTCAAAACAGTATAAACATACTATGCGAAGTATTACAGTTCATTTCAGTCCATAAAGCTCCGCAGAGCTCTCCCTAGGCTCTACTCTCCTATGAGCCTCTCTCTGACTAACTCCTTGGAGTCGCTTCTTCCTTTCTTATATGTTCCTGCTGACTGACACTATCAGTCTTTGCCCCTTTTTCGCTCAATTGTTCCCTTGCACTCTACTTCCTTATGTTTCTTCTTCATCACTGGGAGTTCTACTGCTTGTTCCTTGTCTCCCGTCTCTACCATTTGTGGCATCATCTGTTTTCGCAAATGCGATAGCTCCCTGCCTACCTTAATTGCGCTCTGCCACCTATCTTTTGGTTCTCCACAACTCCAAAATTGTATTTTCCAAAAACAAAGGCCCTAATAGGCCTCGACCACATGCTATTGACTCATCCTGAGTCAATATTTTCCTGTTGTTCTGGCTTCTGGTGGTTCGTGGGCTTCCGATGCTAACCTATTTTCCCATGTTGCTTCCATCTCTGTCTTTTCTTGTTCCGGTTTGCCCTCTTTCAACAAAGGCCCCAACTCGGGAACCTTGCTCATTACTTATTTCCTGATCTCTATGAACTCATTCATTTCTTGTTTCCACACCTTTATCATAGGCTTTGTCTCAGTGATGACTTTGTCAGCCTTAGTCGAGTCCATTACCTGTCACAATTTGTTGAACACTTCCTGGAGTTTGGGTTCGACCTTAGACACTAATTTTTGAATTTCCTCTGCCTTTTGTTTCACATGTTGTCGCAGGTCCCTAAGAAGTTGCTTCGTTGTTGCTGCGTGTTGCTTGATGGCCTAAATCTATGTTTCAGGTACATCTACTTGGTCATATAGCTGAGTGCGACTAACCGGATCTGTGGTCCCCTTATTTCGAGGAAGATCTTCTGTAGTTGCTCTGAAACAGGTTTAGCTTTCGTGGTTAGTAAATTGAAACACTCATGGAGTTGCTCCAACAAGCTATATGCTTGCTTGACTGTCGTTCCAAGTGTGTCTTTCATGCTTTGCATCTCTCTCTGCCTTTCCGCTACCTTCTCGGCATACATTATAGAGGGATCTGGTAATGCTGGTATTGCTGCAAGCAGCTCTCTCAGCTCCTGATTTGTTTTGTCTAATCTTGTACATGCATTTTTACTCGAATGGATCTCTCAACCATTGAGCATGACGAAATATCTACAGGTGTGTTGCTATCTAAGGAAGTGACTGTCGGCCATAGGTCTTTAAAGACCTCTGTTACTTGATCTAGCTACTGTTGTAGGCTCTCTTTCTTGCTCTGGAGTTGATTACACTCATCAGTAAGCACAATAACTTGTTGATGTCGTTGCTCAAATTTCTGTAAGAGGTCGTTGTGTAGACCTTCTACTTGTCAAGCTGTCATGTGGATGAAACTGAAAATTTGGCTGGGTCCCCAGTTTTTCATGTCACCACTTCTCAATGTCTCTTGGTTCGAGCTCTTTTCCCTTTAAGTGTTGGTATTGGGGGTTTCGTTGGCTTGTTTTTGCAGAGTGGAGTGATGGTGGGAAGTGAGTGGGAGTGGAATGCAGTAGATGGTAATGCAATTTGGATGGGGGTGGTGGTGGACAGAGATGAAAAATTCAACATCTGAAATATAGAAAAAGTTGGAAACACAATGGATTTGGTGCTGAGAGTTTATATTACCTTGTTGATGCCTTTCACTCGAGTGTCCAGCGGGTCCATCAATGACCTTAGTAGTAATTGGGATACCCTGTGCACTGTTTCTTCCGGTGTCTCCCCTAGAAGTGCTTTCAGGAGCGTCGTATCAAATGAGTAAATCGGGATCTTGCTTCTGATCTCCATTACCGCACCTGGCCATGAAGAAACTTATGTATGGAAAGCCTCCTCCATTATTTGGAACCTCAACAACTTCTTATGGAAGGTATTTTCATCAACATAGTTTGGTCGAACATAGGTTTGGCTATGAGACACCCCAAACAAAATCTGAGGGAAGTACCTATCCAATAGGCTTCTTGAAACTCTTTGCTAAATTTTGACTACGTCTACCATCTGTCTGTACAAGGTGGAAAAAGCTTCTTCGTTTACCTCTTTGGTACTCGGGTCCCTTGACATTTTCCATGGTATGTACCTTAGTGCCATTGGTTGGTCTTCGGTAATCTCTGCAAGTGACCCAATTCCTGGTGGACTCCACTTCCACATTGCAAGATCCATGATTAGATAACCATAGATAAATCCTGTGGCCCGCTTGTAGTTGTCCTCGCAAGCCTCAAATAGCTCCCGTAATAAGAACGTGCACCAATTTAGATGTGCCCCTTAAATGTAATTCTCCGCGATCGATATTGTGTGAAGGGTGCATTCCCCCTTGGTGTAATGCCTCATAGTTTTCCCAGCGATCAAGTAGAAAGAAAATTTTACTGCTGGATTGTTGATGAGATCAATTTTTTCTCCCTTTCCTCCTCTCCTTATTTCATACTTTCTGTAGTAGTCACAATCCCCCACCTTCTTGGCTCTCCTCGAAGTGTTTTGGAAGGCCGATGAGATATCATTTCCTGTAGCTGATAAACCTGTGAGTCTATGTATATCCTCCATGTGAATTGAGATCTCCCTCCCAAACCACAATGCCCCATTTTGCATTCTTCCAATCAGGAACTTGGTGCACTACATTGTCACTCTCGATGTCCCGAACACTGGAAGGCTTCTAAGGTATAGGATTTTTGACCTCTGGATGCCTCTGATGTCTGGGTGCACCCTCGCTGCTTCGCCTCCTCCCTCCTTCACATGTTTTTCAATGTGAACTTGCCTTTTCATTGCTGAGAACTGGAATGATTCCATGAAGTCAGTATCTATCAGTGTGGCATTGTCATATTTGCAAATTAGTGACTCCATCCTTTGAATTCTTTCGTCGAGCTCAGGCTCGACCACTTAATTCATCACCTTAATCATTTTCTTTCTTCTGTTGTATACTCAAACTACTGCTGCTGGTCTATTGCTTTGAACTTCTACTGTTGGAATCAGGCTTATCATTCTAGTTGTTCATTTCTCTGATAACTCATAATTTTCTGGCATTCTACTGTTTCCCTCCTTCATTTGGGTTAAGTAGGATTACTGACACGAATGATGTTGATGTGACGCCATAACTAATTAATTCTTGTTGTCTTTCCCCGTAGCTATAATCGTGTGATTAGTTACTAGGGTGAGGTGGATTATGACAGTGTTGATGGTGGCTTCAGAATTCAGGTAGATGTGATGGGCAATAATTATGGCTAAATGTGGAAATTTTATTATGGTATGGGGGTTACTAATTATGGAAATTATTTTTCAAATTCTGATGATCCTACAAAATGACAACGCTATGATGGCTCATTATGAGTGAATTATGATTGAAACTCTTAGACTATGTAACATTGTAGACTCTCCCCCCGACCACAATTGGTTGCGATGTGGTCTCCACATCGCAACAAGGTGACTGTTGAATTTTCATGACCTAGATGTTTCTTATTGAGGATCCCTACTCTAGTGGGCTGAAATGATTAAAACATAAACTATTCTATGGTTCATTTTGGTTGCGAGAGAGTTATTGAATCTACTCTACTGACTTCTCTCAGGTGCGAGAGTTATTAAAATTAAAAATGATTGCATTTCTTACTCATGATAAGGTTTCAGTCATGCGCCATTCACCCATCCTTGAAGTATCTCTCCATCTAGTTGCGCTAGATTAAATTTGCCTGAGTTCCTTATCTCTATGACATAATACGGTCCCATCTAGTGCATTCTGGAACTTACTGTCGTAGAGAAGTACTTTTCCACCAAGAGTAAAATTTTTGTGCTTGATGTGGTGGTCATGCCAGGCCTTTTGTCATTTTTTCTATAGTGATTGATGGAAATCTGCCAAAAATCTATATGCTTCAAGCTCCTACAACTCATGAAGGCATGCAGAGATGGAGTCTTCATCTGTCATGTGTGTTGTTGAGGCAATTATGAGGCTTGGTATTATAAACTCGGCTAGCATTACTGCCTGTTTCCCATACACCAACTGGAATAGAGTTTGATTATGCAGTCTCTTTATGGTGGTCCTATATGCCTACGACAAGGCTGGTATTCTTTCATCCCAATGATCATGGTTAGCGTTGCATATATTTTTTAACCCCTTCTCCAAGATTTGTTTGAAAGCCTTGAATATTCCATTAGCCTGAGCGTGGTACGAGCTTCTCTTATGGTGTTGTATCATAAAATTATCCAGTAGTGATTTAATTGTAGCATTAATGAAATGCATGCCTTGATCACTTGTTAGGATTCTTGGACATCCGAACCTGGTAATGATGTTCTCAAAAAGAAATCTGGCTGTTGTATCTTCTTTACAGTCCTTTACGGGTGTCGCCTCTGCCCATCTTGTGAGGTAGTCAGTTGTGGTGATTATATATCTTTCCTATGAGTGTTGCAAATTGGTCCTATGAACTCGACTGCCCATTTCTCAAATGCCTGCATAGCCCTCATAGGTTGTAGGGGCATCTCATGGCGATGTGATGGTCACCCTGTTCTTTGATAGATGTCACATTTATTCACATATTCTTTGTTGACTTTTTGTATGGTGGGCCACCATAATCCCGCATGTAGCATTTTTATTGCAGTGGGTTTTGCACCAACATGGCCTCTCGCAACTCTATTGTGACACTCCCACGAGATGTCTGCTCTTTTGGGATATAAGACACATCTTTGTAGGATATAATCCAAGCCCATTTTATACAACTGCCCTGCTATGAGTTGATACTTGGCTTCTTTAAGTACTAGGTGTCTTCTTTGGGTTGCTTCATATTCCGATGGGAATTATAATATGGCCAAGTAGATTGCTATCTGTTCTAGATAATATGGGATGGCTTCTGCGTAGAAAATATCAGCATCTGGCAGCTGGTCATCAAGTGGTCCCTCGTTTTCTCCATTCTCCAATCTTGACAAATGATCAGGACCAACATTTAGCCTCCCTGGTTTTACTATTACCTCGAAAGTGAGTTCTTGGAATAGTAGGAGCCATCTGCAGATTCTTCCCTCTAGTACGTGTTTGTTTACCAGATATTTCAGTGCCGAGTGATCTATGAAAAACTTAAATGTGCCTCCCAATAAGTAGTGGCGAAATTTCTGTAGAGAGTATACCATAGAAAGAGCCTCTCTCTCCGTTGTTGTGTAATTCCTTTCTGCCGTTGATAGCTTCCTGCTTGCAAAGTATACTAGTTGATATATGGGGGTTTCTCCTGGCTGAGCTAGCACTGCCCCCAAAGAAACACTTGAAGCATTGATGTGGATGTAGAATTGTTTATCCCAATTTGGATGATCCAAAATGGGTGCACTTGCTAGTTTTTCTTTCAACGTGTCCAATGCGTTAGTGCATTCATCGTTCCATATGAATTGTTGCAACTTCCGCAACAACTTTCTAGTGATGCTGTGATTTTTGAATAGTTTTGGATGAACCTCATTTAGTATCCTGTGTGTCCAAGTAGTGACCTCAACTGTTTTACATTCTCTGGTGCATCCATTTTCACAATTATTGCCACCCTTGCAGGGTCCACACATACTCCTTGTTTGCAGACTACATGTCCCAGAAGCGTTCCAAGGGGTACTGCCAAGATGTGCTTTTTGAGATTTAGAGAAATATGAAGTTGTTTGCACCTATCAAACATTATCATGAGCAGATTTGTATGGTTCTTCAGTAAGTTGTACACCGTCCAATCATACATGTAGACTTCTAGGAACTTATGGATATAGTCTCTGAATGCTGCTATTACTATCCGTGAAAACACAACTAGTGCATTCTTTAGCCCAAAAGGCATGACATGATGGGCGTATGATCCCCATTCTATTGTGAAAGTAATTTTTCTTTAATCCTCTTCTCATATTCGCACTTGATGGTACCCTGAGAAGCCATTCGTGAATGAGTATGCTTCATTTCCTACTACATTGTCGAGAAATTCATCACTAAATGGAGTTGGAAACAGGTCATGAATACATGCACTATTCAAACTTCTATAGTCCACACATACTCTAATTTATGATTTCTCCTTTTTATTTTGTATCACTATTGGGCTAACCCATTCTACTTCTTCAATTGGAAAAATTAGACCTGCATTCAACATTTATTCTATCTCTGCTTTAACCTTTTCTTTTACTTTGGGATTTAGGTGGTAAGGTCTATGCTTTACTGGCCTTGCATCTGGTCTTAGGACTATGTGCATCTCCCCCATATCTCCTTTGATTCCTTTGATCTCTACCACTGAATATGGAAATAGGTCTTCATACTCCTATAGCAGGTCAAATATTTATTTTGTGGTTTATGTATCCCAATAATCTCCGATGGATGCAATATTGGGCTTCTATGTGCTTCCAATGTTCTGATTCTTTGTCTTCAGGGGTAACAGGTGTAATCCCTCAATAGTTGGTTCTTCTTATATTTCCTGTTCCCCTTCCTTTTCTTCAAAGTATAGATGTCGAATATTTTCTAAATCATCGTCGTCTATCTCCCGACCTATTCTTTTACATGCTACTGATTCCTTGACTTTTTGCTCTGATAACGATATTTCTTCATTTTCCTCAAGCTTTGGGAAGAACAATATTCTTTTAATTGCTTGTAGGGTATCTGTAATTTTGTCTGTGTCTCCCTTGAAAGAAAAATATTGCGTGAATTTCTCTACCATTGTTTCCCAAGTACCTGTTCCTCTCTTCTTCTCTTCTGTTAGGTACCAAGCTTGCAGAATGGTGTCCAATGAATGTATGAAGTTGTGGGCCCATAAATATTTTGGATATTCCTCTTTCCTCCACTTATACTTGCAACTGTTTATATGTACTAGGGGATCAGAATTCCCTCGGTACTATTCTCCCAGTTGCGGCCTTGAAGCCACATGAAATCTTTTTCTTAATTCTCTAGCAATATCTTCCCATTGTGGAAGATAGTTTTGATGGGTTGCCCACCACCTTACTGAAGTGGATTGTAATTCTACATCCATGAGAGGGACTCTACGTTCTACTAGCACCTTGTCTTCTACCTTGTAATAAATGTATTCACAGCTTGCATATTTGAAAGTGTTGGGTATTCTCTTACCTCTGTACCAATCCAGTTGACTCCATGAACGCTGGCACATCTTATGGTGTTGATCTCATATTCTCCCTGCTGCCAATCATCCCATGCCACTTCTAATCCTACTTCAAAACTCTAAACAATTCTCTAGCTTACCGTTCCTCTTATTGTAGGATTAATGTAATCGTCTATTTTTCCGATAGTCATCTGATAGAGTTGATCTAGAAGCTCTGTGTCTTCTCTGTTGTCAAGAGTTTCTGTGTATCAGGGTCCTTGATACGGAACCAATGGCTAAATCACTCTGATCTCACAATATTCAAATATCATTAATTCCTTCTTTAAGTCGATGACTGCATAATTTTCAAAGGCCCAATCTATTCCTAGCAAAGCAGGATAAGGATCATCGTCACCCATGATATATATTACTTCAAAGTCCATATAGGTATTTACTCCTGCAACATCAACCTCAACTTATTCCAGCCTTCCTATTGATACAATGCAATATTGATTTTCCATTCTGAGCTGTATTGGTGAGTATGACAGCTTCGATTTTTCAAGTGCTTCCCATGTCTTTCTAGGTAGAATATTGACATCTAATCTGAGATCTAGCATTGTGTCTCTGATTTGGAATCCTGTAACATGAGCGTTTATGCGGAACTCTTTTCCATTGCTTCTCTTATTTATTTTTACTCTTCTTATATATTTCTTAGTCGCGTTACCTGATTCTCCATGTCATGCTCCTCCTTGAATGACCATTTCTAGATTTTGCTTTAATTGTTCCAGCATATGTCCATTGTTTACAATTTTCAGGAACAATCTGAACTATTCTTCTATAAGTGTGCTTGTAGGGACTATATTTCCTTCTTCCCTAGATGGTTGTGGAAGTTCCATACTCTGATTTCTTCCTATCTAGGCTGAAATCCTTCTTTGGTGATGTAGGTTTGACTAACTTTATCGGGTCCATTTCTTGTGCATCCTCTCTTGTTTTCTTCCCTCCTCGTGTCACTATGGATAGACTTTGTAGAGGTTGAGGCTCTACTATCTTTGGTTCTACATTAACTAGGTTAGCTCCTCTTTGTCTGGTTCTCTCTTCCCGCCCCTTAATCAACTTCGAGAAGTCTTCAATAGCATGTGCATTTAATATGAATTGAGAGGACCATGGTCTCCTCAGTAGTGAACATTCTCTCACTACGTGACCTTCCTAATCACATTTGTAACACCTCACCAGTCCTCTTCCTCCAGTTTTTCTACCTCTCATTCCTCCTACTCATCGTCCCCTTGGAGTCTCATTTACTATATAGTACGATCAGTCTAATAGTTCTTCCAATGCATCAACAACTCTGGATTGCTATGTATTATGAGTTATAGAGGCAGAAAATTCATATTAAATGTTGTTTGGAACATTTGAGTATTTTTTCATAAATGGACACCGTCATGGAGGATGACCAATACCTTTGCATATTTCGCAGCATTATGTTGTTGTTTGATTCTGTTGATTGGGGAACCCCAGGAAGTGGGGTTGCGTTTGGTATAGCCCTTGAGTATTTATCTGCGCAACTCCACCGACTAGCGGGGCCCCCTGTGTTCCGACCACCAAAGTCCCAACGTTGACTCCTCGTAAGCTTGGACATTCCGTGGCTACGTGTCCTTCCATCAACGTGTACACCACATATTGGGTCTTGCGGGTTGTACCGACTGAATATCTTTTAGTTTCTTCGTCAAAATGGCTATTTGATGTTGCAGTCATAGTATGGATGGATCTTGCACCATTTCTCCTCCTTTGAACTCATGCAAGTATCTAGCCATTGCTTCTACTTTCATTGCTTTCTCCAGTGCATCTTGAAGGGTATCAATATTTTGTTGCGTCAATGGTGTCCTTGTTAACGGTAGGAGTGCTTTAATAAATGAGTCCCATTGGTGATTTGGATTGATTTGGTAACTTATCTTTCCAATCGCGTATTTGAATCTTCTCATCAAATCCTGGGCTATTTCTCCTTCCCGTTGTTTGATTTCCCATAGCTTCGATATTCCTTTCTTATCCCTCTAAGGCAGCTTGAATTCTTGGATCAATTCCCTCTTAACATCATCTATTGCTGGGTTTCAGTGTGCTTCTGACCATTTGATGAACCAACGAAAAACTCCTTCCCTTATTGTTTTTTTAAATGCAATTAACTTGACTACATCTGGTGTATGTAGAGCTCTCCAAATTGCTTCGTAGAGATACCAGTGCTGCTCTACATCGTCATTACCTTTTCTAGAAAATTTTGGGTATCGAGTGAATGATCCCGCCATCCTTCCTTGTGTTAGTGGTACTAAAATAAAATTTCTGCTTCCCGGCTGAGAGATTCCACTACCAGCACTCTTGCTAGTAGATATTTGTAATGTGGATTTAGTACTACTCAACTTGGCAAAATCACGTATCTTAATAAAGAACTTATCAGGTGGATGATAGTGTACCAAGGGAAGTTTAGGACTAGTGCTACTTGAAACTTGGAGAATAGTATTACCTTGGGTTATGGTTTCCAGCCTCTCTTGAAATAGTTGCTCCATCACAGCATGCAGCTCCACATCAAACTCCTCCTCGAGGCGCGTGTCCTCATCACTGGACTTTTATCCCTTCTCTCTTCGGGCTGGTCTCCTTTAAAATTTCCTAACTTCCTTAATGGAACCTTCCATTCCTTGCAGTCCCACTTGCCCTTCTCCTTCTTCTATCATCTGCGGAGCCTTTTACGTCAGGATATTCTAACACATAGGAAATAGTTAAGAATAAATTAGTCTAGTGTAGAGTTAGGTAAAGTGTGTTTATTTACCATGTACATTTGTAACTTATAATCTGAGGCTCACGATTTGTAGTTATCCGACGGTTATCTCTCACCTCGGTATTAACGACACTTGATCCATGGCTTAACACTCGATTGGTCCATGATCTCTATTTAAAGAGCATGGAGGGTCATTTGTCTGGTAACCGTTTATGAGAGAAACCTGTGTAAATTTTCTTTTTATATTAATAAATTCCTTGAAGTGGCCACGTTGGCTCAGGGCGTGGACTGTTTCCCTCTTTGAGGGTTTTAACCACGTGATTATACTGGTGTACTGATTTTTGATCTGTTTTTGAGTGGTGACCTTTGGTTCTTGATCTACAGAGCTTACCCTGTAAATTCCTACATGGTATCAGAGCTATTTTGAGGGCCGCATCCATTTTTGATCAAAATCCGAAGCTGATTTGACTGCATTCGAATTCCGTTTTGTAGATCTACTATTTTTGAACATTTTTGGGCTTGGATAACTGCTTGGTTGTGTCTAGAGCATTTTTTATAGTGAGGAATGACTTTCATTTCATGCAAAAAGGTTTTCGACTACCCAAGTTATGTCAGTTTAGATCTGGAGGTATAAAGCATCCTTGTTGTAGTTATATTTGTTAATAGTTCTTCTTATTTCAGTTTTTTTTTCTGTTTATTTTCGGTATTAAGGTTTTATTTATTTTTCAGATCTATACCCTCTTCTCTATGTATGCTCTTTACTGTGTGCTCCGTGCGATCTCAGCAAGTCAGAAACAGGGAAAAGGGTTTTTTTTTGCTACGTATGCTCTTTCCCCACGTCTTTGTGCGATCTCGGGAAATCAGAAATAGTGAAAAAAAGTGATAGTTTCCGGTGAGGCTAAATGAAAATCTAACATTCTGTCGTAAGGCTTTGCATTTCATTTTTTTTTTCTCGATTTTTGTTTTTTTTGTGCAGGAAAAGGCACGCACACTGAAGAGTAAAAAAAAACCCTTCCTCCTTTCATACAATAACGTGATCCTTTTACTATATCACTTGGTGAGGGGTTAGTTTATGAGAATAGAGGTCTTGGGTTCAAGTCTCCTTCTCAAGCTTCTTTTGTAAAAAAAATTTGTTCAAAGGGGTAGATTTTTTTTTTTTTTAAAAGCAGCACTTCATCCCATTCCCATAACTATTCAACATCTACAACTCAGATTTTTCAAAAGGCATAGCTTCTTCATCCGGAATCCATTTTTCGAGCAATTTTTTTTTAAATGGCCTAATTTTTCGATATATTTCCATGGGAGCAGTTAGTTTCATCTTTTCACAACTTCAGTTTTTTAAAAAAAAAATGGAAGGTGCATGCCCGATTATTCGTAACAGCGCCAATTATTTCCAATGGCTACCTCACATGGTAGATATACTTAGAAGTAAAGGGCTTTATAGAATAGCCATAGGACAAGAAACTAAACATTCCAATGATGATAAAGTTGCTAAATGGGAAAATAAACAAGATCAAGTGCGAGGGTTGATAGGAATGTCCATTGCTCAAGATCTTCGATTTCATATCCTTGACATTGACACCCCTGATGAGGCCCTGGAAAAGCTAAAAACTATTTTTGGCATTCAAAATCAATTCTGGGCCCACCATCTTGAAAATGAGTTGCTTACTTTGGACCCCAATAATTTCTCCTCCATTGAATATTTTTTGTCCAAATTTAAGACCCTCAGAATTCTTTTAGAAGGTTGTAAGATGAAAAAGGACGATGGTAGCCTCATATATTGCATCCATTCTAAGCTTGGTCCTGCATGCTCTATATTTGTTTCTGTCTTCCATTCCACCAGAGAAGCCATCATTTCTTCAGGAACCACCTACAAGAATCCCTCTTTTGATGCCTTTTGTGATTCTTTGATAAGAGAACAAGAAAAACTTGTACACCTTGGTCTTATCACTGCTGGAAATGCTTCTAAGAAAGCCTTAGCATCCCAACAACAACCATATCAAAATAATCCCAAGAATCAGTATCCTAAAAAATATGGTCCTTAACCAAACAAGGGCCCTAAGCAATTTCAGCCGCAAACTAAAAAAATAAATCACCAAAATAATAAGGCAAATCAAAACAAAGGGAAGAAGATAGATAGACATTGCAAATTTTGCAATCGAGATGGCCATATAGAATCCAATTGTTTTAGAAGATGGAAGCATTAGAAGCAGCAATGAAGAAGCACAACATCACTTTGGAGCACTCTTCACCTTCATCTTCAGGCATGGCACTTTCTGCTTGTGGTTGTCAAGCATCAAGATCTGGTTATGCATTAAATGTATCTTCTTCTTATCCTTCTCATGAGTGGCTCATTGATTCTGGAGCTTCTTACCACATGGCTAAAAATAAATCCATTTTTTCTTCTTTAAATAATTGTAACACCAAACATATTTATGTTGGTGATGATAGATCTCTTAGCGTTGTAGGATCTGGAACCATTCATCTAGATAATGGTTAGTTTAATGATGTACTATGTGTTCCTACCTTGCCATGCAACCTTCTATCTGTTTATCAGATAACTCATTCAGGTGAAGGGAAAATATTAGAATTCTCACCTCATGATGTTGTAAACAAGGACCTCAAAGATCCTAAACATATTTTATCTACTAGCATTGCTAATGATTCCACAAGGTTGTATAAGTTTGACAACTTTGGGTCATCATCTCTTCCCTCTATTTTTGTTGCTCATAATGATGATGTGAGAAAAATTTGGCATGAGCGATTTGGTCACTTAAACTATTGCTCTCTTCAAACTCTATGTAAGGAAAATATGGTGATGGGTCATCCTATGGTATCTTGCCAAGATGGCGTTTGCTCTAGATGTGTACTCGGAAAACATCATCGGGATAGTTTTGACAAATGTGCCTCTTGGCACACTTCATCCCCTTTGCAGCTTGTGCATATTGATTTATGTGGTCCACTTCCTGTTGTTTCTTTCTCTGGTTGCAAGTACTTATTAACTTTCATTGATGATTTTTCTAGACGCACTTGGGTATATTTCTTAAAACTCAAGAGTGAAGTTTTTAACATGTTCTTGGCCTTTAAGGCCTTTGTTGAGAAACAATCTGGACATCAAATTCTTAAGTTAAGATTAGACAATGGCGGAGAATATGTTAACACAAAATTTATCGACTTCTGCATTGAGCATGGCATTCAATTGCAACATATTGTTCCATATACTCCACAACAAAATGGTGTAGCTGAAAGGAAGAATCGCACCTTAAAAGAAATGGCTAATTGTATGCTTCAATCTAAAGGACTTGGTCTCAATTTTTGGGCAGAAGCCATTAACTGTGAAAATTACATAGTAAATCATACTCCTACTAAGGTTTTAAAGAATATAACTCCAGAAGGAGCTTGGAGCTCAATCAAACCAGATGTAAGTCACTTTCATGTTTTGGAAGTGATGTTTGGGCCCATATTCCAGATGCGAAACATAAAGCCTTAGAACCTAAGAGTGAAAAATGTATTTTTGTTGGATATTCTGAAGATGTCATAGGATATAGACTTCTTCAACCAAAATCCAAAAATATAATCATTAGAAGAGATATAAATTTTGATGAAAATATATCAGCCTACGAGCCTAGTTCGTTAGGTGTGCCACCTTTGGCCTGCGAGCCTGATTCGGCATATGTGCCACCTCTCTCTTTCTCTCTCTTCTATTTTTAATAACATTCCTTCTAGTTCAGATGATGACAGCAAGGATGAAAATCCTCCTCCAGCTCATGAAATAATTCCTTATACTCCACCGCTTCCAAGATGGGTCCACTCTACTCGGGATGCAGGAGGTTCTCTTGCAGGTGACCCTGCCGATCGACGATGTACATGTTTTCAGTTAGAAAGAGCCTCTTCCTTGTTAGCTCAAGTTCCAGAAAAACTTGATCCAGAAACCTTTGAAGAAGCCTCCGATCATCTAGATTGGGATGAAGCTATGAATGAAGAGTATCATTCCTTATTGGAAAACAATACTTGGGATCTTGTTCCTCTTCCAAAAGGAAGAAAACTTGTTAGATGCAGATGGGTTTACAAAACAAAGTTTGGACCAGATGGAAAATTGGATAGACATAAATCTCATATTGTCGCTAAAGTTTTTTCACAAGTTGAAGGCATTGACTATACTGAAACCTTCTCCCCTATTGCCAAAATGAATTCTATACGCCTTGTTCTTTCCCTTGCTGCCTCCTTTAAATGGGAAGTCCATTAGATGGATGTTAAATCTGCCTTCTTACATGGAGATTTGCATGAAGAAATCTACATGGAACAACCCCTGGGCTTTATCCAAAAAGACTCCAGCCTTGTTTGTAACCCTAGGAAGTCTCTCTATGGTCTCAAACAAGCTCCTGAGGCTTGGAATGCCAAAATGGATAGATTTCTATTAGATAATCGCTTTTCTAGGTGTCATTCTGACAACACTGTCTACACCAAGAAAGCGGGTAATTCCTTCACCATCCTTGTTCTTTATATTGATGATCTTATCGTTACTAGTAGTGATCCAAACCATATAAACCATGTGAATTCTAGCCTCAAAAAGAGTTTGAAATGACAGACTTAGGACACTTTCATTATTTCCTTGGTCTTCAAGTCTTGCAATCCAAGGAAGGCATTACCCTCTCTCATTCCAAGTATGCCTGTGATCTTCTACACCACTTTCACATGGAAGACTGTAAACCTGCCCCTTCTCCCTTTCAGTCTGGAGTCAAGCTTTCAGTCAACTTTACTACGCCTGAAGTTGATGCTACTTTATACTGTCAACTTGTTGGTAAACTTTTGTATCTAAACCATACCCGTCTTGACCTTTCCTTTGTCGTTGGTCTTGTTGCTCGGTTTGTGCACCAACCTCATGAAAGTCCTTGGAAAGTAGGTAAAAGAATAATTCGATGTATTCGAGGTACAGTTTAGTTTGGGATTCATTACAGTTGAGGAGCATCTCCCTTGTTGATTGGTTTCACTGATTCTGATTGGGCTGGTGACCCTGATGATCGGAAGTCCGCTGCAGGATATGTATTCACTCTTGTTTCAGGACCTATTACTTGGTCTTGTAAGAAACAAAGTGCCATCTCCCTTTCTTCAGTAGAAGTGGAGTATCATGGTGCAGTTGAAGCCAGCAAGGAAGCCATGCGGCTTTGTCAGATCCTGTCTGAATTTGGTCTTCATCAACAGCATCCAACTACACATTGGTGTGATAATCAGAGTGCCATTTAGCTATGTAAAGACCCAGTTCAGCATCAATGTATGAAACACATTAAACTCCATATACACTTCATTAGAAAGCTCATTCATGATCGTGTTCTTGAAGTGCAGTATTGTCTGATCAATGATCAAGTAGCCGATATATTTACGAAGGCTCTCACCGAAGTGAAGTTTACCAAACTTCGATCCATGATTAGAGTTCAGGAAAGTTGTCATTAAGGGGGGATAGGCTCTAATGCCGCCTTTCCTTCTCCTATTGTGTCACTTTTGTAAATCCTTCAATCCTATCCGAATTTGTTCTTAAGGGGGGATGTTAGGATATTTTGACACATAGGAAATAGGCTCCTTTTGTGTCAACTTTGTAAATCCTTCAATCCTATCCCAAGTTTTTCTTAAGGGGGGATGTTAGGATATTCTGACACATAGGAAATAGTTAAGAATAACTTATTCTAGTGTAGAGTTAGGTAAAGTGTGTTTATTTACCATGTACATTTGTAACTTATAATCCGACGGTCACGATTTGTAGTGATCCGACGATTACCTCTCACCTTGGTATTAACGACACTTGATCTATGGCTTAACACCCGATTGATCCATGATCTCTATTTAAAGAGCATGGAGGGTCATTTTTCCGGTAACTGTTTATGAGAGAAACCTATGTAACTTTTCTTTTTATATTAATAAATTCCCTGAAGTGGCCATGTTGGCTTAGGGTGTGGACTGTTTCCCTCTTTGAGGGTTTTAACCACGTGATTATACTGGTGTACTGATTTGTGATCTATTTGTGAGCGGCGACCTTTGGTTCTTGATCTACGGAACTTACCCTATAAATTCCTACATTTTACCTGTTCTATTGATTCTTCTTCTACTTCTCAAATTCTCGTATCGCCCTTTCTCACCACTTCTTAGTAATCTATGCCCTCCGATGTGCTCTCCGCTCTATCAACCAACTAGAGGTTCTGGCTTCCATATCCCTATTCCCCCTTTTTCCTTACATGTAGCATCTTCCATAATCCTTCCCCCAGTACTGGAGGTTTAGGTCTCCATCTCAGGATTTTGGAATAACATTAGGTCATCGTCCACAATGGGATTCATTTCAAGAATTTTCCCCACAACACAGATTTAAATATATCTTCGGCTTTTGTAAAATATTGTTTGCACTCAGCTGAAAACTCTACAATGTACCCCTCCAAGGTAGTTTGTACCTAAAAATCTACTGATCAGGTTAGATATGTGTCTAACCGATGTAGCGTTGCTAGATCTGTGTGTGTCGAACTGCGACAGACTCGATGCAATCCTTCAGGAAGTGACTTGATATGGAGTCTTCGCAACCAATTGTAAATCTCTTCAGGGAATTTCCATTAGAAAATTTCATACAAGTTACTCCCAGAGTAAGAAAACAAGACCTAATTCTTGACAATATTTTCCCTTCGTTGTTAAAGCTCCGCTTGTTGCGATATGAACTGGTCTACCTGATTGTACCACCAGCTACATAGTTCTTCCTCATAGATCCTTGATACCATGATCTAGCATCTAGATAAATTTTTAGGTCCTGGTAACAAAACCATTTGTTGGCAAGAAATGAGGTCTTTGGGCAAGACCTAGGCTCAAGCTTGAGGCCAACAATGTTTCTTTTGTAGTCTAGGACAATGCCAACATTTTCACCCTACTCTAGGGAGCAAGGAGTCTCACCCGAGGCATGCCATGACCTTACTAAGGTTAGAGACTAGATCATAAGCATCAAGGAAATATTACTAATGCAAGTCATCTCTTACGTGCATACATAAGACATTCATAGATCTCAACGTTAAGAAGCAAGTTATCATTCATCAATAGATATTCACAGTATTGAATTAAAATTTTAAAATAGAAATACATGCACCAAAATCAATAAAGCATCACTAATCCATAATAAGAAGTACAAAAATAGTCTGATTCCATTAACTTGGCTCAAAACAATATAAAAATACTCTGTAGAGTCTATTATAGTTCAGTTCAGTACATAAGGCTCCGTAGAGCTCTCCCTAGGCTCTACTCTCCTATCAGCCTCTCTCTAGCTAACTCTTTGGAGCCACTTCTTCCCTGCTTATATGTTCCTGCCGACTAACAATGTAAGTCTTTGCCCCTTTTTCGCTCAGTTATTCCCTTGCATTCCGTTTCTTTCTATTTCTTCTTCATCACTGGGAGTTCTACTGCTTGTTCCTTGTCTCCCGTCTCTACCATTTCTGTCATTATCTGTTTATGCCCTGCCACCCGCCTTCAGGTTTTCCACAACCACGACAACTCCCTGCCTACCATGATTGCGCTTTTCCACCTGTCTTGTGGTTCTTCGCAACTCCAAAATTGTGTTTTCCAAAAAAAAAGGCTCCAACAATTTCGAGCTAAAATGTAAGTTTTGACCTACTAAATGAGCATGAGACTAACTTTGATTATTGAAATTTAACCTGAAAATTGAACTCTTCATTCACAAAAGCTACATGTAAGAGAATTATGAAAGTCAAAGGAACCTAGTTTTCAACAAAGGTAAAATAGATATATTCTTAAATAATTGATATAGGGATTTACATCTGTTAACTTACAAGGATAACATGAAAACACATATGATAATATTACTACAAAACTCTTCACTTAAATTAGAAATTTTTGTATTGAGGTTTCATATAAACAAAATAATAGAACTTCCAACTCTTGGAGTGCTAATGATTGTAAAATTTCCAAAAAAAATGATTTGGGGTACTTGTTGAGTAAAATAATTTGTATTAAATTACTAACATAAATTATCAATCCGGGATCTGTAGAACTTGTGAGACATACGTTCCCAATATATGATAGGGATCATTTTATGCAAACTAAAAACTAACCTAATCACACCATTCCTATATTCACTTGAAAATCTATTCTACCTTCAGGAATTAAAATTTAATCTACTTACATAATAGAATTATAATATATGATTTTTGTATGACCGAATGCCCAAATATGATCCAATTTGAAAATGGTAGAAACCACCTTCTTGAGACGGCTTATCGAGCACAAGATTACACAGTCAACTGAAATTAAAATCTACTTGCATAATTGAATTCTAATCTACGATTATTGTGTGACCAAATGCCCAAATCGGATCAAGTTGGAAAAACATAGAAACCACCTTCTTGAGATGACTTAGCGAGCACAAGATTACACAGTCAAGTAAATCTATAATCGACCGGTCGAACACACTTGCATGAATTAAATTTGCGTGAATGGAAATATAAACTATCAATTTTTTAATGAAATGAAACCAACATAACAATTAAAATGAAATGACATAATTGATTGAAATAAAAACTAATATCAAAACAAAATTACAAAATAAAAACTACTCTATCTTACATTGTAATATGCTCCATGATATCTCCTACTTCACATCTCCATCCATTCTTGGATCCTCAAAAATTTATTCAAGTTTTCCAAAATTACAAAGTAAAAAATAATAAGATTAAAAAGATTACAAATAAAGGAGAGGGATCTCCTATTTATACAAATTCTTAAGCAACCTCCTCATTAATGAGGATCCTTCTTCTTCTCCATTGATCCATAATATTATCAACCAATTTTCTAACCATAAGCCACATATCCCTCCTTCAAATCTCCTTCATATCATGAAGATAAATTCGAATTTGATCTTTCAGAGCCACATAAGAGGGCCTTGGAAACTTCCAATGAACTGACACATGTCACAAAACTCTTTCCACTTTTAAGGTATAAGCATATGCATATTATTTCCCAAATTTTGATCACAAATTCACTTAAAAAAACTATAAATTAATAATGTTTTGAAAACAAAAGGGTAACCCAAATGATGATGAAAGTGAAATGATTGTAGTGACATGGTAGTAAAATGGAGGTGAAATGGAGGTAGTATAATGGACATGATGGTGAAAGTGGATGTCTTTTTAAGGACAATTCTGAGACCCAACATACCCCCCAACTCAAGTTGTTACATGTCCTCATGCAACATATTACATTGATTCATTTGATCTTTACATTGTTTTGCTTTTGAATGAGCTTTGGCTTGTATTAATTCTCCTTTAACTTTGCATTATCATAGCATTTGATAACGTCATTGTTTTGCAAATTTTTCTGTGAAATACATTGGATTGCAACATCTAGATTTATGGTTGGTTCTTATGTGACAACCAAAATTGATTTTCTTATGGTTGGTTCTTGTGTCACAACCAAAATTGATGAGTATTGGTTCTGGTGTAACAATACTTTATGTATTCTTTGTTGCATCCAAATATCTTGAAAACATTCAGAATTTATCTTTTCAATTTAGCCATTTAATAAGCTCATCAATTTGATGATTTAAAAAATATGTAATATTTTTGAATCTTAATGCAATAGTAGTTGTATGTTGGTTATATGAATGTGATGTGGCATAAGATTTAAATTTATGGATTGATATCCCTTCCCCCAATGGATGGTTTTTGCAATTTTATGAAGTGAGAAAAGGAATATTGTGGAGTGTTTTTCCAAAAATTATAACTTTAGCATTTTAAGGAATTGCATGATAAAAAGTTAGAAAATAAAATTCCTTCACTTACCTATGAAATGGATAAGATGTGCATATGTAGCTATTGCAAAAATCCGATCTGATGTTTCTTCAATTGGCCGTGCAAATGGTGGATGAAGTTGTGAAAGTGAGTCTTTATTGTTGCTACTTAATTTATTGAATCTGCTACATCTACTACATCTGCTACATCTGCTACAAATGCTGAATAATGATGGATCTAATAGTCTTCATGTCATTATCACATATTGGCACAATTCTTATCTATGTGAATGAATTTTTTGATGTCGAACATAGTAAGAAATTGTTGAAATAGTGGCCATTAATGTATGCCACTAATCAACACAAGACCTCTTACAATTGATAAAAATGAGAGTCAAGATGCCTAAGCACATCTTGCTAGGTACGAATAAAATTTTTGATGTTGAGTCACCTAGAAGATCCGTCAAACAAGGGACATTAATGTATTCCCATTTTTTTCGGCATGAGAACTTTCTATTAAGGGATGCAAGCCTCAGGGTACTTTAAAAAATATATATTTTTAAAACTCGAAAAGGACTATAGATATACAATTTGCTTCGAAGCATGATTTATTTGGGAAAGAAAAATGAATATGAAAAGAAAAAATTTAATCAACATGTAAGTGGGTTGATTTCTTTCATTCATGAATTAGAGGTAAGTGAATGAATGTGAATGGATAGTGAACGTGAATGAAGAATGAATGCGAATGGAAAATATGAAGGGAACTGAGGTGAATGTTTTATTAAGAAGCATAGATGTAACAGAGACAATGGTATCTAAAAGGCCCACAAGTGTTGGATCTGATCTACATTAGCATGTTCTCATGAATTTATGTTTCTTCTTTGTCAATGATCATCTTCTTGTAAAAGAAATGTGGTATCTAAGAGAGACATTGTTTTCTTGTAGTCATCTTGTCCTTCCTCCTGGAACTTGAAAAAAAAAACTAGTACTTCTTCTGCAATGGAATATAAGACTATCAAAAGAGAGATGTGATCAATCTCTTTGGTTATGATATTTACACAAAAAACTAAGAATTGGTACTAATAAAACCATTTCATGAAGGAAAACCAAAAGAATTTATACCTGTGTCGAAATTAGTGCCTTAAGTTACATGTTGTGTCTCTTCAGCAATTTCTTCACTCTTTGATGTTTCAAACTCTGATGATGGATTTCTTCTGTACATCTCGTCGAGATATTTCCAACGATGCTTGAATCGTCGAAATACGATATCATACGATAAATTTAGGCTAATTTGAAATTTTAGTGAAAGAGTGAAGTTTCTCAGCTACATGATTGATGTTTAGCTACAGAATTTTGTAGTTTATGTAGCTAAAAATATTGAAAATAAAGTTAAGTATACACATCTATGCATTTTTCATGATCAGTCCAATCTTTGAATTAATCGATTCCTCCCATAAAAATGAGGAAATTCCTACCTTTTTTATTGATGCAGTAAGCAATTATTATTATTATTTATTTTATTTTTTTAATTTTATTTTTTATTTTTTATTAAACAAAAAAAGTGAAATTCTAATAATACAAGAAAAAACAAATTCACTTTATTTCTACATATTTATTAAATCAAACTCTCTCATATTTCTTCTTCCTGCATGATACTTGAAAATATAAGTATTAGTTCACATATTTGTAAATATCAAAACTAATTTAAACCAGTTGCATTCCAAGATTTTCGTCAACAACTAATCCAACCATTTTACCAAAATATTAATGTATTAAATGTTGAATGAAAAACTAAGTTTCTCTACTTGATTTGAACTCTTGACTCACCTCTTTCAAACTCAATATATTAATTACATGCAACTACACCTCCGAACAATGTCCAGTGAAGTCTAGAAGTTCACTGTGCCTAGGAATATAATTATTCACACTTAATTGAATGATAGATATGAAGGAAAAATAGTAAAGATGCACAGAAGCCCACCAAGGATGAAGACACTAGTTGATCCCCTACATAAGACATACTTCCACCACCGCTTACAATCCTCGACTGTCAGCTGGAATTAGTTTAATGCAATGGTTATGAATGTTGTCATAATAATAAGGATAATGAAAAAAATGAAGAGGATGTTGTATATCTGAAAATGCTTCAATTTCAATAGCCATATCGACTGATACCAAGATGCCATTAGAGTTATAGTCAGTAATATCCAATGAACTATCAATATTTCACTCCAACTATGAGTAACATCGGAAAGATCCTTGATAGTAGTTCCAATATACACAAGAACAAAGGTGATCAGCATCATACCAAGCCAGGAAGCCAGCATGTACTAACCCAAGCCAATAGACAACAAATAATTTAGCATGTTGAATGGAAGTAGTGGTACAAGTCGTAGAAGAAAAACAAGAATGTGTCTTTCCATCATACATAGCACATAAATTAATATTCCACAAATAACATGAATTTGTAGCATTAAATGCCATGTGTATGGATAGTTATTCCATTTAGAATCATAGTAATAGATTTGATGGCCATAGAAATCTACTTCACTGCCAGCAAAACCCATAATTTTTTGTGCATTAATTTAAAACTATTTTCCTCACACAACCTAGCAATTGAGGCTTCAAAGAACCACAAATGTATCTCAAACAGCTGAAAATTTCAGAAAAATAATTCTGGGTTATTTAATTCACCCTGTTCTGAGAAAAACCCATGTTTTGGTTTTTTCATATTTTCCCTCAGTCAACTGAAAACTGTGCTGCAAAAAAGTGTGTCTAAAATGATGCATTTTTTGGCTTCCGCTCTCTCCTTGCATGTTTTACTTGAATTTTTTTATTTTTATTTTTTTTTTATTTTTATTTTTTTTTATTGTGGATCTCACAATCATTTCTAGAACTGGCTAACATTGTTTTAGGCAGAAACCAAGTGCAGATTAATTGATCAAGTTATAAAATTGCTCGAATTGTTGTACTAATATCGAATCCCATTTTAACTTTCGTTGCGTTCAACCAACTTGAACAAGATCTAATTATGTAGGGGCCAATTCTTCATTTGAGAAATATCATTTTGCATAAACAGGTCTTGTTCGTGAGTTTGAAGGGTTGCATGGAATGCGTGGTTGAGTCATGAATTCATGGCATGAAGGCCTGCGCATATGCACAAGGCCAACCCAAAGGCACGCCTCACGCATATGCGTGGGCCTCTTTGGTTTTCGTTTTAAGTTCAAAGTATTTTCGTTATACACAAAGTCCATGGGCCATGGTTATGGTCACATTTGGTTTATTGTTTTGTTTTGAAAAAAATATATTCTTTAAGTTTTTGTTTTAAAAATTTTATTTATTTATTTATTTTTTAAAATTGTTTTTGTATTATTTGTTTTTTTTTTATATATTTTAATTTTTAAATGGTTTTTCTTGGTTTTTATTAATAAAAAAAAACCATTCTATTTTATTTTGAAAGAAATGTTTTTTTTTATGAATTTTATTTTGTCAAAGTCTAAAAAATATAAAAAAATGATTTCTAAAAAAATGAAATAAATTAATTGAAAACAATGAAAATGAAATTGCATAAAAAATGAAATTGTTAGGTAAAATGAAAAATTAATCTAATAACGAAAAACTAAAATTGAAATTAAGTTAACAAATAAAATGACATTTTAAACTAACACTAGTATCTATGTACGCCTCCCCGGCAACGACGCCAAAATGCTGAGTAAAATAATTTGTATTAGATTACTAACATAAATTATCAATATGGGATCCGTAGGACCTGTGAGACATACGTGCACAATATATGCTAGGGATCAGTTTATGGAAACAAAAAACTAACCTAATCACGCCATTCCTATATTAACTTGAAAATATATTCTACCTTCACGAATTAAAATTGACTCTACATGCATAATTGAATTGTAATCTATGATTGATGTATGACTGAATTCCCAAATATGATCCAATTGGAAAATGATAGAAACCACCTTCTTGAGACAACTTGGCAAGAACAAGATTACACAATTAGCTGAAATTAAAATCTACTTTCATAATTGAATTCTAATCTATGAACGTTGTATGACTGAATGCCCAAATCTGATCCAATTGGAAAATCATAGAAACCACCTTCTTGAGACGACTTAGCGAGTACAAGATTACACAGTCAAGTAAATCTACAATCGACCGGTCGAAAACACTTGCATGAATTAAACTTGTATGAATGGAAAATCTAAAGTATCAAACTATCAATGAAATGAAAACAACATAACAATTAAAATGAAACGACATTCTTGAATGAAATAAAGACTAATATCAAAACAAAATCGCAAAATAAAAACTACTCTATCTTACATTCTAATATTCTCCATGATATCTCCTACTTCACATCTCCATCCATGCTTGGAACCTCAAAACTTTATTCAAGTTCTCCACAATTACAAATTACAAAATAATAAGATTAACAAGATTACAAATAAACGAGAGAGATCTCCTATTTATATAAATTCTTAAGCAAACTCCTCATTAATGAGGATATTTCCTCTTCTCCTTTGATCCATATTGTTCTCAACCAATTTGCTAACCGTAAGCCACATATCCCTCCTTCAAATGTCCTTCATATCATGAAGATAAATTCGAATTTGACCTTTGTGAGTCACATAAGAGGGCCTTGGAAGCTTCCAATGAACCTACACATGTCACAAAACTCTTTCCACTTTTAAGGTATAAGCATATGTATATTATTTCCTAAATTTTGTTCACAAATTCACTTAAAAACACTAGAAATTAATAGTGTTTGGAAAACACAAGGGTAACCCAAATGATGATGAAAGTGAGATGAATTTAGTGACATGGTAGTGAAATGGAGATGAAATCGAGGTAATATAATGGACATGATGGTGAAAGTGGATGTCTTTTTAAGGACAATTCTGAGACCCAACAATAATCCTAATGAAACTTTAAAGCTTGATAAAATAAATACATACAAATTTATGATTAAAAGGAAGAAAAGGTAATATATAAATATGAGGAAAGGTAAGCTATTGCACCTATTTAAATCTAATTCTACATTTATTTTTACGAAAATTCGAAACTAAAAACTAAATAAAATAATTTGATTCCATTTAAGAACTATAATTCTTACCTTTAAAACCTTTATGAATCACCTAATGTGATGGAAAACATTTTGAATAAGAGCATAGATAATGATACATTTAGTGTGGAAGACATTGATTTTGCTTTTAAGCATCTCACTTATGATACACCATAAGATAATGAAGGTTGTCTAGTTGAAAATTTTAAAACGAGGGGCCTATTCTCATTTATCACATACACAAGCTCTTGAATTTGGCTGTGAGTCAAGGATTCCCTAAGCCTTGGACACATGACTCATCATTCTGATATTTAAAAGTGGGAATAAAAACACTGTAATTATAGGATGATTAGACAAATTTTTAACCAAGCTATACATAAATATTTGGGAAAATAATATTAACATATGGATTGAAAGATATGGTAAAAGATCTAAAGTCCAAGTTGAATTTAGGATATATGATTCAGTTGTGGATTGTCTTCACTAGTACAAAATGCTAATTAGTTACTTAAAAAACAACTAAAATTCGGCCATTTTTTCGGTCCGTGACCAATAGTAGCTAATTTACAGTATCTTATAACGTGACTAACTTTTAGTCAGTTTTAACTCAGTCATTAATTGGTTGTCTCAATTTTATTGTCTAGTAGTATATTTAGTCATAAATTTGGTCATTAATTTAGTCATTTATTTAGTCATTAATTACCACGGTTAATGACCAAATATACAACAAAATATATTACTGTATGATCAACCGAGAAAACCAATTAATGACCAAATAAATATGACTAAAATGTTGGTTGTGTTATAAGATATTGTATATTAGATATTAATATTCATATATATATGCAAACTTTAGTCATCGTTTGAAACCAATTAATGGGAAAAGAAATATGACTAAAGTTTGGTAGTGTTATAAGATACTGTAAATTAACTACTAGTAGTCATATATATGAAAAAATTAGTCATCTTTTGTAATCACAAATTTATCATTTCCAATAGTCATTTATCTTTTTTTGATAGTTTTATATTTATTATATAAATGACTAATTTAGTATTTTATAGTCATTTCATTTACTTCCATTAATAGTCATTATAAACAACTAAATTTGTCATATATTCATTTGATTTGTGTTCATCATTAATCAATATAAAATACTAGTTTAGTAGTTTTAGATTCATTTTATATATTCATTATTAATCAACATAAATTAATTAGTATTATTTTATGACTAAATTAAAAAAAAAAATTCACACAATGTGCATGTTCAATTAATATGAAAACACAAAGTTACATATGTTAATTACAATATTAAATAATATCAAGTGCAACTATAAATAATTTCAACCACATAAATTATAGTATATAAAATTTAACGTATCACAATATGAGTTTCCAACTTAATATTGGTTGGACTACAATTTACACATTAAATATTGTTTCATAACTTCAAAATTTTATCATTGTGTTGCGAAGGCATTACAGTTGAATTCACCAACTCTGAAGGCTTGACAATAAATCTCTATGTGTGTGTTATGTAGGATATTAGCTCTAGGGGTATCACTAGACTAGCTCTCTTCTCTCTCTCTCTCTCTCTCTCTCTCTCTCTCTCTCTGCATTTGTCACTGTAGTGTTATTGTTCTCCTCTTTCTTCAATTCATGCTTCTTACCATCAATACTGAGTTCTTTTTCTGAAAACGAAAGAAGATACAATGTTGAGTATAAGACATGAAATATGAATAACACTAGAATAGAAACAAAAGTAGACTATAAAGTATTTATACAACATACACCTCAACATTAGCAATGTTAATGCCATTTTCCCCTGTAAAAGTAAGAAACTTGAACAATTTTTCTTCAGTTGGGCGATAGTGACTACTATGTGGCCAAATGAACTGCATAAACAAAGAAAATAAAATGTCACCATAGAAAATAATTCCTTCGTAAACTTAGTAATCAACCTTAAAGGAAAGCCTAGGAACAATCATTCCAACTAAGTTACATGACAAAATCTCAAGTTGTATATTACTTATACAATGTGGGAGTGCAAACACAACTACTAGAAAATGCCAAACCTAAATCTAGAAGAAAATGAAATGAAGTAAAAAGGATACAGTAATAGGATAGGCTAGTATACATGTATATAATCGGGTAATGTATAAGGCTAAGTGAATAAGTCTATGGCTAGAGGTTGATGATGTCAAGAATGCCAAAATATGATCAGAATTTCTCCAGATAAGAACTACTATTTGGGTCCATTATCACATATTAATAGCTAGCCTATATCAAATTATTGATTTATTTTCCTATAATATATGGATCACTAGAGTATAAGTGGATAAATTACAAAGACAAATCCATTCCCATTGTGTTCCTTACGTGTGGTACAATATTTTAGTTTTTATTGGGATAAAATTTCCAACATCGAAATATGTAGCAATCACCACTAGTAATCTCCCAAATATGCATAAAACATATGTAGCAATCACCACTAGTAATCCACCAAATAGGATTATTTTGGAACATAAATTTTAAATTCCAATTGCTATATGATTCTTGAATGGAATTGTAGAAATTATATAACTTATGTGTTATGTATCCAAGATTCTCTTGATCACACACTATTTTAACTTCATGCACAATATAGAATCTATTCCACTATTGATCATCACATGCAGAAATTAAATCAATTGCAACGCACACATGAAACCATAAATATTCACACACATTAACACAATTGTTTAACAGGAAAGCCTAAAGATAAAAACCCCAACAATCTGTATATAATATATGTCATAAAGATCATGTAACAATCCTCATACAAATCTGATCATATCAAGCTCTCAGTACAATACAATCGCTACACACTAATCAGGCTCGATCTTGCAAATCCATGCACCGATATCTGCCACCTGCTAGATTGCCTCTACTACGCAATCCCTGTGGAATAATGGCTCTAAATGAACTCAAATTCAGCTAGCCTTGCTCACAAAATTCTCATTGGCATCTCCACTGAGTGTTGGATGCAATCAATACATCACTATAGTTGCAACTGATAGTCACACTTTCTCTTTCACCTACCTCTCCACTGGTCTCCACTGAAACTGCCATGCACTATAGTTAACTGATGCATTCTTCAGTTGATTAATGAACTATTATTTAGTGAATTAATTAACTAATTAATTCACACCACTCTCACTAGTGTATCAATCAGTTAGACTAGATACAACTAGCTCAATTGAGTCTAACTAAGTTAAACTAAATACAACTCCACCAAAATGTGTCACATGAGTTCTAACTGAAGTCCTCATGAATTAGCTCCAGTAAACCCTCAGGAATAGTGTGATTCCTTCTGTCAGCTGCTATGCCACATCTGTGCACTTAACTGAAGTGCTCCAAGAGAATAAGATAATTTTTATAGTCCAAATATTACTAAGAGCTAATAATATTCGACATATCTATTTTTAGACTGGCAATATAAAAATAGATTTCACCCAATATGTCTAAAAATAGAAGTCCATCTATTTTTCCAACTTGACCAACCATCCACAAATAGCATCCTTCAACTCATAGAATATGATCGACATGTCTAAAAATAGACTTTGCCCCAAAAATAGCCTGCGGGCCCACTTTGTGAAGGCGACTCTTTTCACTAAGCTCATCATCTTGTTGAATCTCAACACTCCCTCTCAAAAAGATAGGGATTATCTGCCACCCTGATCTTGTCTCTATGGTATTTGAATTTTCTCCTGGTGAGCACCTTCGTCAGAATATCTACATCCTGATCCTTCGTAGGAATGTAAGATAGTAACATGATCTTCTGCTGCACACAATCTCTGATATGATGGTACCGGATGTCAATATGTTTAGATCTATCATGAAATACTGGATTAACTGAGATTTTAATGCAACTCTGATTATCACAATCTATCATAGTAGGATCTAAGTGTGAACCAAACAACCCGACCAGGATCTTCCTCATCCATATAGCCTCGCATGCAGCCAAACTTGCTACCATGTACTCGACCTCCACTAAACTGAGTGCCAGAGATCTAAGTTTCCTTCTGTACCAAGAAACTGTTGTAGAACTGATACTGAATATCCCTCCAGATGTTCTCTTTCTGTCCATTGCGCTCCCTGCCCAATCTGCATCTGTGAAGCCATGCAGCTTCAACTCATCCGACTGTCTATACCACAATCCATATCCCGATGTGCCCCTGAGATATCTCAGGACATGCTTTCCTGCCTTCCAAAAGAGCTTGGTAGGCTTAACCATAGCTTGTGAAAGTTGGTTAACAACGTAGCATATGTCCAGTTGTGTATTGACTAGATACATGAGCGAACCAACCAACCGTCGATAAACAGTGGCATCCACTACCTCTGCCAATGTAACATCCTCTTTCCTCCAACCACTAGGAAGAGGAGTGTTGATATGCTTGTAGCCTTGCATGTTGAACTTCTCCAGTATCTTCTAGGCATACTTGCCTTGAGACACAAATAGTCCACCCTTCTGCTGCCAAATTTCCAATCCCAGGAAATAATGAAGGAGGCCCAAGTCCTTCATCTCAAACTCCTTTGCAAGATCTGCCTTTCATGAGTGTATCAACAGTTCATCACCCGTTAGTATCAAATCATATACATAAAGTACAATTATTAGCAACTTACCCTCCACCACAATCCGGTATAGGTTCGGATCTGCCTCACTCTTGGTGAATCCAAGTCTGGTGAAATAACTGTCTATCCGTGTGTACCAAGCACGAGGTGCTTGTTTCAGCCCATACATCGCTATTTTGAGCCTGCACACATGCAAATCGTTGCTGAAGATTTTGAATCCTTCAGGCTGCTCTATGTACACCTCCTCCTCAATGACTCCATTGAGGAACGTAGTCTTCACATCCATCTGATGAATGTGCCAACCCATCTGCACTAAGAGAGCAAGGATGGTACATATGGAAGAATACCTTGTGACAGGTGCAAAGGTTTCTTCATAGTCAATCCCCTCGATCTGTGAGAAGCCCCAGGAAAAAAATCTTGCCTTGCACTTCTCGACGCTCCCTTCAGTAGCTTGCTTCACTTTGTAGATCCATCTCAAACCTACCACTGATTTCCCTTCCAGCCTTGGGACAATTTCCCATGCACTGTTTCTGACAATCGAATCATACTCTTCCACCATGGAATCTACCGATGCGGGATCCTTTATAGCTTCTTTGAAAGAAGATGGTTCTATCATGATACACTTGCTCATTATACCCATGTATCCAGTAAATCAGTCAAGTGACTGTCTCTTTCTGCACTGTGATGTAGATGCTCCTACATTCTGTGCTGCATCAAGATTCAGTCACTCAGCTTCTATAGTGCGCTTTTGCCCTCTGATGTTTGGCACTGCATGAGTGGTTTCTTCCACTCCATGAACCTTCTCTTGTGTCTGATCCACATCCAGAGGCTCATCTTTAGTAACTAGTAGCTCCTCATTTGCATGCAAGTGTAGCTCCCTCTCAAGCAACAATTTCATGGCTTTCTCCTCATGAAATTTGATATCCCGTCGCACAACAGTCATCCGACTATCTGGAAAATACACACGATATTTTTGGGGTGTTTTTGTGTACCCCACAAATATCCCAACCTCTGCGGTCGGCTCTAGCTTCTTCCTGGCATCCTTCGTCACATGAATGTAAACATGTGAGCCAAGAATATTCAAATGAGAAATATCAAGCTTCTTACCAGAAAATGCCTCTTCGAGTGTACTCATGCCAAGTACTCTATGAGGACATCGGTTTTTCACATAAACCGCAGTGTTGCATGCTTCAACCCACAAGTGTATGGGAAGGCCTTGATCATGTAGCATCACCCATGCAGCACCCACGATCATTCTGTTCTTTCTCTCTGTGACCCCATTCTGCTGTAGGTTATGAGGCGCTATGAGTTCTCTTCGAATTCCTTTTGCGTTGCAAAAGTCTTTGAATTCGCCAAAGATGAATTCACCACCATTATCGCTCCTTAGAGCTTTCACCTGCTTCCTCGACTCTTTCTCAACCAACGCCTTGAACTCACAAAACTTTGAGTATGTCTTGCTCTTCTTCTACATGAAGAAGATCCAACACTTACAAGAAAAGTCATCGAAAAATATCACATAATACCTGTGCTTTGCTTTTGAAGCTACTAAGAAAGGTCCACACACATCTATGTGAATTCTCTCAAGGATCGTCGTGGCGCGACTATCCTTCTCATGAAAATTGGTCTTCACAAATTTTCCCAAAGTACATCCTTTGCACTGATCTGACAGTGCAAGTGTACCCTTGGGAAGCCCGATAGAAATCTGCTACAAAATTTCAAAGTGTCATGGTGAAGATGGCCCAATCTCCTGTGCCACAATTCGCCCTCATCCCGGCTCACCACTCCTTCTACTTTGCCTGCCATTGCTGCATAGCCATCTACCTGCAATTGATAAAGGTTCTTAACTCGAACCCCTATCCTCCGGGTTTCACCAATTTTTTTACTGCGCAGGAAAGCCTTTCCCTCGCTAAAAACAACATCATATCCCTTGTCTTCCAACATTTCCACAAAGATCAGATTCTTCTTCAATCTTGGAACATGCATGACATCCTTTAATATGAAAGGGTTTACCAGACACCCTCTCAAATGAAATGGTCTCGATACCAGTCGCACTGTATCTAACATCATCGCCCATATTGATGTGCACTCCAAGAACCTTCTCATACATATCACTAAACAAATTTGTGTCTCCGGTCATATGGAAAGATGCACCACTGTCAAGAAACCACACTGATCCCATCATAATTGAAACCAAGCATGCAATCAGCGAAAAATCTAGCTCAAACTGTGAGGCTGAGGCCTCTCCAGCTATAGATCTATCATCCTTCTTATTTTTCTTCTTCTATACACAATTAGTGGCGTAATGTCCATGTTGGTGACAGTGAAAGCACTTCACCTTGGACAAGTCCTGCTTCTTGCCTTTCGCACCGGATTGAGAAGGATTTTTATTTCCCTTCCCTTTCCTTTCTTTGGCAGCCAAAGCGCAATTTTCTTAATCTTCATTTTTCGATGAAGATCCATCCTTGGTACCCCACCTTATCTCCTCCTGCACAAGATCCGACAAAATTCGCTCCCATCCCGGCAATTTCTCCCGACCATTGACAGAGTCCTCGTAGCTATGCCAACTCTTCGGAAGCCCAAGGAGAGCCAAGCTCACCAAGTATTCTTCATCAACAGTAACCCCCACACTTCCCAGCTCATCCTTGCAGTGGATGAACTTCATGAGGTATTTTGGTATACTGTCGCCTTTCTCCATTTTTATTTTCTGAGCTTGTCTTTAAGTGCCAACTTCCTCTGGCCACTTCTTCTTTGGAACAAGTCTGTCAAAGCTTTCCACATCAAGAATGGGTAAGCTTTACCATGAAGGCTAGAAACTATGTGATCCTTCACACCTTCCAATAGAATCCTTCGACATTTTTCTGTCTTCTTTTTCCATGCGTTAAGTGTGGTTGCATCGCTAGAAGCAGGTTTTGGAATTTCAACATCTATGAACTCCTTCAACCCATTATCATCCAGAACCACCTCCATCCTATCCTTCCATGAAATATAATTTTAGTAGCCATTAAGGGCATACTCCAATTGCAATCCGTTGAAAGAAATTTCAATGAATGCTCAACTTCGAAACCAAGAAAACACTGCAACAAATTGGAATTCCACCAGCACAAAACTCAACCGCTTCAATAATTGCAATCTGCTCTGATCAATATCGCTTCGATACCATGTAGAAATTATATAAATTATGTGTTATATATCCAAGATTATCATGATCACACACTATTTTAACTTCATGCACAATACATAATATATTCCACTATTGATCATCACATGCAGAAATTAAATCAATTGTAAAGCACACATGAAACCATAAAAATTCACACACATTAACACATTTTTTTAACAGGAAATCCTAAAGCTAAAAACCCCAAATATCTATATATAATATATGTCATAGAGATCATGTAACAATCCTCATACAAAGCTGATCATATCAAGTTCTCAGTACAATACGATCGCTACACACTAATCAAGCCTGATCTTGCAAATCCATGCACTGATCTCTGCCACCTGCTAGCTTGCCTCTACTGCGCCATCCCTACTGAAGAATGGCTCTGAAAAAAATCAAATTCAGCCAGCCTTTCTCACGCAATCCTCATTGGCATATCCACTAAGTGTTGGATGCAATCAATGCATCACTATAGTTACAACTGATAGTCACACTTGCTCTTTCACCTACCTCTCCATTGAAACTGCCATGCAATGTAGTTAAATGATGTATTCTTCAGTTGATTAATGATTTATTATTTAGTGAATTAATTAACTAATTAATTCACACCACTCTCACTAGTGTATCAATCAGTTAGACTAGATACAACTAGCTCAACTGAGTCTAACTGAGTTAAACTAAATATAACCCCACCAACTACTTCTATAACTCCACCAAGCTCTGTCACATGAATTCTAACTGAAGTCCTCATGCATTAGCTCTAGTAAACCCTCAGGAATAGCGTAATTCGTTCTATCAGCTGTTGTGCCACATTTGTGCACTTAAATGAAGTGCTCCAAGAGAGTAAGATAATGTTTATAGTCCAAATATTATTAAGAGGTAATAATATTTGACATATCTATTTTTACACTAGAAATCTAGAAATAGATTCCACCCAATATGTCTAAAAATACAAGTCCATCTATTTTTCCAACTTTACCAACCATCCACAAATAGCATCCTGCAACTCATAGAATATGATCGACATGTCTAAAAATAGACTTTGCACCAAAAATAGCCTGCAGGCCCACTTAGTGAAGGTGACTCTTTTCACTAAGCTCATCATCTTGTTGAATCTCAACAAGAAAATCCACACTAAATTACAACACCAATCTTCCAATTTGAGGGAACACTTGCGTGCATCCTAATGTATTTTAGAGGCTAGATATTCCACTTGCTAGAGCCAAGACCTCTATATTGATTAAAAAAGTTAATCACTCAACTCAAAACATTAGAGATCATTATAATGAAAAGATAAAATAAGAGTAGTTTTGGTCCTTTTTGCAGATTTACATGAAAATCACCAATAATTTTCCCACATTTACCATACTTGTAATTTCTAAGATATAATACATCGATTGATGTTTTTCAACATATACTTGATTCACTACAAACAAGGAATTAACATATTAGAACAATACCACCATTGTTTTATCCTCAATTAAATCAAAATATTTAGCACAAAAACTTCAAGAAAGAGCAAAACATAGAAA
Organism: Pinus albicaulis; assembly: GCA_034641835.2. Taxonomy (NCBI): domain Eukaryota; kingdom Viridiplantae; phylum Streptophyta; class Pinopsida; order Pinales; family Pinaceae; genus Pinus; species Pinus albicaulis. Next base: position 210,350,228 of record CM076578.1, on the reverse strand, counting down.
TAAAAAATTCCGTCAATTAATAATCAATCAAAAAAGGATAAGCTTTTTGTTGAATCTTGATAAACAACTATAAATATTGACAATCCACTCCAACAAGTGGTCTTGTTCAAATAAAAATACTACCTGGACAACTCATCTTCCAAAGTCCTTGCTCAATCCATAAAGCTTTTTGTTATCCTCAAAACATAATTCACATTCAATCTGTAAGATTTACGAAGCTACCCAAAGGCCTTGAAAAATGTAGTGAATTTCATTTATTTTCATAAAATTCTTCTAGTACTCAAAAATATAGTTTGACCATATTTCTTAGAATACTTCATGTTAAAAGGAAAACTTGCATACTTTGGATAGAAAAAGAAACTTAACAAAGATGGTCGATATTACAAAACAATATACTAGATATAAAAATACAGGGAGAACTAACAAAACACTAATTGTAATACAGTTGATTGATTATTGTAAGTGAAGCCAACTAGCTACATACAAGTTTTCATTTTTAGCTTTCTTTCCCATATCTTCATTGGAGCTCGAAGCTAACTTGCATGCATCTCGCAAGGTTGTTTTAGCAACAATATATGTTGCATTCTCATATTCCACAACTTTTTTTCATTGAACAATCACAACAGGTATTGGAGGAATTGGTTGCTACATCAACTGAGTTGTAAGCTTTAACCTTCTCTTTACTTGAGGTATTGATCCTTTCCCTTCTTCTTGGTTATCAATCTCATCTTTCTACTACAACTAACATAGGAATAATTTGTTTTCATGAAGAATAAAGATACTCATATGATGTCTTAAAATTTTAAAAGATGCATTTTTAATATTTAACTACTGGTAAAAAAGTGATAGGAAGACCTTAAAAATAACCATACTTTTTTTGTGAAGCAGTTTCTTGCAGATGCCCATGCTAGAGAAATGTCATTGAAAATAAATGGTTAGCAATAATTAAAACTCTTTTCCATTGCATGAACATTTCCTTAGTCTTCATAAATAAATATAAACCATTTCAAACTACAAGGAATAAACAAAAAGAACACCATTGATATAAATTCAAAAAATATCGACAACAAAAAAATAAGTGAATTTGGTAGGTAGTAGCTCAAAACCTTGTAGTGGGAAGATGCCCTCGAGCTTAAGTAATATCTACATGCTAGGGAATGAGCTATGACAATTGTTTCTTACGTTTACTAGGAATAATTGCAACCGGATCTCAAATTTTTGCTTTAGATAAATAGTATTTGTGTTTATATGTAGTGTGTTCCTCCATCATTGGAAATGACATAATTATTTGGGTTCTCACAGTTAAAATAGATTCAACGTCTTTCATGTATGGCTAACTAGTGTGGATGGTAATTATAGATGTTAATCCTAAGTGAGGGAAAAAGTATTCAAGATTTCTCCCCAAAGGAATATATTGAGAACTAAAGTTCTAGACCTTCCAGATTCGCCCAAAATTTTATAGATGGTAGAAACTTGAAAGACTAAGAGTATCTCACTAGTATGAGGCCCAAAATACATTAATATGGAATTCACAATTTGTTAATTCAAATGATTTCTATGACCCATTACTAAAATCGACTGTGAAGATCCATAATATTATGATTTCTATGACCCAATGGATATGTCACTCCCCAAGAATACAAGTTAGCTTTTGGTGGATACACCAAATAGCTCTCATCATAAAAAGGTGGGAGATATATGGAAAGAGTTATATGTTGTCCATTGGTCTCCTTAAGGCATGAGATATGATAAATGTTGGGTGCCTCAACCCCTATGAGAAACTCCAAACTCCATGCTATCATCCAAACAAAGTGAGCCATCCTTTGTAGCTCATAGAAAAACTCACCACTCCCCTGCTTCTGCAATGTATAGGGGCTGCATGGCTGAAAATGAGAGATAATTTTATACCACTATAATATTCCCAAATGGGAAAAGCAGGAATAGAGTGCATAAAACTGGAAATATGTAGAAATATAATAGATCAAAGCATGAGACAACAGTAGATCCATTCCATTATGATTATAACAACAAAATAAGTACAAGATATTGAGGAAAAGATCACTCAAGTTGGCCAAATAAGCTTCTCATGGAATCATACACCTAGATCTAAGTTGTTGTTAATACATGAACCCAGAAAATTGCGCTGCCTAAGAGAGAATAGCAGCTGAAAGATAAAAAAATATATTGTTTCTGATATAATGCTCCAAAAATGCTAAGGCTAAAGATCCATGCTCCAAAACAGAATTCTAGGACAACCCAGAAAAGGTTTCCGGAAATACACACTATACAAATATAGCAGATTTGGCCCTAGGGCTGAATAATATCTGCAAATAAATCACTAATGGGAGATGGCTGATCTAATATAAAATATGGCTTAACCTCCTCCAACAGATCTCCTAAATTAAGGGTTGATCCCCACACAGGAAACCCAAACACTCCAAATAGGACAATAAACCCACTGCTACAACTGTTATAAAAAATAATGCAGTTTCTGCGGGAAAATTCTCTGTAGCTGAAGGCTACTACTTGGCCTGGTGCCAAAATATGGCTTGAAGCCTTGAAGTCTTCCTCACAAGCTCCCAGATGAAAGGATGGTCCCTCCAATGTAAAACTAGCTCAGAAAATGGAGATTTCTCTCCTCCACTGCTACACCCCTAAAACACAACCCAACTCTAAACAAAATTGCATTCTACATGAGACTGAAGCTTGGCCAAATGCTTGATTGTGAAATTGTAGTGAAAGCTCCTCCAAGGCTCCTTCCCTGGCCAAATATATCAATGTTGCACCATGTTGAGAGAACACTTTATTCATCTTCGAATCAGGGAGTCTACTTGGTGGAATGCCTCCATGTAATGAAACATGAAGGCCTAGAGCAGGCTATATATGTGAGTGGACTAATTTGTCCTTGTCCTCACTGCACAAAACCTCCTGCCTCTTTTGTGCATCAATCTTATGAAATAGAGAGGGGTGTGTTCTCCTCATCATATAATGCTTGTCCTCCCCTTTTTCTCCTTCTATATTCAAAATCTCACATCTGTCAATGATGGCACATGCTGCACATGGATTGTGCCCTGATCTCCATGGCTGAGATTCTTTGGAACTCCTTGCAAGAGTGTAAGAGTTTCTCTCTTTGGAGAAAGTGCTCCATCTTCCTCTTCATGAGGTACTAGATCTGCTACTGTTGTGACAACGCTGTTACCTCTTTCCTTCTGTTGGCTCCCTATGATTTACAAGATTGGAAAGAATAAACACTGTAGGGGGCCACATCAGAACCACTTTGGAATCCTAGGACCTAGCCTTCTTGGATTCAAAGTGGGATCTCTCTATTAAGTGTTTTAAAATGATATATCTTTATGCTTTGTTTATGATATTATGCTAGTTATGAAGCTCAGAGAACTTGTTTTTTTGGTTGGGATGGATATCGTTAACTAAAGAGGTTAGTTGAAGGGTGAAGGTGAGAATAGATTGAATAATGTTTCAGCTGAAAAGATAGGTCATGGAACAATATTAACCCATTGGGCTATGGAGTCACAAAAGGATTTAATTGTACAACAATTCTTCAAGGGTTTCCATACAGAAAGTCATCTATATCAAAGGATCTTTTAGATTGAATTATGATATTAAACATTAAAATGTTATGAAAGGAGCAAAACTAAAACCAATTAAGAATCTAACTTCACTAAGACAAGAAAAGCCTTTCTAAAGTAACTGTTTGAAGTAAGCCAAAGGACAGGAAAAACCATATACTTCTTTGGGAAGACTTGTAATAAAGCAAACTTTTTAAGACAACAATCCAGTAATCCTAAGACTACTTTCAGAAAGGAGAAAACATATAAGAGAACAAGGAAAATAGCCTAAGATCAGACAGAAACTATGAATCTAGCCTTATTTTGGCATACTCTCAAGGGATATTTCAAAGCAACTGTTAAAGACTAGCCAGAGGACAGGGCAAACCATAGACTTCCCTGGGTTAACTCTACTTAGCAAAATTTGAAGAGAACATTCAAAAACAATATCTCAAGTTGTACTCAGAAAGACGTGGGCTCACTAACATTCCTGCTTGGTTATACTCTATTGAATCATTCTTAAAACAAAAAGCTGGATAAACCTAGAGGGAAATTAAGAATCCTCTAAACATACCTTAGAAGAAGAAAAAATAAAGATAACACTTTCATAGATAAATAGGGTAAGTTTTAGTAAATCCTACTCTAAATTTTCTGTTCTTTATCAGAGAAAATGGACAGCATGTAAAACATAAGGAAAAATAAAAACAGTGAAGAATAACATCACCATTAACATAGACCAGGATCCCATGAATCAGCATGTATTATTGATGTTCAAACTAGTTACATAATTCAAGTCCAACAGGTCTCTACAGCTCAAAACTCCTCTTCTTAGCCTAGTATTCTTCAACTACTCAATAACACTTCAATAGCTTCAGAAACTATCTTACACTCCAATAACAATCCAACCAACAACAACAATGAACTCCGCATACAGTATTTATAGATAAATGAGGAGGTGGAGTGAAAGAAGGGGTATCTAATGGTTCATAAATGACAAAGTTTAATGTTTTTGATCTTTGAGACCATGCAAGGCCCAAGGCAAAAATGTATTTATGTCTAACTCTACGTATATTAACTTTTTGAACTACTTAGTGGATTTTGTTGACTTTTAGGCTTTTTAGGTAAGCTGGCAATAACTTCTGAGCTGTCTTTACAAATATCTCTGACTTGGAGTAACTTTATGTGTATTTTGAGGAAAATTAGGCTTGTAGGTGGCATTTTGATTCTTTGGAGAAGTAATTGCTTCAATGATTTGTCATTCGAAGCCTTATTTTTTCTGATCTATCTGATTATATCCTTTTAAACTCTGATTAGGCCTATGATTTGGTTTTAGGCCTTCTTTAGTCATCTTCAGTCTTTGTCACTTTGCTGACTGTTTTGACTTTGATTAATATGTCTTTACAGTATGTGCTTTATCATTAATTTGCTAGTTAAGCTTTTGATCTTCGTATTTTATGCTCTTAACCTTTATTCCTCACTGATCTTCATTATTTTTCTTTTGTGTACAGGTGGATTGGCTTCCTTCAGAGCTGGAGGGTTTCTGTGATTGCATCGATGGTCATGACGCATCGATAAAATGCATAGAATAAAACCCTAGATCCCTTTTCTGCATTTTTAAACCTCAAGGATCGTCATCCTGGGGTTTCCACCACTGATATTTGGCTGTGGGATGGCCTGTAATACTTTGGCCACCATTAAATCTGCAAAACAATGAAAAAATTTAAATAAAACATGTGTTTTTGGTTAACTGCATTCAAAGCCTTGAGGGAGGCGGAGGAGCATTTTGTAGAGGAGGGAGAATGCATGGAGGAGGGTTCTTTTATGAAAACCAGGAAGAACAGGGTTTAATTTTAAAATTGGGCACGGAAAGGGTGAAGGCAGTTTTGTAGAAAACCGAATGGTTTTCAAACTGACCCTGGCCAGTTAGTGGTTTTGGGTTGGATGAACGCGATTCCATTCAGCGGAGGACGTGTGTCTAGGGAAAAACCGCCCATTTTTCATAGAAATGGGGCATTAACCTGTTACGAGGAATTGCGCATGAAATTAACTGGGGACCGTTGGATCTGGGGGAGCTAGATCAACGATGGAGGATGATTGTGATCGGGGAAGCTGCTCGATTACGGGGGATATTGGAGGATAGGTGTCAGATGGTGAATGGTTCAGCAGGAGGATAGTGGAAGGTGGGATAGCGGGTGACGAAATATTTTTTGTCGGGTAGTGAAAAACTGTCGGGCGGGGTTTAAATATTGGGATTTAACAAGGGCCCTCAGATCTGGAGGATCGAAGGTTAGGATATCTTTGCAGAGAGGCAAGGATATGTAGTGGTCGGGTGGATGGGATAGAAGAAAAGGAAGCCCTGACTGCCATTAGATCGCTGAGATTTAATCGGGGGAAGACATAGGTGCAGTGGAAAATATATATAAGGGGAAGGGGTTGAAGATAAGGCGCGAGGATAAGGTCCTCTGGAGGAAGAATGGGACCAGGGGCTAAGAGAAAGGGGCCGAGGGTTTAGCGAATGGTAGGGCCTCCAAGTCATATGAGAAGCAGGGGCAGAGGGCTTAAGCCCTCAAGGGCTTTAAGACCTAATATTTCAAAAAGTCTGAAAAAGGCTTAAAAAAAAGGTTTTTTAGCCCTTGAGGTTTCTGATAAGTATAAAAAAGGGTTTTAAACCATTATAAAGGGATTTTACAAGGCTTAAACGGATTTTTATGGGAAAATGAGGGTAAATGAAGGGAAAAGTGATTGTGAGGATGAATGAAAAGATGGGTGAAATGGAGTTTATGAAATGAACTGATGGAGAAGGGCTTGAAAACAGTTTTCTTGGTGTCTTGGTAGGGTAAATTGGAGGCTTTGAGTGAATTTTATAGCAAAATGATTCCTTGAAGATAATGACCACAGTAAGTTTTCAAGAACTCACAAAGTTTACATAAAATTTGTTTCTTGAAAACTCAAAACTAATTAGCCATCATGAGGTATAACATAATTTATAGATGGCTAACAGTGGCTCCACTTGGGGAGGGCAACTCCTTGGAGGTGTCAAGAACCTCAGAGATAAATCTCTGGAAAGTAGACCAGTGCCTTGTGTTTCGCTACAGTTTGACAACCTCTTCCTTCTTTGATCATACTGCTTTGAAAGATGATCAGTATTTATCATAATCATATGATTTTCTCCCAAACTTTCTACCTACACAACCTAATATTCTAACATTTTTTCTTCAGTGGGTGCACTTGGAATTGAAAATGCTTTTAACATAATTTTATTCTTTTATTTGAAAGCAGCAAACTAATATATTTCTACCCTTATATCTTCCATGAGTTCAGATTAAATAGTTGAACTCATTGTTTCTCTACCTATTCTAACTATCTGTCAAGATTATATTGTTTGACATATTTTATTCTCTATTTTCTAAGACACGAAATTTAAAACACAATCAAATCAAGATTAGACAGTCTGATTTTCTATGGGGGCTATGGCATTATGTACAAGCTGCTCATAGACTTTATTTGTAGAAAATGTAAAACAAAACTTTGAAGGCTTAAGATCTGAACTTTTGTAAGCATCCTTCCTTCTTTCTTTGGCTCAGGTTTTGATTTTATAAGCATCCTTTCTCTTTTCTTTTCTTGGTTCAGATTTTGAGTTTGTTAGACCCATTTCTTTTCTATCCTAATCTATTCTACTGATAAGCCAAGGTTAGACTTTTTGGAAAATTTGTTTTCACTAACTTATCAACACAAAATTGAAAATTACTTAGTCACGATTAGGTTGTATGACTAAATAACAGTTTCTCAAAGTAGTGGCATTTGAACTTGCACAATTTTAGATTTTTATCCTTTTTTGGTATGGGGCTGTACTTTTTCTTTTTATCTGCTCTCTTTTTCTTTTTTTTTATATTGTTTTTGTACTTTATTTTCAAACTTCCTTTCAAGCTATGTTATTTACAATGAATTAAAAAGAACTTTGAACAAAAACCTTAACAAAAATAATGTTAGAGTATCCTGCCATTGACAGGACCTCCAAAAAGTTTAGCTCCATCCACCTCTTGAAGAAAAAATGTATTGTTGCCAATAGCAGACTGAATGAGATAGGGGCCTTTCCATAAATTCCCGAAATTTACATGTTTGCCCTTATCTTCTTTCCTAGAATCCCATTTTAAAACTTTGTCACCAATTTTAAAATCACTTGCCTTTGTTCTTTTATCAAATAGCTTCTTGATGTTGTATTGTACTTGCTGTGCTCTTTTGTATACTTTCTCTCTGGTTTGCTGTAATTGTACAGTTTGGTTTATTCTTCTCATCATATCATCTTCTTCAAATTGTACTTCTTGGATCAGCTTCATGACTAACATTCCTAGACTGGTTGGAAATATTGCATCTGCTCCATAAACTAGCTGGTAACGGGACATTCCAATTGACTTTTTGACTGTCAATTTGTCTGCCCAAAGTGCATGTACTAGCTTGTTGTGCCATGCTTTTTTATTTTCTTCCAGCAACTTCTTTATTATGTTTATCAAACTCTTATTTGAGGATTATGCCAGCCCATTACCTTGAGGGTAATAAGTTTTAGAATGGCCCAATGTAATATGATATTTGTGACAGAAATCAACCATCTTTTTGGATCCAAATGCAGTAGCATTGTCAGTGATAATCTTCCTAGGACAACCAAATCTACATAGGATATAATTTTCAAGGAATGAAATGATGACTGAGTCTGTGGCATTCCTAGAAGGGATGGCTTCTATCCATTTGGTAAATTAATTAGTGGCTGTGAGGATCAATTTATGTTGGGCAGATGAGGTAGGATGTATTTCCCCAATGAAGTCTAGACCCCATTGTTCAAAAGGAGCTTCAACAGTGATTGGTTGCAGAGGTAAGGGAAGAAATTTTCTTTTGCCTTCAAATATTTGACATTTATGATAGGAAATGACCATTTTGTGGATATCTTGAAAGAGGGTGGGCCAGTAATAGTCAACTCTAATGATTTTGTTCACAGTAGTTTTCCAATAGAGGTGGCCTCCACATTCTCCTTCATGGAATTCATGCTTGATCTTATTTGCATCATTCTCAGGCAAACATTTAAGCAATAGTCCACTAACATTTTTCCACTATAAACATTTATCTAAAATGTAGTAATTTACGGCCTTTAACTTTAAAAACCTTGCCTTTGTTTTAGACAAACCAGGAGGAATATCAATATTAAGTAGCACATATAAAATGTCAGCATACCAAGGTGAATTCAGAAAATGATCTTCAATAAGTGGAGCTGCCAACTCCTCCTGTTCATCTAATGCATTAAACATGTTTATATCAACAGCTTGAAAGTTGGATTCAGCCATAAGTTTTGCTAATCCTTGGCCTTTGATGAGCTTAGTGGGATTGATTTCTAATTCATATTCTAGTATTACAGCAATCCACTTTCCTCTTTTTCCATTAGGATCTTGTGTCAAAATGTCTTTTACCACTGAATGAGGCACAAATGCTATGATATGTGAGTGTAAAATGTAAACTTTGAAGTCTCTTAAAGATTTGACCAAGGCAAAGGCCTGTTTTTGCATTATGTTGTACTTCAAAGGTGCATCTCTTAATGCCTTGCTGAAAAATGCAATAGGCTGCTCTTGTCCCTTTATGTTTTTCTATAGGAGGCCAACAACCACTGTGTGTTTCGATGCAAATGAAAATATGAAAAAATGTTTTGTAAAATCAGGACTAATGAGAACTAGTGTTTGGGTAAGTGCTTGTTTTACTAGTTCAAATGATTTCTTTGCTTCCAAGGTCCATTTAACACCTTCTTCTCTTTTAAGCATGTTTGTCATGTTTCTAAGGAGTGCAGCTAGGTTGGGTATGAACCTTCTCAAGAAATTAATCTTTCCAATGAAAGATTGAAGTTCCTTGATATTTCTAGGATGATTGATTTGCAATATGCCTTCAATCCTTTTTGGGTCTATCTTTATTCCCTCTTCAGATATGATATGTCCAAGAAGTTTACCTTCTTGGAGACCAAACAATGTTTTCCTGGGATTTAAGGATAAACCATACTTTCTGCACTTCTAAAAGACTTTTCTTAGGTGTATTAGGTGTTCTTCATCTATTTTGGAAAATATTGTGATGTCATCTAAGTAAATCACAATGAAATAACCTACTTATGAGAATGAAATATCCATGGCCCTCTGGAATTTGGCACCAGCATTCATTAAACCAAAAGGCATTTTCACATACATGAAAATGCTCCAAGGTGTGGTAAAAGTTGTTTTAAGTTGATCTGCAGGGTGTACCAATACTTGATTGTATCCTGAGAAGCCATCTAGCAAAGAAATTCTTCTAGAACCTACTACCCTTTGTAAGATATGATCCATTTTGGGCAAGGGATAATTGTCCTTTAATGAGGCTTTATTTAAGTTTCTAAAGTCAGTACAAAGCCTTATCTCTCTTGTTTTCTTCCTAACTGATACAAGATTAGATACCCATTCTGAGTATCTGACAGGGACTATAATTCCAACATCATACATTTTTCTAATTTCTTTCTCTACCAGAGGTAATTGAACAGGGTTGATTCTGCGCAATTTTTTCCTATAAGGCTTCTGGTTTTCCTTGAGGGGTATCTTATACTGAATATTCTTTGTATCGTATGATTTTAAATCTTTATAAATCTAGGCAAACACATCAGAAAATTCTCTAAATAGAGTAAGGTATTTCAGTTTAATGTGAGCTGGCAGTGTCTTAGATAATTTGATCATTTTAGGCTTTTCTTCACTCCCTATATTGCACTCTTCTACTTCAGCTTCAGTAGGTTCTATTTTTGGATTTTTTGCAACATCATTAAATTAAAAAAAATCTTCTAAAGGGACCAGCCCTTTTGGCAAGATTTCATTTTTAGATTGCAGCACTTCTAGATCTTCTTTTTCTAAATCTGTGTTGTTCTCCGTTTCATGTTTGGGTACTTTGGTTAACAGATTTGTATCAACAATCTCAAGAGTTTCTTCTTGAGATTTTCACCGAAAGATTTGATAATTAATGAGTTTCTTCTTCTTTAAAAAATGATTTTTCCTCAGTAAGATAGTCTTCTTCATACTCTAAATCTGAGTTTGGCATTTCAAATTCATTCCTGGACTGTAGGAAGTATTCTATTTGTTTATCTCCTTCAAAAAATTGCCAGTATTTTACATTGTCTGGGGCTGCTGGACTATATTTGACTTGAACTGTGTATTGTTTGCTTTCATAAGGTTTCAAACATTTACTAGAAGCAAAGGCTAATCCATTGGCAATGATGTTTTGGTTTCTAGGGACAAAAAAAAGTTGGAATTCAGCAAATTATTTTAATAGGTCCATGACATCATCTCTATAGGCTCTTAGTCTGGGATGTTTAGCAGTATATCCCCCATTTACTTGCCTAAATATCAATTCTGAATCTCCATGAACAATTAACCTCTTGGCTCGTAGTTTTTTTAGCAAATGTAGTCCTAAGAGGAGTGCTTCATATTCTGCTATGTTGTTGGTGCAATGAAATTTTTATCTGTATGAATGACCTTTAGCATGCTTTATTTTCAGTGTTGTGCACCCATATTCCTGCCACTGCACTAGTTTTAGTACAAGACCCATCAAAACTCATTCTCCAAAGAGGACTATTTTCATATTTTTCATTATTTTCCTCTTTGTCCTCCCTGTTTTTTTTATCTTGATCATTATTGTGTTCTTTTTTAGGATCTGCACTATGTTTATTTGTGTCTTGTTCCTCAGGATTTTCAATGTATTGAGGAATTTTTCTTTGATTGTTATGATTGGCACTATGTTGATGATTGTTTTGATGCTTAAGACCTTCATTTTGTTTGCTGTTATCTTCTGAAATAGAAAACTGTTTGGATGTTTTCTCTTTCCCTTCATCTTTTTCTATGGCTACCACTATGTTGGCTGATGTTTCATTTTCTAATCCTCGTTCATTAGGAATCTCATCATTGTAAAAAATTAATGAGTCAAAGTCAGTATGTATAGAATAAAGAGGGGAGTTTTTTGGTCTTTCTTGGCTACTCACCATGTATTTCATGTGTGTTTCCCTATAAAATCTTCTAGGTTGACTGAAGACAGGGATGGTGGCATAAGTCATATCCATTTGCATTGTGCCTTGCAATTTAGCACCCCAAGATCTTGAAAGAAGCATACCATATTTGGGGGGTATATTAGCCACAACAATGTCCATCACTAAGCTTTTGGCTGGGATTTGTGCTAAATTTACACAGAGATCTTTTATTAGGCCTAGGCATTTAACTCTGCTGGAATCAAAGGAATATAAATCTTTAGAAGGTTTGGTTACCTCAAGGCCTAATATTTCCATTATCACTTTGGGCATTAGGTTATGTGATGCTCCTGAATCAAGCATGGCATTGTGAAATTTTTTATCATGGATGTTTAAGCTGACATAGAATGGAGGAACTCCTCCTTCTTGAAATTTTCCTTCAATTTTTGGTCCAAACAGAAGCTCAGGCTTGTCATCATTTAGGTTAACAGAGTCATTGTAATCTCCTATGTTCAAAGCCTTTAACAATTGGGACCTATATACATATTGAGTGACTAACTTAGTGAGAGGGATGGAGATTTTTATCTTGGCAATTTCACTCTCTATACTGAAAGGAGTTTGAATTTTGGAAATTCTTAATTCAACCTTTTTAGTCATTGTTTTCTTAGCAAAATCGGCTTGCTGGTTTTTATTATTTATAGTAGTTAAAATGGTTTTTTCAAGAGCATTAGCTGAAGTGCTAGTGCTGCTAGAATTTTGGGTGTCCTTTCCCTTGTTTTTATTAGAAATTTCAGCCACTATGTTATTGTTTTCAGCTGTCTTTTTGGAAGTATTTACAGGGTTGTTTTTAGCAGAGGTTTCAGAGGTCAATTTCTTGGGAATTTCTTGCTTATTTTTACTCCTTAATTCATATTGTTTATGTACCTCTATTATGGCATTTTCAAAGCCTTGTTGGTAGTCTTCTGATTCTAGGCCTTCTTCCTCATTAGGTATGTATGTGACTTGTTATTCTTCATGGAGGAAAAGAGTATCCTCATTGTTCACCCCCAACATGTTCATGTGATTTCCCTTTGTTTCTTCAATCACTCCCTCATCCTTATCAACATAATTTTGTTGGAAAGGAGGTCTGACTTGTTGATCAGGACCTCTTTGTCTAATTTGAGGGGGATTCCTTCTAAAGTTTTGATTCTGATTTTGATTTTTATTTTGAGGAGTTGTTTGGCTTTCTTTAGGATAAGCTCTCTCATTCATGTTTATTATTTCCATCATCATCTCCATGGTTCGGACCAAATTATCAATTTTGGAGTCTGATGTGGAAGGTCCAGCTTCATCTTTGTAGGTAACCTTCTTTTCAACTTTTAATCTAGCCCTTCTGGCATTAAGGTTAGCTTCTACACTTACTGCCCCTTTCTGCATGTTTTCTAATGTAAGGGGTTCTCTCTCCCTTAATTGATAACACATGTCTGGGTCAAATCCTTCAGGAAACTTTATTAAGGCTAATCCTTGTGGGGGTTTCATTTGTGGAGGGAGTGCATTATAAACACTATTGAATCTAGTGCAATAATCTTTGACACTCTCTCCAACATTTCTTTTAAGATCATTGTATTCTGACACGATTTGAAGGGGGTTTCTCTTGACTTCCCATTTTTTTAGGAATAATTGATGAAAATCAGGGAGGTCATTGGTACTATTAGGGGTTAATCCTTTGAACCATTTGCTTGATTCTCCCCCTAAGCTTTGAGCAAAAATTCTAAGTTTCACAGTTTCATCATCTACTTCTTGTCTGTCAAAGTAATCATTCATTCTATCCACATGTTGTTGATCTATAGTATAACTACTAGCATCATATAATGGAATCCTGGACTGATAGTCCTATGGTAGAGCAACTAAAGGTAAAGGAAGGACTAAGGGAGCATACCATGTTGCCACGATATGGACTTGTGGAAACAATGGGGGGTTTACAAGTGGAGGATTTGTGATAGGAGGTAAATGATGTGATGAAGTGGTTTTAATAGTGGGGGTGTGAGTGAGTGAAACAGAAGTACTTGGATCAGCAATGGACTATTGAGCAGATTTAGGATGAGAGAAACCAAAGTTATGAATGAAATGAAGATTAGGTGGGGTAGATGGGGAGGTTTCTCTGCAGTTATTATGTTGTGAATTTTCAAGCTCAAATTATATCTGACCTATACCACTAAGTGACTTGGTTCTAGATAGGTTTTTTATGAAAGGTAAGTCAACTTGGGTATTTTGCAGAGCTGCAAGGTTTTGAGGAACTAAACTTTCTCTGTAAATTGGTCTGACAATAGTTGGGTTCTTAGATGTAGGAGATTTCCTAAAAATGCTTTCTGGATTATCAACTATTGTAGGAGGATTTGGGTCAGCATGGGATCTAATATGGATTCTTTTGGAAGCTAGGATTTAGACCCAAAGATAAGAAAATTTTAGCCAAGTATGACAACCTTTGAAGGCAAACTAATCTGTGAAAGAAAATTTAATCCACAAAGTATTCTTAACTAGGTTTAATGATGTTTCTATGATGAAATAAGTTTCCCAGTGGAGTATATGGAAAATCAAGGGGAATCAGTAGGCATACCAAAAACTAGTGGAGTCACCAGGTGGAAGTTTTTACTTGTTTTCTAGGACTAGTTGTTGTCCACCATCAACAATCAGGAACCAATCTTGGCAGACACTTGATTCATTTTAAGAATGGGATTTTCTGAGTTTTGAAGTTATCTATTACTCAGTATATTCCCCAGTATGGTCGCCAGTATGTTGGCTCCCTATGATTTACAATATTGGCAAGAATAAACACTGCAGGGGGCCACATCAAAACCGCTTTCGAATCCTAGGACCTAGCCTTCTTGGATTCAGAGAGGGATCTCTCTATTAAGTGTTTTCAAAGGATATATCTTTATGCTTTGTTTATGATATTAGGCTAGTTGTGAAGCTTAGAGAACTTGTTTGTTTGGTTGGGATGGATATCGTTAACTGAAGAGGTCAGTTGAAGGGTGAAGGTGAGAGCAGGTTGAAGGATGTTTCAGCTGAAAAGATAGGTCATGGAACAATATTAACCCATTGGGCTATGGAGTCACAAAAGGATTTAATTGTACAAAAATTCTTCAAGGGTTTCCATAGGGCAAGTCATCTATATCAAAGTATATTTGAGATTGAATTGTGATATGAAACATTAAAATTTTATGAAAGAAGCAAAGCTAAAACCAATTAAGAATATAACTTCACTAAGACAAGAAAAGCCTTTTTTAAAGTAACTGTTTGAAGCAAGCCAAAGGACAGGGCAAACGATAGACTTATTTGGGCAGACTTGTAATAAAGCAAAATTTTTAAGACAACAATCCAGTAATCCTAAGACTACTTTTAGAAAGGAGAAAACATATAAGAGAACAAGGAAAATAGCCTAAGATCAGACAAAAACTGTGAGTCTAGCTTACTTTTTGCATACTCTCAAGGGATATTTCAAAGCAACTGTTAAAGACTAGCCAGAGGACAGGGCAAATCATAGACTTCCCTGGGTTAACTCTACTTAGAAAAATTTGAAGAGAACATTCAACAACAATATCTCAAGTTGTACATAGAAAGACGTGGGCTCACCAACATTCCTCCCTAGTTATACTCTATTGAATCATTCTTAAAACAACAAGCTGGATAAACCTAGAGGGAAATTAAGAATCCTCTAAACATACCTTAGAAGAAGAAAACATAAAGATAAAGCTTTCAGACAGAAATAGGGTACTTTTCAATAAATCCTACTCTAAATTTTTGGTTCTTTATCAGAGAAAATGGACAACATGTAAAACATAAGGAAAAAAACAGTGAAGAATAACATCACCATTAACATAGACTAGGATCCCATGAATCAACTTGTATTATTGATGTTCAAACAAGTTACATACTTCAAGTCCAATAGGTATCTACAACTCAAAACTCCTCTTCTCAGCCTGGTATTCTTCAACTACTCAACAACAGTTCAACAGCTTCAGCAACTATCTTACACTCCAATAACAATCCAACCAACAACAACAATGAACTCCTCATACAATATTTATAGATAAATGAGGAGGTGGAGTGAAAGAAGGGGTCTCTAATGGTTCTAAATGATAGAGTTTAATGTTTTTGATCTTTGAGACCATGCAAGGCCCAAGGCAAAAATGTATTTATGTCTAACTCTGCATATATTAACTTTTTGAACTACTTAGTGGCTTTTGTTGACTTTTAAGCTTTTTAGGTAGGCTAGAAATAACTTCTGAGCTATCTTTACAAATATCTCTGACTTGGAGTAACTTTATGTGTCTTTTGAGGCAAATTAGGCTTGTAGGTGGCATTTTGATTCTTTGGAGAAGTAATTGCTTCAGTGATTTGTCATTCAAAGCCTTCTTTTTGCTGATCTATCTGATTATATCCTTTTAAACTCTGATTAGGCCTCTGATTTGGTTTTAGGCCTTATTTAGTCATCTTCAGTCTTTGTCACTTTTCTAATTGTTTTGACTTTGATTAATCTGTCTTTACACTGTGTGCTTTACCATTAATCTGTTGGTTAAGTTTTTGATCTTCGTATTTTATGCTCTTAACCTTTATTCTTCACTGATATTCATTATTTTTCTTTTGTGTATAGGTGGCTTGGCTTCCTTCAGCACTGGAGGGTTTCTGTGATTACATCGATGGTCATGAAGCATCGATCAAATGCGCAAGAATCAAACCCCGGATCCCTTTTCTACATTTTTAAACCTCAAGGATCTTCATCCTGGGGTTTCCGCCACTGATATTTGAATATGGGATGTCCTGTAATACTTTGGCCACCATTAAACTTGCAAAAAAATGAAAATATTTAAATAAAAACCTGTGTTTTTGGTTAACTGCATTCAGAGGCTCGAGGGAGGTGGATGAGCGTTTTGCAGAGGAGGGATAATGCATGGGGTAGGGTTATTTTACGAAAACCAGGAAGAATAGGGTTTAATTTTAAATTTGGGTGCGGAAAGGGCAAAGGCTGTTTTGCAGAAAACTGGGTGGTTTTTGCTCTGACCCTGGGCGGTTAGTGGTTTTGGGTTGGATGAACGCGATTCCATTTAGCAGAGGACGTGTGTCTAGGAAAAAACCACCCATTTTGCGTAGAAATGGGGCAGTAACCCGTTACAAGGAATTGCGAGAAAATTTAACTGGGGACCGTTGGATCTGGGGGAGCTAGATCAACGGTGGAGGATGAGCGTGGTTGGGGAAGTTGCTCGGTGACGGGGGATATTGGAGGATAGGTGTTGGATGGTGAATGGGTCAGCAGGAGGATAGTGGAAGGTGGGCCAGTGGGTGACGAAATCTTTTTTGTCTGGTAGTGAAAAACTATCTGGCGGGGTTTAAATCTTGGGATTTAACAAGGGCCGTCAAATCCGGAGGAACGACGGTCAAGATCTCTTTGCGGAGAGGAAAGTATATGTACTGGTCGGGTGGATGAGATAGAAAAGAAGAAATCCCTGACAGGCGTTAGATCACTGAGATCAAGGGTTGATATTTAATCGAGGGAAGACATAGGCGCAGTGGAAAATATATATAAGGGGAAGGGGCTGAAGATAAGGCACGAGGATAAGGTCCCGTGGAGGAAGAATGGGACCAGGGGCTAAGATACAGGGGCCGAGGGTTTAGAGAATGGTAGGGCCTTCGGGTCATATGAGAAGCAAGGGTGAAGGGCTTAAGCCCTCAAGGGCTTTAAGACCTAATATTTCAAAAAGTCCGAAAAAGGCTTAAAACAAAGGTTTTTTAGCCCTTTTTGAGGTTTCCGATAAGTATAAAAAAGGTTTTAAACCATTATAAAGAGATTTTACAAGTATTAAAGGGTTTTTTATGGGAAAATGAAGGTAAATGAAGGGAAAAGTGATTGTGAGGATGAATGAAAATATGGGTGAAATGGAGTTTATGAAATGAACTGATGGAGAAGGGCTTGAAAACAATTTTCTTGGTGTCTTGGCAGTGTAACTTGGAGGCTTTGAGTGAATTTTATAGCAAAATGATTCCTTGAAGATAATGACCACAGTAAGTTTTCAATAACTCACAAAGTTTACATAAAATTTGTTTCTTGAAAACTCAAAACTTATTAGCCATCATGAGGTATAACCGAATTTATAGATGTCTAACACCTTCCCTTCCCTTTCATCATGAATGGAGGTTGCCTCATCATCAGTAAGAGGTTCTTTGTTTAGTTACTCCATGTCTTCTGTTTGAGAAGAGATCTCTTTCTGAAATGGGGATCTTGCCTCTAGCAAGGTATTATGCTTGGCTCGCTCAACCAAGGAAGTTTTAGAATGTTTTTCATTAAATCTCTTTACTATCTTCTTATTTAACCTTGCATAAGTAAACATATTTGCATTTTTTAGTGGAGAATATTCATAAAACCACCAAGCATAATCCTTACCTTCAAGATGCAGCATTGCTACTATAATGGCTTCATCTTCTTAAACTTTATGTTGCTTCAAATAGGTATCTAGATCCTTCACCCAAGCCCTAGCTGAATATTTAGGTGACCCATCAAAGGTAGATAGAAAGAATCTATCCACATCATGTTTCTTGCACCTCTTGCCTCTATTGTAATTGCTAGGTCATATTTCCTATTTGAGCTTGCAAAACCCTTTGAAGTTTAGATGATCTCTAAATCTCTGAGTTTGAGATTCATACTCTTGAATATAGTCACCAAGAGTCTGTTCCTTTGGTACATCTCCTTCCTCCATCTCTCTTGCTATGTCCCTAAGCATAGTACCACGTTGTAGATCTGATGGTGTAGTTGAATGCTCACACCCATAATGTGAAAATATATAGCTTTTTTAATGTATAAGACCTCTTGGAGAATCTATACATCTCTCCATTATCATCTCTTTGATGTCTCTCCTAATGCACTGCATAGTTTGAAGAAGAAGTCTTGAGAATCCCTTCCCTCCTGAAAATGAAGTTGTGCCTTCATCTCTTTTGTAGACCTTCTCCTTCATATGAGAAGCCTCCTTATATGACATAATGGCTGAAGTACACAGGCTGAACGAAGATTATGCTCTGATACCATTGTAATATTCCCAAATGGGAAAGATAGGAATATAGAACAAATGAAGCATTCCAAATAAAGAAAAACAAGAATATAGCACTAAGATCTAGAAAATGCCGGAAATATGTTGCAACTTAAATTTACATCAATACATTATAACTATGAGTAGAAAAAACTGATTCATATCATTATAAACAAAAAAAAATATGAATGTACACAATGCTCCAAAAGGAATGCACTCAAGCCCCAAGATGGCTGAAATACACTAAAGAAACCAAGCACTAGAAACGTTGTGCTACTACTACTGCTGCTGCTACTAAGGAGAAGAACCATGTGCGGAAGGCTATTAGAGTTCTTCGAATAATCCAGGATTTTAACCATAGATTCTACTCAAAAAATCCAAAAAGGCCCAGTAGTGGTTTGGCCATATTTTAACTTTGGATTTTCCCATTTTTGGGTTGCCCAATACAACAACTCACTAAAATAATGCAGTCATGGAGTGGAACTATGCTATAGGGGATAAAAATACAATGGCATGATGCCAAATGTGTCAATAAAGCTCTAGGGCCTTCTTTACTAGCCTCCTAAGAGAAAGGAACCTCCCTCCAATGAGATCTAGCTCAGAAATCTCCTAAATCAAACCTCCACAACTTCTTCCCTGCAACACAACACAACCTCTCAACATAAAAATGTGTTGTACATTAAGACTGAAGCTTTGGCCAAATTCCTAATTATGGAAGTGTAGTAAAAACTCCTCCAAGATCTTCTCAATGGAAGAGGTGGGATTCCCGATCAGGAACACCCTGTGCTAAACAACACATGCAATCTTAGCTAAACAACTGAAGAAATCTATATGTCTAAACAGGCCATATATAAAAATATAAAATATGCCAAGATAAATAATATGGCTTCCATCATCTTCCTCTTATAATATATGAGCTTCCAAACCCTAAGCCCCATCCATTAATGACACTACTTCCTTGCATTGTGTCTCCATCTAAAACTACGTTGATCCTTCATTAATGTCTAATCCTCCATTGACAATGTTGTTGATTTGGTCAAAGTTGACCCAGTCCACATGTTTTAGACCCCGTTCACACCTTAGGGTGCCTTATTAAGCTGAAAAGATTATCCACTTTCACATGAGAAGTGTTTTTATTCACAATAAAGAGTTTTATGGGTCTCCCTACCCACTTATTCACCTATCTAAGTGACAAAACAAAACTTTAATATTCCAATTAGTTGTAGGATAATTTAGGAATATTACATGGTGAGGAGCATCAAATGGTTAAGAGGCTTGCCTCTCAACAGGATCATCACTGTAAGAATCACTTTGTTGTTGGGTAGGTGGTCATGTAGCACATAGATCTACTTGCGACTTGGAATATTTACCAGATGTGGGATTCATTTTATCTTACTTATGAACACAAATAATTGAATGAAAAGGGGAAGAAATGTATGTGGTTGTTCCTAAATGATTTTTTGACAATAAAAATTGTCTTTTATATTTCCCTTGAGACTATAATATAGTCAATGGAGGAATTTCTCCAAATATCTAAAGTGGAAATGTGGTTGTTGCTACTGGAAGAACCATCACTAAGGTTTGAGGACCATGAATCGCACTCAATTCAATTATATTAGAAGGTATTTACTGAAATTAAATTTCTTGTTTTGAAAACACTCCCATAGAGGGCACTACTGAGAATTAATTATATATGGTCTAATGATTTGGAAATGAATTAAAGCTACTAGCTTTCCTACCATGTTTAATTTCATCTAACTATATAAACATGACATATAGGGCTGTAAATTATTTCCAGACCTGCCAATTGATGGTAGAAATGAGTCAAAACTATTTGGAAATACCCTCTTAGCTCCCATTGACATCCTTTTTAGATTTTCCAAAGTAGTTTTGAGGGAATTAATTAGATTTTAAAACTTAGCTATCAAAGGCCTTCGAGTAGGTCATGATAGATGATGTGCATAGTTTTATTGAGACTCTTACAATCCTTAATCAGAACTCCTTGGGCCAAACAAGTTGTATTTACACGCATAAAATGATGGCTTCTTCCAAGTCCATCTTGAACAAGTAAAGAATTTTTATAATTGATTCCAGTAAAAGGTCAAGCTGATCAGGTGAGAGAGCCTTTCGTCTTAGTTTCCCTTTCTATAGAAAAATTTAAGGAAGAAACTGTAGATGGTGTCGCTGAATGGAAATTTAGTATTAGTTTCCCTACAAAAGCTACATCCCGTGAGCCTTGAATTTGATGAGTGGTGATCATGTTACCTTATATGTTGGCCTGTATTTGGATGACTACACATGGATCTGTTGATTGAGGAATTGATATAAGTTTTATAGTGGCATTTGGGTGTTGAATATATTCTAATTGAGTTAAAGGATGAATATCGGAGGCTGTGAAGTATGGAGGTTTTTCCAAATTTACAACATTCTCTTTTACACATGTTGGTGATGATCTAGAGGGGAAACTTAATGTCATTATGGAGGTTGTCACTTAAAATATTTTTAATTTAGCTATGTTGGATTAGACAATTTCATCATAATAGGGTGGTGTTAACTGGTATCCCTAGAGGATTCAGGTTGAGGAAAAGGCTAAACAAGGAAAATGGTGATACTGATGATGAGGATCCCAATATAAGTAATGGTAGAAAATTGTTTGTTAATTATGCTTGTCATTTAAATGTTCTTTCTTAGCTTTTCATAAAGCATTGTTTCAAAATTTCAATATTTGTTTGGAATCATGGCTTGGAATCCTCCAAATATAAATTTAACATTAAAATTTATTATTTTAGTAACTAAATCATTGATATTAGATCGGTCCCAGTTTAAGTCCTAGTAAACCCTCCATAAATTCCATGTCATAGCCCAAGTTTTAAAACATTGGTTAGAATAGAAAAATTGCCATCGTCTATTCCTCTCAATTGAGTATTATGTCCAAGGTGTAAGATTCTAAGAGAGAAAAATCAAATTTATAGCAAAAAAATGTTGGAATGATGCAATGGGGTTGAGAAATCAGTGCAATAAGGGACTAAACTTGCTTGCCACAAAACCCAACTATTTGCAAAAGAGGTAGGAATGTCAAAATATTAATCTAGATTTATCTCTTAATATTTGATATGTCATTATGTAGTGATTGTTATGGTGTTGGGACTATCATACTATATTATGGTTCTTATAATATATTTGCATCTAGTAACTCTGATTCTATTAAATATGATTGTTATGTAGTATTACATAGTAGCAATGCATAGTTGTGGGAAGAACTCTCAAGTGCACTCTAGGATTCTAAAAATAATCCATAGCTCCAACAAATGTAGGAAATCCCAATGATATTGTTATTGCAAATATGGGTAGTTGACAATTGATCAATGGCATTGATGGTTCCCATCATACATGAGGATGTGGATCCTGGAATGACTTCAGAAACATTGATACAACTTGTTTAATGCAATTTATCATCACTTGTTTGTAGATCAGAAAAAACACAAATAAACCTTAATACTATGCACATTGTTCCACTTTTAAGTGCCACAACAAAGTGTATAAAGCTAATATTAAAAAATGAAACATCTTGTTCCAGAAATAAAATTATTTGAATATGTTATTTAGATAAAATGAAATCCATATAATTATGAAAAACAATGAAAACATATCTACATCTTTCCTGCAAATGTTTTCATTGAACAGAAACAGAATTGTTGATGACATTTACTGAAATCATGTCAGGAAAATTGTTTGAAGATATTATTATCCTATCTAAGCATTTAAATAAGGGGCATTATTATTTCATAGATCAATGAATATTGTAACATTGTTATGAAATTCAATTTTTTCCATGTGTTTTATTAAAACCCTAACTTAGGATTTCATACTAATGGCAATACCAAGAAAGGGATACTACAAAAGGATCCATTTTTCTCACATTATATCAAGTTTGTTTGAAGCATTACCATGTTTTGGGAACTATATTTTAGTATATTAATTTCATTCACATGATTATTGTGATTTTAGAAATTAGAAAATTTCAATATGTAATTTAGACATTAACTAATAAATAAAGTTAGACAAACAAGGGAAGGATCTCTTCTTTCCTACAAAATTCTTTCTTATAAAACAAAACTGTTGGGAACATTTATTTAAATCATGTTGAGCATATTAGAGTGTCTACAATAATGTAAACTACAAATCAAAGTATCCCTTTTCCTCACATTCTACTGGATTCATTAGTATAATTAACATATTTTGTGAAATATGTTTTATTATATTAATTTCATTTGCATTATTACTGTGTTTTTAGGCATGTAAGAATATTTGAGAAAATGTGTTATTTTATGACATCTACAATAAATTCCATAAAAACTATACATTTTTGAATTTTATTACAAGCATACACTAAGCACTAAGGACCTTATAATATATTCTAAACAAAACCAAAAAACCATTGCACTTAAAGTGGACTAGTTTTTGGTCTAGGGGTTTAATTTATTAAGAAAATCATCTATCCTAGGGGGACCTTAAGACAATCATCCATCCATGGGATTTTTCATTCAATGCATTAAGGAACTTATAATATATTTTCAGCAAATCCAATAGGCCAATATGGCTAAAGTGGGGGGTGGAGGTGGGTTTGGTGCAGATCTTTGAGAAAATCATCTTACAAGGGGACCTTAAGACAATCATCCACCCATTCGTGCATTAATTCAATATTGAACGTAAATGAAAAGCTAGTGGGAATTTTGGTAACTTATGTGATGTATGGATCATTAAGCCATTCAGTTTTCCCATTTTGGTTGTGGTTTTTTTTACTCCCCACACAAATGGAAATAAATAACTTTTAGGTCCTGGCACCTAAGCTAAAAGAGTTGTGTGTTATGTGACACATCCACTGATCTTGATGTGTGTTTCTAGAGTATGCTTTCTACATAAAAAGAGATGAAAATCGAAGATTCAGTGTGGGCATAAATTGCCATCGCCTTCTGCGATCTCGGTGAGAGAAATGAGAGCATCATGATTTTTTCACCTATCAGGATCATCCAAATACACAAGAAGAAACCTGGAGGCAGTGGGAATGATGGTATTTCATCCTAGAGAAATATCCAAAGCTATCCAAGAACTCTTTACCAACACTATAATTACTTGATTCAATAGTATCCTCGTCTTCATTATTCGCATCATGTGAGGCAAGATCATCCTCAATCTTATTAAGTACAACAACAGTTTCCATGTAATCTCTACCAGACCATTCCTTTTATTCTCTCTTTTTTGGATCTCTTAGCAGAAGAAAATTTCCCTGAAAGAGATTTATGTGATTATCTGCATCTAAATGCACTATTATTTGTACTTCCCTCAATAAACATGATAGCAACACTCAATGTATAGATATTCTTGTTGTTTAATTCATTTTCCCTTGGATTTTTGCAATTCTTGTTTTAGATGTCCACTTCCTGGATCAGAGTGCCCAGAAGGGTGTTATCAAACAAAAAATAGTTTTGATTTATGCTAGACTCACCAATCGATTCTTCAATGATAGTAAGTCCAAAGTCATCCTCCTCTTCTTTATGTCCATGTTGATTGCTACCTATTTTCTTGGCTAAAATCCCAACACTAGTATCATCCCTAACTTTTGTACATGCCTTTTTATTTCCACTATACTCACTTGGTGAGTGACCATTGCTACTATCCTCTTCATTAGAACTCAACAGAGCATATAAATCTGCAGTGTCTTCATATAGCTGAGTCTGAGAATCTCCAGAGTTTCCTTTGATTAATACATCACAACTCACACAAATTGCAACTTCATTTTCAACCACAGGACAATCAATAAACTCCACCCCATAAATGTCCAGCATTGTCATGCACAATTAAATCTATCCCATATTTCACATAGTTGTAAAAGAAGAGGGAATAGTTTCCATGTACCATGAAAATTAACATTCGAGAGGCCTGATGTTCTTGCAACCAATACTTCAGAAATTTCATTTTTCTCCATGGCCATGTTTTCAGGGTTGGTCTCTTTCCTTACCATGCCATTTCCAGGAAACATCTCTGAAAATATTTTTACTAGTGCAGGTTGAAAATTAAACCCATACCTATTCATATTATAGTTACACACGAACATATTATTGTAATAATCGGGTGCTTGTAATTGGAAAGTATCAAGAAGTCTAATTTGTGATAATTTAGTAGCACAATCGCCACCCCAAACATCAACATAATTTCCGTGTTTCATGGATGATAAATCTCCCTTGACAAGAGTTATACATTCAACATAAGATCCAAATAACTTAGCCATGTGGATATAATTATAGCTTGGTTTCATCCCTCTAGTTAGTGTTGAATCAAGGCTACCCTTTTGAATACTCCCATTAGAACTAAGTTGATAATACTAAGAAAATTGTAAAAAATTTCCTTCATATTGGGTTGCCTGCCACAAACGCTTCAAATTCATAAAATTTGGGTAACCAAAGTCTAATACCAACAATGGAAATTTAGTCTCTGAGCATGCATGCCCTGGTTCTTGACTAACCATGTCCAAATATGGTAATGTCATGTTCTGGTTCTCCATTCAGAAAACTGTGTACAGGTCTTGAAAACTCAATTCCATGAGCCAGTACGTTATCACTGTAATTATGTAGTCTGACCACAGTCAGGTTACACATCATAGTTTCCGCCTGCTATACCTTAACCACTCAGTCCAAGCCATGTAGTATGTATTGTCACGATTGTCATGGCCTTTGACTACATAGTTTTTGTATACCTGAAAACTCTAGATGCGAAATGGAGTTCTATGTAACAACCTAAAAATAATAATCCCATCAATATTACAAATTCTCAAAGTAGGCAATTATTTTGGCTATCATGATCCCATTACTCTTTCTATGACCACTTTCATGTTTTAATGCAAAAAATTCCCTCAGTCTCGATGTTGTTTGCCATAAAATTTATAAAAAACTAATAGCTTCGGAAATAAAACCTCCAAGCACCCTATAAAATTAAAAAACCCACATGAAGGGAACTCCTAAAAGACCATTAAAACCCCAAAATACCTCGTTATTGAATTACTCCATTGTACACTACAAAATACGTGGTTCACTTGAATATATCAACCAAGGAGGCCTTCCACAACATGCTACCAATAAAAATTGAATATTTTTAGAGTAATTCAAAATCATACCAGATACATAAATATTGAATTTCGGCCTTAACAATTTCTCACACCTCGAGTTCTTGAAACTTAAAAAACATAAATTTTAAACAAAATATCCCATATTTTTTGCCTGAGAACTCTTCAACTTTCAGCTAACCTCGACTAAAAATCCCATATATTTAGCCTAAAACCCCAACCTTTAACCCTTGAAAATCAATTTCCAGCCTAAAAGGTCCAGTTCTCAGCCAAAAACCCCATAATTTAATCCAAAACACAACAATGTTAAACCTGAAAAACCCAATTTTTGCAACTGACGCCCCACGATTTGTAGCCCACAAACCCCAATTTAACCTTCGGAAACTCAGAAAACAGTTTTCATGGCGGTCAAGACATCGAAGCATAAAAACCATGATATGCATAGACAACATAGACACATTTGAATAACTATCTATTAAACATCATCCTTGATATTGAGAAGTATTTTCATAAGAATAGAAAAATGCCTACGAATGAACTGAGGGAACAACTGTGTCCTACCAATGAAACGAGGGTATACTTGAGGTCAAGTGAATATCGGAGACAATAAATTCTTTTCCTTCATTTTTAAAATTCAGGGCTCACTTGACATTGCCTAAAGTTTGCAAATTCAATATTCATAAATTGTTTGTTCTACCCAACAGAGGTTTTTCAACTTCAACCCATTCACATTGTCAATCGAAAAAACATGAGGTTCATAATTATTTTCATATATATTACAGAGATGTCCTGATGAATTTCATAGAAAATAATTTATTTAGCTTTCGTTTTTAACATTTAGGGCTTGAGGTTGCCAAAAATACATTTCTCGTATACAATAATCATTTTATGACTGGACAGGGATTGAACTAAAAAAATAAAAATTTAATAAATTCATAAGTGGTATGTTCTTTTTTGCAGGCAACCAAGAAGGTGCATGGAAATTCAATAATTCTCTCTTTAATTCGATTCTAAGCCCACCTTTAAGAAATGACACATCCACCTCCCTTCCCCATTCATAGTAATGAGAAGTTGGACCTTTGAGTCTAGTATGCAACCAATGAATTTTTTTGTCTGAGAGGTCCCACCATTGCACCCTGTCTAAAAGTCGAGCCACTTCATAGCTACTGAGTATGAAGGGAGGGTTGTCAAATCAAAGCACATTCCAGCTTTCTAAGAGTGAATTTCCCTGAAAGTCACAGTGAAAACTAGGTGAACCAAAACTGAGAAATAAATCCACACACACCTTTTTCATAGCTTTGGCCCAATTTGGGTGAAGAGAAATCTCAATATTGCTATTGATTTAGCGGTAGCAATATGGTTTGATAAGTTTTATTAACATTTTATGTTATAATATTTGTTTTTATATCGCGCGACTTAAAGCCTTATAATAGTCCACACACACACACACATATATATATATATCTATATATGTTTTAACATATTATATATGCGCGCCTTTTGTAATGTGGGCCCTGGGAGGTCTTTTAAAATATATATATTTTTTTATGTTTTGTTATTTTTATATGCTGCACCATATAATGAAAAATCCCGAAAGGCTTAATGTAATTTTGTATTACACAACAGAATGTAAGTGCGAAATTGTAATACACAATAGTGTAAAAGGACAGTAGAAGAAAGAATGAGTGTATTGTTTTACATACATAGCAGTGTTGTGAAACAGAGTGAGGAAAAACAGAGTGTGCATTTTCTGTGAGAGACAGAGTGCAATTTTTGTAACAAAGACAGAGTTGTTTTGAGCACTATGTTTATGCAGCAGTCCTTTTGTAATCCCTCTGTGTGAGGAATCTTTTGTAATAGTTTTTGTTTATGAAATAGAAATTTTTCAAAGTGTTGAAACTCTATCCCTGTGAAGCAAATTTTTAATTTCTCTGTGTTAAGAAGGAGAGTATAATTCTCTCTGTGTATTGTTCTGGAATTCTCATAAATTCCAACATGGTATTAGAGCTAGTCCAGGCTCTTTAAAGGTGTCAAAGAAGCTGAAGGAAGGATTTTTGTTGCAGCAGCTTCTCCAACAGAGTGAAGGCTCAGTCAAAAGAATCCAAGGTATTCTCAATACAAATTTTTATGTTACTTTCTGAATACAGTCAGTTTATTTTTAAATACACAGTCAAGTATTTGAAGCATAGTTTAGAGTGCAAGCATGGCAGGAGCCAGCACTAGCATGAGTATTGGTAATGCTCAGCTCCCACAATTTAATGGGAAAAGCTATGATTACTGGGAAATAACTATGAGAGCCCTATTTGCCTCTCAAGACCTATGGGAACTTTTTGAGGATGGTTTTGAAGAACCAGTGGATGAAAATGAGTTTAATGGATTAACATAAGCAGATAAGGACTTGTTGAAGAGAAATAAGAAGAAGGACACTAAAGCCCTCTTCTATTTGTATCAAGCAGTGCATGAGAGTGTGTTTCCAAGGATAGCAGTAGCTAGGAGATCCAAAGAAGCATGGGAAACTCTCAAGACAGCCTATCAAGGCACGGAGAAAGTGAAGACAACAAAAATACAATTACTGAGGAGGGATTTTGAGACTCTCTGCATGAAGGAGTCAGATAACATTGACTCATTCTTCACACATGTGATTGGAATGGTTACACAGATAAGGTCTCATGGAGAGACACTTGAAGAAAGGAGGATTGTGGAGAAACTATTGAGGAGCCTACCCTCAAAGTTTGATGTAATAGTCACCACTATAGAAGAGACCAAGGATCTCTCAAACTTTTCAGTTGATGAGCTTCATGCATCACTGATGAAACATGAACAGAGATTGGGTAGAAATGAAAAATCATCTCTAGAGCATGCCTTCAAGACCCAAATTTCCTTTGGAAGAGGAAGAGGTCAAGGCAAAGGAAACAAGAGAGGAAGAGGAAGAAGCCAAATCAGAGGTGGAAGAAACAGTTCATCAAATGCTCAAGGAAGGGGCAGCAATCAAAATCAGAACCAAGGCCAAAGTAGCAGCCAACAAGGTGGACAGAAACATGCTCATGGACAAAGGTATGATAAATCCAATGTCCAATGTCATTATTGTAAAAAATATGGGCATTATGCAAATGAATGTAGGAAGAAGTAGCATGATATGGGTAATAGGCCCAGTGCAAATTTCACTAGAGAAAATATCAGCTAAGATAAAAAAAAATTAGCTTGTAATATGGCTAAGGAAAAGAGTGAAGATTTATGGTTGCTAGACTTAGGTTGCAGTAACCATATGACAGGAAACATAGCCATGTTTTCTATGTTAGATGAGAATTTGAAGTCACAAGTCACATTAGGGACAGATAGTAAAGTTTATGTTATGGGAAAAGGAGATGTAAATGTCATAACAAGGAAAGAAGAAAAGAAATCCATAACAGATGTTTATTATGTTCCTGGAATGAAATGTAACCTCTTAAGTATTGGACAGCTTGTTCAAAATGGGTACAATGTTTTCTTTGAAGATGATGTATGCACCATCATGGATAAACCACCAAGCAAACAATGTATTGCTGAAGTGAATATGATAAGGAACAGAATGTTCCCTCTCAAGATGAGCGCAGATTTGAAGAATGGAGAAGAAATGGCAGCAGTGTCACAAGAGGCTTTCCAAAGAGAAACAAAAGATGAGAATTGGTTATGGCATTTGAGATTTGGACATCTCAACTTTGGAGGTCTTAACTTGTTGCACATAAAAGGAATGGTAAGAGGTTTTCCATTGATTGAGAAACTGGACAGCCTTTGTGAAGGTTGTATCTTGGGTAAACAACACAGAGAAAGTTTTCCATCTGGGAAAAGCATAAGGGCAAAAAAACCCTTAGAAATTTTCCACTCAGATTTATGTGGACCGATGCAAACACCATCACTTGCAAGAAACCACTATATGTTAACATTTATTGATGATTTTACAATAAAAACTTGGGTTTACTTTTTGAAAAATAAAAGTGAAGTGTTTGAAAGATTCTACAATTTCAAAGCACTTGTGGAGAACCAAAGTGGGCTACATATCAAAGTCATAAGAACTGATAGAGGAGGTGAATATATATCCAAATAATTTCTACGTTTTTGCAGAGAAAATGGCATACACAAGCAATTTACAGCAAGGTACACTCCACAACAAAGTGGAGTTGCCGAAAGGAAAAATAGGACAATCATGGATATGGTAAGGAGTATGCTAAAGGAAAAACATTTTCCAAATGATTATTGGGCTGAAAATATATATTGTGAAGCGTATATCTTGAATATATGCCCTACAAAAGCAGTCATGAACAAAGTTCTGGAAGAAGCATGGAGTGGGACAAAGCATGGAGTCACCCACATGAAATTTTTTGGTTGCGTGGCTTATGCACACATTCTAGATCAGCTAAGGAAGAAGTTGGACAGAAAGGGGGAGAAATGTATTTTTATTGGATACAGTGTGGAATCCAAAACTTACAAGTTATATAACCCATCCACCAAGAATTTTATTGTGAGTAGAGATGTTCATTTTATTGAAGAGGAAGCTTGGGATGGAAGCATATAGAAAACATTGAATGTTAAAAACGGTTTGTCTCATGATGAAGATGATGAAGAGATGGCTAAAATACATCCCTCAATAGTAGCACCAACACAAGGACAGCAAGGGATACCCTTGAGGAGAAATGAAAGTGCTTCTCCAAGCACACCACAAGGAGGAAATTTGAGTGCTACTTCAAGCACTTGCACACCAAATGAAAGAGGAACAAAGTTCAGAAATTTTAATGACATTTATGAGCAAGAGGCGGAAAATGAAGGGATGAACTCTTTATTTGCTTTGTATTGTCATGTTGATGACCCTATTCATTTTGAAGAAGCTATTAAAGATATAAAATGGATAGAAGCTATGGATGAGGAAATTAATGCCATAGAAAGAAACAAGACATGGGATTTGGTTGAACTCCCAAAAGGTAAAGAATTTATTGGAGTTAAATGGGTCTACAAGACCAAGAGTAATGCTGAAGGTAAGATTGAGAGACACAAGGCCAGACTTGTTGTCAAAGGGTATAAGCAGCAGCATGGGAGAGACTATGAGGAAACTTTCGCACCGATTCCTAGAATAGAAACCGTGAGAGTAGTGTTGTCCATAGCAACACAAAACAAGTGGAAAGTTTACCAACTAGATGTAAAATATTCATTCCTAAATGGAGTGTTAATGGAATAGGTTTACATTGAACAACCTATAGGCTGTGAGAAGAAAGGCCAAGAGCACAAAGTGTGCAGATTGAAGAAAGATATTTATGGGCTGAAACAAGCACCAAGAGCATGGTACTGTAGGATAGATTCCTATCTACTGGAAAATGGATTTGAAAAATGTGAGGGAGAACCCACCCTATACATCAAAGAAAAAGATGGTAAAATGCTCATTGTTGTGTTATATGTTGATGATGTGATCTTTATAGGTAATGATGATTACCTTGTTGAAAATTTTAAAAAGGTCATGAAAGATGAATTTGAAATGACAGATATGGGTTTGCTGAAATACTTCTTAGGAATAGAATCAAAGCAAGATGAGAATAAAATTTTTATTTCTCAATAAAAGTATGTTAATTAGGTTTTGGAGAGATTTAACATGCAGGATTGCAAGGCAACAATTACTCCCACAGTGATGGGATTAAAACTCAGCAGAGAGGACAACAACAAGAATTTCGATCCTAGTTTGTACAAGAGAATAGTTGGAAGCCTCATGTATTTGACTGCAACTAGGTTGATATAATGCATGTTGTTAGTTTGATTTCTAGATTCATGGAGAGGCCAAAAGAAGCACATTGGCAGGCAGCAAAAATAATTATGAGATATGTTAAAGGAACTAAAAGGTATGGTATTTTGTATACCAATTCAGAAAATTCAGATTTAATTGGATACACTGATAGTGATTGGGCTGGAAGTGTAGATGACCGGAAAAGTAGTTCTGGTTATGTTTTTCACATTGGTTCAGGAACCATTTCATGGGCTTCTAAGAAACAGCCTATTGTAGCATTATCTACAGCAGAGGCAGAGTATGTGGCAGCTAAAATAGCAGCATGTCAAGAAGTTTGGATGAGGAGAATGTTGAGAAGTTTATGCCAAGAGCAAGCAAAAGGTACAGATATTTATTGTGAAAATAGCTCATCTATTGCATTATCAAATAATTTTGTGTTTCATAAAAGAACGAAACACATTGATACCAAGTTTCACTACATCAGGGAATTGGTGAACAATGGAGAAATTGTTTTAGAACACTGCAGAACTCAAAAGCAGTTTGCAGACATTCTGACTAAGACATTGGGGCAGACGAGTTTCGAATTTTTAAGGAAATGTCGGGGTATGACTGATAACCCAGCAGTTGAACTTAAGGGGGAGTGTTGAAAGGTTAATTTCAACTGCCCTTGTACTGTAGCCGCTTTCCACAATTGTTTCATCAAGTTCTGTACTTTGGCCGCTTGCTATTTTGATTGAGGAATCAAATTTGTTTTTAAAACATAGTACACATCTCTCTGTTTGGGAAACAAAGGTTTCGGCGCCTGTCCTCTGTATTTTGAAAAACAGGGTATACAAAGAGAAACAGAGCATTTTTTTTATAAAAAGTATGTTTGTTTTGTTTCTGTACGCAGGAGTTTGGTGGTCCCACAGACCATGTCAGCAGGATTCGTTTTGATTGAAAGAGCAGTGGTCCCACAAACCATGGAGCATAATGTTATTTGATCGTGTTTTTATTTTGGCCATCCGCGGAGTTGAATTCTGGACGCGATGAGGTTTTATGAACCAGATTGAAATGTTCTTCGC
Organism: Pinus albicaulis; assembly: GCA_034641835.2. Taxonomy (NCBI): domain Eukaryota; kingdom Viridiplantae; phylum Streptophyta; class Pinopsida; order Pinales; family Pinaceae; genus Pinus; species Pinus albicaulis. The sequence goes on along the minus strand of CM076578.1, from coordinate 210,317,669 downwards.
GCGTTCAAAAGCCTCCGTACCCAAAACCAAATGATGGATGCGATGAGCTTTTATGCGCCAAATTTGATAATCCATTGCACGTCCAAATGGTGATGTCACGGGTCCCCATTTGTAACGTTATGTGTTTCAATGCATTTCACTTAGACAAGTTTTGAAGTCCGGCGGGTTGCAAAGGTTAAAGTTTTTGTTTTATGGTTTGATAAGTTTTATTAACATTTTACGTTATAGCATTTGTTTTTATATCACACGACTTAAAGCCTTATAATAGTCCACACACACAAATATATATATATATATATATATTGTTTAACATATTATATATGCGCGTCTTTTGTAATGTGGGCCCTGGGAGGTCTTTTAAAATAGATTTTGTTTTTATGTTTTGTTATTTTTATATGTTGCGCCATATAATGAAAATGTTCGAAAGGCTTAATGTAATTTTGTATTACATAGCAGAATGTAAGTGCGAAATTGTAATACATAGTAGTGTAAAAAGATAGTAGAAGAAAGACTGAGTGTATTGTTTTACATACACAGCAGTGTTGTGAAACAGAGTGAGGAAAAACAAAGTGTGCATTTTCTATGAGAGACAGAGTGCAATTTTTGTAACAGAGACAGAGTTGTTTTGAGCACTGTGTTTATGCAGCAGTCCTTTTGTAATCCCTCTGTGTGAGGAAGCTTTTGTAATAGTTTTTGTTTATGAAATAGAAAGTTTTCAAAGTGTTGAAACTCTGTCCTTGTGAAGAAAATTTTTAATTTCTCTATGTTAAGAAGGAGAGTATTATTCTCTCTGTGTATTGTTCTGGAATTCTCAGAAATTCCAACAAGGAAGACCAATCTTAATTTTTTTTTTCACATCTGATTTGGAATTGACATTATGTATATCTCATGAAGAAAATGACCGAAGTTAGTAATACTGCCAGATTTGTAGCCAATGTGTCGAGCAATGTTTTTAGTGCCCTTTTGAAAGACTTTCTTACTCTGATTTACTTTTTCCCAAGATCATAGGTGTGCTTAATACCACTTTGGTGCAACCATTTTAAGTAATCTATAAAATCACCAACATTGATCCATTATGCGAAGCTTCATGTCTAGTTGGGTTTGTTTGATCATATTTTAATTTCATGTGGGGTAAATATTCCAGATCTTATGATTTAGAAATAATCAAGACTCTCAGAATTGGGCAGTCTAATTCTTGAGCAGAGATCATAGTAATCCATATACCAAGTGAGATTTGAACCGAAGTCTCATTGGTTTGACCAAATAAAACTTATATATAAACCACGTATTGTTGTATCTCATCCACACTATATTAACAACCGAACCGTTTCCATATCATTGTATCACATCCACACTGTATTAACAACCGAACCATTCCCAAATCCCTCATATGAATCTTGCCAAAACATAATCACTTAACCTATAAAATGTTGGCCAAGACTTTCACTTATATCCTGATGTCTGAATGGAATTCATTATTGCTATGCCAAGATGCGTTTTAGTCAGGATATGTTAGGGAACTAGATTTCTTTCTGGCCATATGTTTTTCAAATCGGTGATCTAGATGGATCCAGATATGCCACACTTCTGCTGCACCCATATATATTTTATGAAGCTTGGATATGTGGGTTGCCACACTAGTATATGGGCTCGGATGTTATTCCCTTGTGAAAAATTACCTGTCAGATTATCAAAGGGGTAGATTTGATAATCAACACAATCTGTGACAGAAATGTGTACAACTCCACAAATTGATGGATTTTTTGGTAACCTCCAAATTTAGTCATGTATGTTGTTTAATCACCCAGGTTTTAAATGAAGACTTATGAATGGGAGATTTTAGACTATGTGAGGTGGACTACAAGAACTAATACACTTTGTCTTTTCCACATAAAAATTTTGATCTATTCTGCCTATTTCTTATTTTTGTTTGAATTTAGTTTATTACTTGTTTTTTCATGGGACTTTCTTATTATGATTTCATATATTATGATAAAATCCAAGTTAAACTACGAGACATTATCTTCTTTTAAAATACCTGCTAGATATTTTGGTTATTTTTTGGGATTTCATATAATAACTACTATATTTATTGAATTGTTATTATAAATTCTTACAAGTGAAATTTTGTTATGATAGTTATATTGTTCTTGTTATTATTGAATTTTTCAAATGGATTTGACATAACACTTAGATATGGAGACATATTTTTCAGGGATAATGGTTCTAGGGCCGACTTTGAAAGGCAAGATTATGGTGCCACTAGCATTTCTTTTTCTGTTATCAAATGCTCCTTTGGAGATGGTATATATATCACTGAATGAATATAAATATCGTCTTGTGCAGCACAGTATTTGATCCAAATTTATGCAGGAATGAAATAATATACATAAATAAACAGAAATACAGAGATGCAGTGGAAATAAAAATTCATTTCATTAATATCATATAACAGAAATATGCTTACAGACATAATGGAAATAAATAGCTAGGGCACTGGTAGGCTTATCTCTAAAAAGAGATGTATCGAATACATGCCTCTTAACTATGTTACAATGAGGCTCAAGGGCCTATTTATTATTGAGAAACAATGGAGAACCCTAAACATCCAAAAACCTAACCCTAAAATTTGAAGCGCCAAAATTATGGGCCCCATTTGGGTAAATTGGTGTTTCAACTTCCGAGGGAAGTAACTTTGGCATACGATCTTTTTTTGACACGCTTAATATTTCATTAGAAAGATCTATTCAAGGAGTACAACTTCCGATGTGAGAAACATCAATCCATGGACCTATGTTGCTCCTAGTTTTCCCAAAAAACGTCATTTAGGGCCTCAAAATGGCTTCAGATGTTCAAGACCCGAAAAATGCTAATAATAGTAAGTTGTGCTGAAACTGAAAAACTAAAAGAACTAATGGTGGTGTTTCGAATGGAATAGGTGGGTGGCCACCAATATCCACATGGATCATTAGGGCCGCAAAATGGCTCCGGATGTACAAGACCCGAAATCTTGCTAAAACTAGTAAACTATGCTGAAAGTGAAAAACTAAAAGAACTGATGGTGTGGGTCCTAATGGAATAGGTGGGTGGCAACCAATATCCACCTGGATCATCCCTCCCTCCCTAGAAATCAATGGTACCCATTGCGTTAATTTCATCCATGAGAGGAAAATTCTTCTAAACTTGGTATTGGATTTGTCAAGGATGTCGTGGACCTGCTGGTGAATATGATGGATGTGTTAAATAAATTTGGCTGTCTTAGACAATACATGTGTGGATTATATCTTTGTAGTCGCATGAGGTATTGAAATATCAGGCGGCGGTGCATCAGGGGTTAGATCAATGGAGTGGTTGCCGTGACAGTGTAGAGGAACCCCTGTGGGTGAGGAGAAAGTGTCCTCATATTCCTCTACGACTCTATCCATCTGTTGCAGCCATGTACGGGAGCCCTGTTTCGAGTCTGTGGCCACAATCTTGTTCTTTCCCTGTGAGTGATTTGGAAGGAAAATAAATTTCCTGGTTTGGGAAACAATCTTTGTATATTGTTTTACAATAGTTAAGGAGATCACAAGAGGCGGTAGTACCTCTGGTATGCTGTACAATTTATTTCCCAAAGTAATAACAACAGAATGAGGCCTAGACTCATACAAAACATGTCACCCACACAAGTATGGTTGACTCAATAATACATCAGCTACATCAAGAGGAGAAACATCACAGAATACCTCATCCGTGAATTACTTCATGTTGTACAGAAAGTGACACTATTGGCGGATGCGAAGATCTTTCCTTGGGTGAAGCCACCCGATGTGTTAGAAAAATTATATATTACAAAGCAATGTAACACATAAAATATGCAAAAAATACAAGCCCAAAAACACATAAAACCAGAGAGACACAGATATACGTGGTTCACCCAGTTTGGGCTACATCCACCTCGAACAACCAATCCTTCCTTTCTATTATCCAGCAAAATGAAGAGACACAACCTACAATAGATCTGCTGTAATATCCTCTGTTCTATCTCACAGTATGCCTATTTTTTTCTCGCTATGAGAATACACATACAATCCACAGTCGCAATACAATACCCTCATACAAAGTGAGGGGTTGCCTTCTAGGGAAAAAAACCCTAAACTAAACATAAATTCTACTGTCAGATCATCTGCCTAATGAATGGCCAAGATTGACTAGAAATTACTATACTTTTACAAGGCAATTTTACATATGTTTTTAGCTTCAGATGCGCTACCCCTGAAACCCCCCGCCAGGGGGGGGCTCCATAAAGTCGTAGCTGCCCCCCCAGACCCCCCAGATAGTGTTTAATTTCAGGTGGTGTTTCCGCCCCATTAAGGTAAAGGGGTCCAATGCTGTGATAGAAAATAAACAAGATAATCAGTCTCCACACCCAACAATCTTCCACTTGGAGACTGATTGTAGCAACTACACCGCTGCTTCATTTTCTAGACAATGACTCCTCTTTGGACCTAGCTATTTCTCATATTCATCCTCATCCTTGAAGACCAATTGAAACTGAGCATAGTCTCAGTTTCTCCCCGGTTACAACTTTTGTTAGCATATCTGCAGGACTCTGGCTAGTGTGTACCTTTTCTAGCTTCAACTGTCCATCTTCCAATACTGACTATATGAAATGGTACTTGAGTTGTATGTGTTTAGTCCTGGAATGAAATGCTGAGTTCTTTGCAAGATGAATGGCACTTTTGCTATCACTATATAACGTGCCCATATCATGCTTCTTACCCAATTCATCCATAAACCTTTCTAACCAAATCATTTCTTTACTAGCCTTTGTAGCAGCAACATACCCTACTTTTGTTGTTGAAAGTGAAACAACACTTTGGATTTTTGAAACCCAACTGACAGTTTTTCCACCTACAGTAAATACATATCCTGTAGTGCTCCTCCTTTTATCTCTGTCACCTACCATATCTGCATCAACATATCCCTGTAGATCAATGTTTGAACCACCAAATCATAATGCTTGATTTGTGGTACCTCTCAAATATCTGAGAATCCATTTCACTGCCATCCAATGTTCTTTTCCTAGATTTTTCATGTACCTTCTTACAACACCCACTGCATGTGCAATAACAAGCCTTGTGCAGACCATTGCATACATTAAGCTTCCAACTGCTAATGCATATGGAACTTTAGACATCTAGTCCATTTCTTCTTGGGTCTTGGGGCACATCTCCTTACTAAGTTTTAAATGGCCAGAAATATGTGTACTAACTGGTTTTGCATTCTTCATATTAAATATTTTCAACACCTTTTGTATGTACTCATTTTGAGACAGTGTTAATTTGCGATTTTTCCTATCTCTAGTTATTCTCATACCAAGGATTTGATTTGTAGCTCCCAAATCCTTCATTGCAAATGAATTTTCCAAGTTTATTTTGAGCACATTTATTTCCTGCATGTTAGACCCTGTAACAAGCATGTCATCTACATACAGTAACAATATAATATAGCTACCATCATTTTTCCTTTTCAGATAAACACAATGATCAAAGTGACATCTAGTATAACTTTGTTCAGACATAAACTTGTCAAATTTTAAATACCATTGCCTTGGAGCCTGTTTTAAGCCATACAAGCTCTTCTTTAACCTGCACACTAATTTTTCATTCCCTTTGACCTCATATCCTTATGGTTGCTCCATATAGATCTCTTCCTCCAAATCTCCACGGAGAAATGTTGTATTTACATCTAACTGTTCAAGATGTAAATCTTTCGCTACTACAAGACTTAAAATAGTTTTGATTGAAGTCATCTTAAAAACAGGAGAAAATATTTCATCAAAATCAATACCTTTCTTTTATGCAAACCCCTTCACCACAAGTCTAGCTTTGTATCTCTGTTTCCCTCCATCTTCTTCCTTCAGCCTGTAAACCCATTTATTCTGCAATGTAGTTTTACCTGCAGGCAACCTGACTAAGTCCCAAGTCTGATTATGCATTAAGGATTCAATCTCTTCTTCCATGGCTAGCTCCCACTTCTTCTTGCTTTCAACCTAGATTGCTTCTTCATAACATTAGGGTTCACCAGAATCAGTCAACAATAAATAATATAATGAAGGAGAGTATCGTTCAAGGGGTCTACTTATTCTAGTAGATCTTCATACACCACTTTTAGGTGTTTGAGGTGCCTGTTGCTGTTGTGGTAGTTGCTGTTGTTGTGGCTGTTGATTATTGTTATTTTCAGGCACCTTTAATTTTTATGTGATCTCATCAAGAACTTGGTATTATTTGTTTTATTTTTTCTGTTTCTTTTCCTGCAACTGATTCTTATACAAGACCTTTTCATTAAATATTACATCTCTGCTCCTAATGATTTGTGATTTTCATAATCATATAAGTGATAACAAAAATCATTAACACCATATCGAATAAAGGTACATTTCTTTGATTTTTCCTCAAGCTTTGTTTTGTTTCTTTATTAGTATGGACAAAGGCCTCACAGCCAAAAGGATTTTAAAAAAATAGTTTACATTTTTACTTGTCCATGCTTCCTCCAGAATACCACCATCCAAGGAACTTGAAGGCCCTCTGTTTATTAGATAAACAACAGTATCTACAACATCCGCCCAAAATTGTAAAGACAATCCTACATGCAATCTCGTGCACCTTGCATGCTCCATGATTTTTTTGTTCATCCTCTCTGACACACCATTTTCTTGTGGTGTTCTTGGAACTGTCTTCTGTCTGTGAATTCCATGCTCTGAACAGTACCTATCAAACTCTTTGCTGCAATATTCACCTCCATTGTCTAATCTAAGAAACTTCAACTTCTTTCCTGTCTCAATCTCAACCAAAGATTTCTATTTCTTGAAAGTATCAAATACATCAGATTTATTCTGAATACAATAAATTCAAGTATTTCTAGTTGCATCATCAATAAAAGTAACATAATAACAAGAGCCACCGAGAGATGATACCAGAGCAGGTCCCCATACATCTGTATGCACAAGATCTAATTTTTCGCTCTTATTTTCTTTCCCAACTCTGAGAAATATGACTTTCCTCTATTTTCCATAAATGCAATTCTCACAAAAATCCAAATCAACATTCTTCAAACCTGGCAACAAATTTTTTGAGTGAAGAATCTTCATCCCCTTCTCACTCATGTGTCCAAGCCTATGATGCCATAGTGTTGCATCTTCTCCTTTTGAAGTTAAAGCATTAACAGAGTTAGAAAAACCATTGCATAAATACAATGTACCAACCTTTTCGCCTTTTTCTATTACCAGGGCTCCTTTGGTGACCTTCAAAGTTTTATCTATGAAAGTTGTCACACAACCTTCACTTCCTAACTGCCCTGTTGAAATTAGATTTTTCTTCAGATCTAGAACATGCGTTACCTCCTTAATAGCCATTGGTTTCCATTCTATTTTTTTACAATAACTTTACCCATTCCAACAATTTTACAAGGTTTATCATCACCCAAACGAACTTGTCCAAAATCTCCTTGAACATGAAAAAATTTCTTATCAGGTGTGGCATGGAATGAGGCCCCTGAATCTACTACCCAGGAATCAATAACATTTTCGAAAGAAAGAATCAAAGCATCTTGTAACACATCACTGTCACTCTTGCTGTGCATCTCCTTCTTTTCCCTTCCGAAATCTACAATCTTTCTTCAGGTGTCCTTTCTCTCTGCATTTCCAGCACACTATCCTCGATCTGGACTTGGATCTTCCTTTCCTTGATTTACTACAATATCCTGAGCTCTTTCCCCTTTCCATTCTTCTTCCCCTAGACTCTACACTCAAAGCATTACCCAATGTCTCACTAAACCTTTTCCGTCACATTTCCTCACTAAGGATAACACCGACAACATCATCAAACTTTAAAGTACTAGATCAAGAGATAGAGTTACTAATGGCCATAACTAAACCATTCCAACTTTCTGGAAATGAGCATAGAAATAAAAGAGCCCTAAATTCATCATCAAAGTTTACCCCTACAGAACTTAACTGACTGGTAACTGTATTAAAATCATTTAAATGGTTTGGAGCAGATCCACTTTCCGACATCTTCATATCAAATAAATGTTTCATAAGAAATACCTTGTTTGAGGTTGAGGGTTTTTCATATAATTTCTCCAACACCTTAATCAAACCCTCTGTTGTTGTTTCCTTCGAAATATTGAAGGCTACCGATGCCGTGAGGCACAACCATACTATTTTGAGTGCCTTTCTATCGAGAATCTCCCATTCTGCGTCTGTCATAGCCGTCGGCTTCTTTGTTTTTCTACTCAATGGTAGGTATAGATCTTTCTGATACAGATAATCTTCCATCTGCATCTTCCATAGTGGGAGGTTTTGGCTATTAAATTTCTCGACCCTAAACTTACAATATTCTGCCATTGCTCCCACTCAAACCAGGAACCCTTCTTTCTTGTGAGTTTATCAGCCAAATAGACCTTTGGCTCCGATACCATTTTTTAGAAAAATTATATATTACAGAGCAATGCAACACATAAAATATAAAAAAAAATGCAAGCACACAAAACACATAAAACCAGAGAGACACAAATATATGTGGTTCACCCAGTTTGGGCTACGTCCACCCCGAACAGCCAGTCCTTCCTTTCTATTATCCAGAAAAATGAAGAGACACAACCTACAGTAGATCCATTGTAATATCCTTTGTTCTCTCTCACAGTCTCCTTATCTATTTCTTGCTCTGAAAATACACATACAATCCACAGAGCCGCAATACAATACCCTCATACAAAGCGAGGGGTTACCTTCTAGGGCAAAAAACCCTAAACTAAACATAATTTCTACCATCAGATCATCTGCCTAATGAACAACCAAGATTGACTATAAATTACTATACTTTTACAAGGAAATTTTACATCTGTTTTTAGCTTCAGGGGCGCTACCCCCAAAACCCCCTGCTAGGAGGGGGCTCCATAAAGTCGCAGCCGCCCCCCCTAGACCCCTGAAGAAGTGTTTAATTTCGGGCAGCATTTCTGCCCCATTAAGGTATAGGGTTCCAATGTTGTGATACAAAATAAACAAGATAATCAGGCTCCACACCCAACACAGTGGTATATGGTTGCGGATGTGCTATGGTCGGTAGGCTGAGCCACTTCACGACCTCTGCTGAAATGAGGTTATTTTGGCTTTCGATATCAACAAGAAATTACAGTGGAGAACCCTTCACCCACATCTACGAATGCAAGAGGCGCTCCCCCTCCTTTGGATCATCGAGATCCTCCCTCTGGAGCTTGGTGGTGGCAACAATGGAACTAAGGTCTGCATCAATGATTTGCTTCCCTTTGTAATCTCCCTTGTCTAGTTCTGGCTCAGGATCAGAACATGCATTTGATTCAAGCGCCTTCAGTTCAGCCACTAGTGACTGTTTGGCCCAACACTCGTTTGTGCTGTGAGTGGGGTTGTTATGAAATTCACACCACTTCCTCGTTACTTTCTTTGGATTTGTGGTGGTGTTCCGAGTCACCCCACTTTGGCTCTGCCCCTTATTCTGTGGTTTGGGGGCGCCTTTACCTGGCTTCATATTTGCGGATCCAATGTCTCGCTTCTTCTACTTAAATCTCTACTCGATATTGGTGGCATAGCGATATGTTGTGCCAAGTGAGGCAATGTCGAGGAACTCTATTTCTTCTTGAATTTGTTTGTGCAGATAGCTATAGTACTTGAGAACCAAATGTCTCTTTGAATCTTTAATACCCAAATTTGTGCGCAGGGTATGGAACAAATTCGTCAGTTCGAGCACATCCTGATCCCTTTGTTGCCGCAGGGTGGTCCATTGGATGTACTTGTCCTCATAGCTTCCCATGGGATAATATTTTTCCCTAATGCTATCTGGGAAAAAATTCCAAGTGGGTGTGGCTAATAATAGAGAGGGTTCCCCCTCATCCTTTTTCTCACAGTAGGTTTCCCACTAGTCCTTGACATGGGGGCAGCTTTGAGGAGTGCAAAAATAATATTTTCTCAGTAGAGAAATCATGGACCTAGAAATACCCTTCTAGCAAATTCAACAATCTATCGATGGCGTCTGCATCTGTCTGTTAGAAATATTGTCATTGATGGCAAATAAGGCAAAGAACGACAGGAGGGAATATGTATAGCAGAAGGCAGAGGCAGAGGTCGAGCAGCGCTAAAATTATAACAGTCGAATACAGAGGCACAGCGAAACGGTCGAGCAGTAGAGACAGAGGCAGAGACACAGTTGTTATTACGAGAATCGCTATCTCAGCCAGGGGATATATATAATTACAAATAATTCCAGGAATCGCTTAACTCCAGTGGCATTGTAATGCATATAATACAGAACCATATTCCGAGCATCGCACACTCCAACCGGCGTTATACATTTAATATAACACAAATATTATTCTGGGAATCGCTTAACTCCAGCGGCAAAGTATATATATATATATATATATATATATATATATATATATATATATATATATATATATATATATATATATATATATATATATATATACATTTAATATAACACAAATATTATTCCAGGAATCGCATAACCCATTGGCAAAGTCTACATATATATCAGTTATATAAGTGGAGCGCTTTATTATAAGAACCAAGCTTTATACAATGGGACCCCTCCCCAATCGCAACGGAGATCGCAAGGACAAGTGAACGTGTAACCAATGCAGTTGCGACTGCGATGTGAGTCCGGACCTGATGTGTATTTTAGGCCGGTGTTACATATTTGAATTCCGGCCTAATCACATCGGAGCATCGCAAGATAGGCTAATCGTAACATCCAACCAAATACTTGAGAGAGATCAAGGACAGTTTCTCAAGAAGCCCGGACCGATGGGTGTATAAACGTGGGATAATGTATAAAACGTGGTTAATACATATTTGAAGTCCAACATAATCACATCGGATATTATCGCAGCATCTAACATGCAAAAAAGAGTTGCGATTACGATTGGAAGTCCGGACCCTATTGGTATATAAACTACAACTCATATATAGCTTGAGTTCTAGGTCTAATCGAATCGGCACTGGTCAATCGCATCGGAGAATATAAGAGTTGTGATTGCGATTGGAAGTCCAGACCCGATTGGTATATAAACTACAACTCATATATAGCTTCAGTTCCATGTCCCAATCGCATCGACAAAATACAATGAACAGTGGCCAATCACATCGGAGAATATAAGAGTTGTGATTGCAATTGGAAGCCCGGACCTGATGGGCGTATAAAAAATGGATGATATATATTTGAAGTCCGGCATGATCGCAGCGGAACAACCCAATCGCAATCGAATAAATCAAAATAAGTTATAAGTGACTCAATCGCATCAGAGTTAGAGTTGGCAAAGAAACATGCAAACGCAAGGTGCGATTGCAATCAATCGCAATCGGAGCAGGAGCGATCAATTGCAATAGGAGGAGATGCATTGCATCGGGAAGCGTGTCAAGTGGGCCCAAAAGGAGTTCTTATATGTTTAAAAATCTTCATTATATTACGTTGAGAATTGATTTAAAAAGGAAGGTTGTATGTATATGACTCAGCTTAACGGGAGGGCGATTACTAATATACGATTGCGATATATGTCCATTCCACTTGCGGAACTTCCACATCAAAAAGTCACTTATTGAATGAAAGACATTAGGATATGCCCATATTTAAAAGGCAGCAGTTACACCTCAGCAGAGGACAGAAAAGCAAACAGAGCAAAAAAGAGATAAAGCACAGTCAAAGAAAAGACAAATGCGCAGCGATCCAAAAGGCTGTATGAGTGAGCTGGAGCTCTCAGTGTGATTAAATGTAAATAATTTTAATTGATTTATATTGTTGTGATGCATTGGCAAGTCTCCGGAGGAAAAACAAAGATCCCACTATAATATTAAAATAAGCACCTACAGTTACATTTTTTTTTGAGTGAGCTGGAAAAGAAATGAATAGGAAGAAAGTGAAGAGGTATGGCTGTCCATTCAAAATTATTTGAGGAATGCTAACAGTCACAAGAAAATTATTATAAATAATATCATCTAGATATGAAAGGTGAAAATGAGAGAGAAAATATAGAGAAGGAAGAGTATAGAAGTGTAAGGCAGAGAAGACTAAAAGAAGAGCAGAAAGAGAAGCTATAGAATACAGCTGATATCTGAGGTAAATCAACAAACATTCAGTTTTGAAAATTGAGGAAGTTGGAGCTTCCCTATCAAGTTGCATCTTGATAGCCGTCAGTTGTAGCTGACTGAGGTTGGAGCCTCCTGTAGGTTGGTGCCTGTAGAAAATCGAAGGGAGTTGGTGCTTCCTTGCAAGTTGTAGCTTGCAGAATTGAGGATAGAGCCTCCTGTAGGTTGGTGCCTACAGAAAACAGTGGTGAGAGGGAGTTGGAGCTTGCCTTTGCATTGCAACAATAATAAGATGTGGTTTTCTCCCTTTATGGGTTTCCACTTACATCTGATGTCTCTGTGTGTGTTTCTTATGTGTTGATGTGATTCTTTCAATCTGCTTAATTGGTTGCTGCTCTCAACATAAGTGTGGTGTCACATTAATTTAATATTGGCTGCAACATTTTAAGATTGTTTATAAATTAAGCTGTAAATAAATTTGGTGAAAATTTTGAAAAGCTTATGTATGTATTAAACTGATTCACCCCCCCCTCTCAGTTTAATTAAAGATTCAACAATTGATATCAAAGCAGGTTCCTTTGTGCAAGTCTAACAACTGAAAGGAGATCCTAGGTTTCCAAGATGGCTAGTAAATAAGGATGCTCAACCAATAAAGCCTCTTTCTTCACTGGTCAAAATTATGCTTTATGGAAAATCAGAATGAGGACATACATAATGTCTCTAGGAATAGAAGTCTGGGCTGCTGTGGAATTAGGATATGCCCCGAAGGCAACTGACACAGAAAAAGAATCAAAACAAGATTTTGTGGCTAATGCTAAAGCCATGAATGCCATCTTGAATGGATTGTGTGAAGCAGAGTTTATTAAAGTAATGCACAAAGACACTGCCAAAAAAAAATATGGGATACTCTTGAAAACATACATGAGGGAGACCAGAAAGTAAAGACTGCCAAACTTCAAGTCTATAGAGCCCAGTTTGAAAACTTAAAAATGAATGATGATGAAGACATTGCCAGTTTCTTCCTAAAAGCTGCAGAAATTATTAACAATATGAAAGCTCTTGGAGAAAAAATGCCAGAAAGTATAATTGTGCAAAAGATTCTAAGATCTCTTCCATCCAGGTTTAATCCAAAGGTGTTTGCAATAGAAGAAATAGCTGACTGGGAGACCTTGACCATGAACCAGCTACTTGGAAATCTAACAGCCTATGAAATGAGGCTCCCACAGAAAAAGCCAAGTACGAGGGAAGCAACCTTTAAAACAGAAAAGAAGAAAGGAGAAGAGGGAGACGTATGCTCTTGCTCGGATGAAGAAGAGGCAAAGTTTGTCAAGAAATTGGATAGAGGCTCAGGTAAATACAAAGGTAAACTCCCCTTCAAATGCTTTAACTGTGGAAGAGTGGGACACTATGTTGCTAAGTGTCCTCACAAGAAAGTAAGGAATCAGGCTCAAGAGTCAGAGAAAAATAAATCAAAGAACTGGCAGAAAGGAAAGAAGTTCAGCAGAAAATCCTTCTATGCTCAACAAGACAACAGTACATCTGAAGATTCAGATGAACCCTCAAGTGAAGAAGGAACCTCAGAATTTTTATTAATGGCCATAGAAGATCTTGAGGGACTCCTACTAGAAGATGAAGAAGAAGAAGGGGAAGTCGACCTTGAGGGGGAGCTAAGAAGTGCACTGGAGGAGATTGACAGACTCAAACTGAAGTGCAGAAAACAAAAGGATATTCTTCTCAAGTATGTAAGAGAAGAACAAAACTCAAAAGTCCTCATGCAGCTGAAGGTAGAGCTTGAAGAAGCTAAGAAGATAGAAGACATGTTACTTCAACAAATCAAGGATAAAACCCTAGAACAAGAGAAACTGGAAGAAGAAGTAGTATGCCTCAGGAAGAACCTAGAAAATGCTCAAAGGAAAGTGGTTATAAACTCTTCTCAAACAACAAGCTCTAGTAAGTTGAATGAAATTCTAGTTGCTCAAAGATCCCCAATGATAAAAACAGGAATAGGCTATGAAGGAGAATCGAGTAAAGGAAAAGAAAAGGAAAACAAAAATATAATTTTTGTAAAAGCAAAGAAGACTGATGAAGCAGCCCAGTCAATTTCTACAAAAGAAGAAACATGTAATAAGTATGACAGAGATCAGAAGGAATCTCTAGTAACAAAGAATGCAATAAATACTAAAATGACAGAAAAAGAATCATATGCCCCTGAGTATGTCAAATTTGGAAACCATCAAGGGAGATTCTTCCCTCCCATGAAGAATACCACCTGTTATGTCTGCCACAAGCCGGGAGACATTGCTGCATATTGTTATGCAAGGAAGAGTAATTCAAACCTGCAAAAGATGCAAACAGTGAAGAGACTGTCTCAAACAAACAAATGGAGAAAACAACCTTACATCAGGTATGCAAATAATTTCTATGGTTATTGTTTTTATTGTAAGGAATTTGGCCATAAAATTATTGAATGTAGAAAGTATGGACAAATATTGATGTTCAACACCTCAAGGAGGTTTATGAATCAAATAAATTTTGTTCATACTCACAATTCTGCAAAAACTATGATCAAATGATGTATATGCAATCAAGTTGGACATATGCCCTCCAAAAGTCCTCTGAAAGGATGTGATTCATCAACTCACAAAAGACACCAAACAAAAGGATGCCTCCAGTGGATAAATAAGGAGAATAAATGTGACTTGGCTCTAACAGCTCAAGACCTGAAAAGCCAGTGGTACCTGGATAGTGGCTGCTCAAAACACATGACTGGAGACAGAAGCAAGTTTATAACTCTTGATGAAAAGAAATCTGGAAATGTTACTTTTGGCAATGATAAATCAGGTAAGATCAAGGAAAAAGGCTCAGTCAGCATAGACAATGGCAAAGGAAAGGCCCAAGATGTACTATATGTAGATGGGCTGAAAGACAATTTGCTGAGTGTCAGTCAGATGTGTGATAAAGGCTGTGAAGTTATATTCAGAGCATAAGACTGTGAGGTCAGATCAAGTACAACCAGAAAGACTCTGCTCAAAGGTGTCCGAACAGAGAGTAATGTGTACATAGTGAAAGAGGAGGATGAAGCCAGCCATCGTAGCAAACTTGAGGAGTCATGGTTATGGCATAAGAGATTGGGACATCTCAGCTTCGACCATATCATCAGACTGAGTAAGAAGAAAGCTGTCAGAGATATGCCTGAAATAAAAAGGCCTTCAAATACCATATGCAAATCTTGTCAATTGGGGAAACAGACTCACACATCCTTTAAATATAAAGATGAGTTATCAACAAGAATACCACTCCAGCTTGTGCACATGGATCTGTGTGGACCTGCAAGAACTAAAACACCAAGTGGAGAATCCTACTTCATGTTGATAATAGATGATTTCTCCAGAATGACATGGGTTGCTTTTCTCAAGAATAAATCGGAAGCTCTGGAAAAATTCAAAATATTTAAAGCATTAGTAGAAAATCAGACAGGATGCAAGTTGAAATGCATCAGATCAGACAGAGAAGGTGAATTCATTTATTATGACTTTGTAGACCTATGCAATGAACATGGCATAAAACAACAATTTACTATTGCAGGGACACCTTAGCAGAATGGAGCAGGAGAGAGACAAAACATATATATTCAACAAATTGCCAGAGCCATGATGCAAGAGAATAATATTGCTCAAACCTTCTGGGCAGAAGCTATACACACAACAGTACATATCCTTAATAAAGCTCACTTAAGGCCAAGCAGTGACAAGACTCCCTATGAACTGTGGCATGGAAACCCAGCTTCAATCAAACATTTCAGAATCTTTGGAAGCAAATGTTACATAATGAATAGTGATGAAAATCTTGGAAAATTTGATGCAAGAGCAGATGAAGGGATCTTTCTAGGATATTCTTCCAAAATTAAAGGGTACAGGTGCTACAACAAGACTCTTCGGAAAATAGTAGAAAATATTGATGTGAGATTTGATGAAGAACTTCAAAAAAATACACGAAATACAGACTGCTGCAGTCCATCAGACAACCATGAAGAAGAAATCCAAAATGATGAGGAAACAAGCAAGACAACAGAAGATACAGAGCTGAGTTATAAAGCTCCCTCAAGATATACTCAGAAGAACCATCCTGAAGATCAGATCATTGGAGACAAGAGAGTAGGGGTCCAAACAAGAAGGCAACTAACAGAACAAACTGAAGAGGTATACATAGCCATGCTGTCACAAATAGAGCCAAAGAAATTTGAAGAAGCCAACAAGGACAAGTCTTGGGTAAAAGAAATGAATGAAGAAATGGACCAAATTGAAAAGAACAATACCTGGGAACTAGTTCCTAGACCAATTGAGAAAAATATCATTGGCTCAAAATGGGTATTCAAAAATAAAATGAATAAGGAAGGACATGTAATTAGGAATAAAGCCAGACTTGTCTGCAAAGGATACTCACAAATTGAAGGACTTGATTACGATGAAACATTTTCCCCTATAGCCAGAATGGAAGCTATCAGAATGTTCCTGGAATTTGCATGCTACCAAAACTTCAGAGTATATCAAATGGATGTAAAATCTGCATTTCTGAATGGATACTTAGAAGAAGAAGTCTAAATGGAACAACCAGAAGGTTTCTCATTGACAGACAAAGAAAACTATGTGTGCAGACTGAAGAAGGCCCTATATGGCCTAAAATAGGCTCCTCGTGCTTGGTACTCAAGGCTGGATAAATATTTGCAAAGACAAGGTTTTAAGAGAGGTGGAGTAGACAACAATATATACATAAAAGCCCATGAAGATGAACTCCTGATTGTTGTAGTATATGTTGATGACATTATTTTTGGAAGCAACAGAGATGAAATAGAAAAAGGGTTTGTTGATGAGATGAAAACAGATTTGAAATGTCTATGATTGGAGAGCTCATTTTCTACTTGGGACTTCAAATTTAGCAAAAGAACGCAGGCACATTCATCTCTCAAGAAAAATACTTAAAAGAAATGCTGAAAAAGTTCAAAATGGAGGACTGCAAACCTGTGTCAACTCCCATGACCACAGGTTGGAAGCTATGTGTTGATGATGGGTTTGCTGATATAGATCAAAAACTCTACAGATCCATGATTGGAAGTCTATTGTATCTGACTGCATCAAGACCAGACATCATGCTAGTAGTAGGACTAGTGGCTAGATATCAAGCAACACCTAAACAAAATCACCTTCTTGTAGTCAAAAGAATATTCAGATATCTACAAGGAACAACACAATATGGACTTTGGTATCCTAAAGGCAAAAGCTTCACCTTGACAGCATACACAGATGCAGATTGGGCCAGCTGTGTGGATGACAGAAAGAGTACAAGTGGAGGTGCATTCTACCTAGGAGAAAGTCTGGTAGCATGGTTAAGCAAGAAACAAACATCTATCTCTCTGTCTACAACTGAAGCAGAATATATAGCAGCAGCAACATGTTGTACACAAGTCATGTGGATGAAGTAGACTCTTCAAGACATGAAGGTAAGAATTAATGAACCTATCTCAATCAAATGTGATAATACAAGCGCTATAAGTATATCAAAAAATCATGTGCTTCACTCAAAAACTAAGCACATCCCAATAAAGTATCATTTTCTCCGAGAACAAGTGGCTCAGAAGATAGTAAATCTGGATTATGTGCCAAAAAAAGAACAGACAGCTGATATATTTACTAAACCACTTGCCAGAGAATCATTCGAATATTTGAGAGATAGACTAGGGGTAGTATCTGTAGATACTACTCTCTAATATGAAGAGAAAGCACAGTTTCAAGGGGAGAACAGAAACAGAAATATCATTCCCAGGGGGAGATTAACCAAGCAAGGGAAGAATAAAATAGGTCCACAGGATCAAAGAGCTATAAAACAATATTCTCAGTATTATCAGCATTCAACATGAAAAAGGTCAGTAGCAGAGCAAAAATAACATTAACTTGTTTACACCTAAAGTAGTATATTGAGCATTGAAGCAATATCTTCTTCTATATATATAAAATTGCATGCCTTCCTGAAGTCGGTACATGTATATCTCCAAGGCCATTTTTTCCTTAATATCAGTTACAAAACTGTGCGAATGCTGCTTGCTGAGTTTTCAATCAAACATCTTGATTAGGCTTTTGAGGAAATTCACTCTGATAGAACAGTCAAAATATCTGAAGAATAAAGGAATAACTGTGATTACCATCTAAATAAAACTGCAAGGTTGACAAGTAAAACTGACCAAAACATTGAAGGGTTTGTTTTGAAAACACATTATACAAAAAGGAAAGTCATTGTTTACAACAGCAACGAGGGCCTTTCAGTCGTTAAGAGCATCATCCTTGTCTGCAATCTAGCATAGATTACAAACAACAGGCAATACAGATGAAACACAGCTATAAAACATATATTGGCTCACTGTATCAGACAGAGACAAAAACGTATATTCAAGTTCAATAATCCTTAAATTGTTCTCTCAACAAGTCCTGTACAACAGTCTGGAGCAGCAGGTTACAAAGTCAGAAAATGGTGGAAATGCAACGACACGGCCTATACAGAGAAATGAGGCGTCGTCCTTTGCCATTGATGTCAAAGGGGGAGGAAGAGCAAGCAACAGAAGAAAGGATTCTAATAGGCAAACAGAGGACGAGAAATATAGAGGAAGTGTATTACCATCAATGCCAAAGGGGGAGACTGTTAGAAATATTGTCATTGATGGAAAAGAAGGCAAAGAACGGCAGCAGGGAATATGTATAGTAGAAGGTAGAGGCAGATGTTGAGCAGTGCTAAAATTATAACAGTCGAATACAGAGGCATAACGAAACGGTCGAGCAGTAGAGACAGAAGCAGAGACACATCTGTTATTGCAAAGACACAATTGTTATTACGAGAATCGCTATCTCAGCCAGGGGATATATATATAATTACAAATAATTCCGGGAATCGCTTAACTCCAGTGGCAATGTAATGCATATAATACAGAACCATATTCTGGGAATCGTACACTCCAACCGGCATTATACATTTAATATAACACAAATATTATTTCGGGAATCGCTTAACTCCAACGGAAAAGTATATATATATATATATATATACAAAAAGTATTCCAGGAATCACATAACCCATTAGCAAAGTATACATATATATCAGTTATATAAGTGGAGCGCTTTATTATAAGAATCAAGATTTATACGGTGGGACCCCTCCCCAATCGCAATCGGAGATCGCAAGGGCAGCAGAACATGTAACCAACAGAAAGTTGCGATTTCGATGTGAGTCCGGACCCAACGGGTGTATAAACGGTGGTTAATACATATTTGAATTCCGGCGTAATCGCATTGGAGCATCGCAGTATAGGCCAATCGGAACATCCAACCAAATACTTGCAATTGCGATTGAAGCCTGGACCCCATGGGTGTATAAACGATGGTTAATACATATTTGAAGTCTAGCATAATCACATCGGAGATTATGAGAGCATCATAACATGCAACAAAGAGTTGCGATTGCGATTGGAAGTCCGAACCTGATTGGTATATAAACTACAACTCATATATAGCTTGAGTTCCAGGTCTAATCGCATCGGCACTGGTCAATCGTATCGGAGAATATAAGAGTTGCGATTGCGATTGGAAGTCCGAACCCGATTGGTATATAAACTACGACTCATATATAGATTCAATTCCATGTCCCAATCGCATCGGAAAAATACAATGAACAGTGGCCAATCGCATCGGAGAATATAAGAGTTGCGATTGCGATTGGAAGCCCGGACCCGATGGGCGTATAAACGATGGATGATATATATTTGAAGTCCGGCATGATCGCAGCAGAACAACCCAATCGCAATCGGAGAAATCGAAATAAGGTATAAGTGACTCAATCGCATCGGAGTTAGAGTTGGCAAAGAAACATGCAAACGCAAGGTGCGATTGCAATCAATCGCAATCGAAGCAGGAGCGATCAATTGCAATCGAAGGAGACTCATTGCATCGAGAAGCGTGTCAAGTGGGCCTAAAAGGAGTTCTTATATGTTTAAAAATATTCATTATATTACGCTGAGAATCGATCTAAAAAGGAAGGTTGTATGTATATGCCTCAGCTTAACGGGAGGGCGATTACTAATATACAACGATTGCGATATATGTTTGTTCCGCTTGCGGAACTTCCACATCAACAAGACACTTATTGTATGAAATACGTTAGGATATGCCTAGATTTAAAAGGCAGTAGTTACACCTCAACAGAGGACAAAAAAGCAAACAGAGCAGAAAAGAGATAAAGCACAGTCAAAGAAAAGACAAATGCGCAGCGATCCAAAAGGCTGTATGAGTGAGCTGGAGCTCTCATTGTGATTAAATGTAAATAATTTTAATTGATTTATATTGTTGTGATGCATTGGCAAGTCTCCAGAGGAAAAACAAGGATCCCACTGTAATATTAAAATAAGCACCTACAGTTACATTTTTTTTGAGTGAGCTGGAAAAGAAATGAAAAGGAAGAAAGCGAAGAGGTATGGCTGTCCATTCCAAATTCTTTGAGGAATGCTAATAGTCACAAGAAAATTCTTATAAATAATATCATCTAGATATGCAAGGGGAGTTAGAGAGAGAAAATCTAGAGAAGGCAGAGTATAGAAGTGTAAGGCAGAGAAGACTAAAAGAAGAGCAGAAAGAGAAGCTACAGAACAGAGCTGATATCTGAGGTAAATCAGCAAACATTCAGTTTTGAAAATTGAGGAAGTTGGAGCTTCCCTATCAAGTTGCAGCTTGATAGCCATCAGTTGTAGCTGACTGAGGTTGGAGCCTCCTGTAGGTTGGTGTTTGCAGAAAATCGAAGGGAGTTGGTGCTTCCTTGCAAGTTGTAGCTTGCAGAATTGAGGATAGAGCCTCCTGTAGGTTGGTGCCTGCAGAAAGCAATGGTGAGAGGGAGTTGGAGCTTGCCTTTGCATCACAACAATAATAAGATGTGGTTTTCTCCCTTTATGGGTTTCCACTTACATCTGCTGTCTCTGTGTGTGTTTCTTATGTGTAGATGTGATTCTTTCAATCTACTTAATTGGTTGTTGCTCTCAACATAAGTGTGGTGACACATTAATTTAATATTGGCTGCAACATTTTAAGACTGTTTATAAATTAAGCTATAAATAAATTTGGTGAAAATTTTGAAAAGCTTATGCATGTATTAAACTGATTCGCCCCCCCCCCCTCTCAGTTTAATTAAAGATTCAACACTGTCTAGCCTTCAAATACAGGAATGTCAATGTTTACCTATACCTTGAATGAAGTGGTGCCTCCAGAGTGGTTATTTGATGCTGATGCGCCATAGATGGGCAGCCGTTGAAGGATCTAAGCAAATTTATCCATCATTGTGTTCCTTTTTTTATATAGAGCCTCCTTGAGCAATATTTTGATAGGATCTCCTGCTCCCTCTTATTTATTCTCTATCGCCATGGGAGGTCGTCAGGGTTTACGAAGCTAATCTTGTAAGGGTTCAACCAAATAGAGCCCTAAATCCTTTGTAATATCCCAAAAGGGAGAATGCAGTACTACTTCACACAATATAAGAACTTATAGCAGGATAAAAAATAAATCTAAGCAAAAATTACAATATGCAGAAAGAGCTGAGCCATTTTATTATCTTGGAGATGATTCAGTTACATAAGTATAGAATATAGGTAGATCTAGCCAAGAAGATGAGCTAGGATCACCCTGAAAGCATGCATACAACAGGTATAGCATAACTGGAGAGGATCTACAGTAAATACTGCACTGTCCCTTCAACAGAGTATAAACATAGAGTTGCAGGCTGAAAATAGAAATGCAGATCTACTCAAAACTGGATCTCCAATGATGCCAAGATTCAATATTTGGCCAATGTGATGGATTGCCAAGATAACCCAGAAAGGATTTTCCAGATCTGCAACTTTGGAAAATCACCTCCCTAGGATTTGATCCTTGATGTGCTGGGAAATACAGATCTAAAGCCATATCTAAAGAATATATTGTTGAAATGTGTGCTCATATCAGATCTATGCTTGAAGGGTTGATCCCTTCATCAGATCTATGAGATGAAAGCTCTAGATCTACCTTCTCAATCCTCCAATGATGAATTCAGCTGCTGCAACACAACTGCCAATAGAAACTGTGCTGTGAGGGAGAGAGAGGCCTTATGCCTACTGAAATATGCTACAATAAACTCCAGGCTAATGGTAAGACTGATGGTAATGTGAAGGAATGATCCTTCACTGGATTGCTAGCTGAAGTACTAGCAACTTCCTTCCTCCTTTTAGATCTGCAATATGGATAGCATTATTCCTGAAGGGAATACCGCTGCTAGGAGGTCAATAAATTTTGGCCTAATTCCAGATCTGCAATGTGGCTCTGGGAATGCTGATCTATAAGCCCAAGTGATGGTAACAATCTCTCACCTTGTTCTCCAGCTGAAGTACTTAAGACAACTTCCACCTTCCAAACTGATCTTCAGAAATCTACAGATTTCTGAATATGAGTATTCTACAGAAAGTAGATAAAGGAAATGGCACTTAAATCCTGATGTATAATGAAGTGCAATCCTCTTTCTAGAGATACTCTAAGAAAGAGGTGGGATTATTGCCCGGGAACACCCTGTGCTAAACAACACCTGCAATCTCTGCTAAACAGCCCAAGAATGCAGTGGAATGTCACTTGACAACTCCAGATCTAAAATATCATACATCAAAATAATTCAAGATGCCTTTCACCTTTTCCTTCATCTCCTTTATAAATTTTGAGCCTTCCCAAGCCTTGGCCCTAATCTCAACTGCGCAGTCTCATGTGGACAAGATCCTCCAAGTGGGACTGCCTTGTTTGACCAAATCAACCAAACAGTCTAGGTGCAATGTAAACCTCCTCCATCCTGTGTGCTTCATTTGCACATGATCCTCCATCACATGATCATAAATTCTCAATGATCCTTTGTTTGACATCTTCAAGATCTTTAGTTGACTGAATCAACCCTCCATGATCTTTCTCATTAAATGAGACACAATCTCCAATCTCACTCACATTAGTAGTTTCTCAACTACCTCTTTTTGCAGATCCAAGCTAAATTAATCCACATTCACCCACAAAAAGTGGATATTTATTCTTATTGAGGATTGTGGGTCCCTCCACCCTTTTATTTACTTAATTCATTAAGAAAATCAAGGACTCTAATATTTTGAATATGATGTGAAAATTTGGGAATATTAAGGGACATGCAAAGAAAACAAAGAAAGAGTAGACCGCTCTGGTACCACTAATCCAGATTTATGCAAGAATTCAATAATATATAGAAATAAACATAAACATAGAGATGCAGCAGAAATAAAATTTCATTTCATTAATATCGTATAACAGAAATATGCTTACAAACATAATGGAAATAAATAGCTAGGGCACTGGTAGGCTTATCTCTAAGAAGAGATGTAGCAACTACACTCCCTTGAATTGTGTTACAATGAGGCTTAAGGGCCTATTTATTATTAAGAAACAATGGAGAACTCTAAAAATCCAAAAACATAACCTTAGAAGATGAAGCGCCAAAACTATGGGCCCCGTTTGAGTAAATTGGTGTTTCAACTTCTTGAGGACGTAACTTTGGCATATGATCTCTGTTTGACGCGCTCAATATCTCGTTATAAAGATCTATCAGAGGAGTAAAATTTTAGCTGTGAGAAAAATTGTTCCATGGACCCATTTTTCTCCAAATTTTCCTAAGAAATGTCGTTTAGGGCATCAAAATGGCTCTGAAAGTTGAGGACCTGAAAATTTGCTAAAAATAGTAAGTTGTGCTGAAACTGAAAAAATAAAAGAACTGATGGTGGAGTTTCGAATGGAATACATGGGTGGCCACCAATATCCACTTGGATCATTAGGGCACCAAAAAGGCTCTGGATGTACAGGACCTGAAAAACTTCTAAAAATAGTAAGTTGTGTTGAAAGTGAAAAACTGAAAGAACTGATTGTGTGGGTCCAAATGGAATAGGTGGGTGGCCACCAATATCCACCTAGATTAGTCTTGAAAAATTATTAAGTAGTCATAGATTCTTTGACTGGCGATGATGCTTCATTTGGACCTGGATGTGGGTATGGATTTGCGTAATTTGCATACTTGAATCTCGAATCATATACAAATTCGACAATCATAAAACACAAAGCTCTATATGAATGTCAGACTTAATACATTAGGGCTCTAGGAGAAATCAAAATATCTAATAATTCATTAGATGAACATTATAGAGCCCTCCTTTGTTGACTGATCTACTCACAGTATATTAACTATATCTTATCACATGCCTAAGATACTTCCTATCCTAATCACTCTCAACACACCATTTAATTTCAAACAAAATGAAAACTTAAGTTCAGAAATCTATGACCAATCGTGACTCGGTGATTTATTGTCATGAAGTGTGCATAGGGACTATATGAGAACACCAAAGACACACATACAACACAAACCAATTCTCTCTATTGCTATTACTCAAAATAGGCATGATTATAGTGGAATAAAATAAATTTATTACAGGTCCTCTGCCCTACCTAATTTGTAGCCAATGTGTCAAGAAATGTTTTCAATGTCCTTTTGAAAAACGTTGTTCAAGTTGTCAAAAACATCGCTTCTTTGCCTCAAGTTGTCACTAGAATTGAAGTGCATCATTTAGGGGGTGCACTCCCAAGCCTCCGTTAGGGTAATAATGAACTCTATGGTGAGATTTCGAGTGCCCTCTTCTAGGTTCTCCACCTCAAAGATATGTAGCATGCTTCCGCCCACGTTAACGATATGTGAGTGGAGGAATCGTTGCTCAATTCCCACCAACTCGATAAACATATGGAGAGCCTCTTGAGCTGTGGCCTCCTCGTTCCTATTGAGTGCTTGAGCATCATTGGAGGGATTAGTTCCTAGAATCACTGATGGTCTTGCGGGGTCTTGATGATTTGGATGAAGTTGTTCAAGGCCAGAGTATCTAGGGGCTTCTCCTTACAAATGTTGAACAAGACCTCCTCCTAGCCTCTCTGCTCATTGTTGGCGCTCATGAGGTGCATTATTAGGGCTGCACATTTAATAATAATTTTTTTTATAAACCCCTCATGTAGGCTTAATTCAATGTGAAGTTCCCGCTTAAATCTCGTTATTTTTTTTCCCAACGAATGTGAAGTTTTCGCTTAAATCTCGTTAAATTTTTATCTGAGCCACTTTTATTTTCATTTTCTTTGTTTTGGGTTGGTTTTGGTTTTTTGGGTTCATAGTGTAAGACTAAAAGGTTGACGAGTATTATTTTTTTCTCCACATAAATGGGTTGGAGGGTGGGTAGAAGGAAAGTGGTAAAATTGGACCATTTCTTTTAATCTAAATTAAGACTTTTCATACACCATTGATTAAAGCACGAAGGGGAGGTTATGGTATTGAACCAAATATTTTTAATCAAAATTTATAAATCATGTAAATAATTTAAATTAACACTTTTCATACACCGTTGATTAAAGTAGGGAGGGGGGATTATGGTATTGAACCAGTCATTTTTAATTAAAATTTATAAATAATATAAATATAAGTAAATTATCTAAAATAATTGAAAGTGAAGATTTTGTGGGATAGAGAGATGGAGAGCGCTAGCAATTTTTCTCTTGACCTAGGGTTTCAGGCTCCCAACACTGCCACCGCAAACTGGTACTCGTCGATTTGGAGGAGCTACCATGGATCTGAACACAGTGCTTCCCCTGTTGTTCCTCGAGGCGATGCTACAATGGAACTATGGAACATATTCTTCCCCATTCGCAACATGGCAACAGAAGGGATGGCATCTGATACCTGGGCCCCCTGTAGACTCGACTAGTGTTCTGTATTACCTTCCACGGCTTCACACTCGGATTATGCACCATCCTTTTGGATTGTGCGATACCTCCGTGCTGGTACACGCCATCGGTGGACTGGAGGGAGTTTTGTTGACCACCCATTGGCTTTTGGGAGGCGTTGTTCCCCTTCCCCACTTTCACTACCTACTGGGGTTGGGATACTCAATGCTCTGTTTTGTCTGTTGGAGAATAGCGCCGGTGATACAGAACCCATATGCAATCACAAACAAAAAACATTGCACTTTATGCGCACCTCTACATCGGCAGTTTACTCTTCGCTGGTCCTCGATGGTGGGCTATTTTGGGACTGGCTAATATCACATGCGTATAGGGATACCAGATCCTAATGGGACTCCACTGAAGCAGACTAATTAGGAAGAGCTAGAGCCCGGTACCAACATCCCTGCAAATGAAAATCGGGTAAGAAATAATAGTTTCCAGATTTTTCTCAAACCCCTAAGGGGAACAGTGTATTATTATGGATAAATGAATCTCAATAGGTTACAGACCTGAAGCAACACATTTGGAAAACCATCAGTTATCCCTGCAATTTTCAGTCACTCATTCATGGAGGGAGATCACTACAGGACTCTAGTTTCCTCTGCGACTATGGCATCTGCCCTATAGACACCATTTACCTCAATCTACGATTGTCAGGTGGTGCTGTGGGATAGAACAGTGCCCATGGATCCCGGGGAACTACCTATAAGAATATTCTAAAGGGGAAAAACACATCTGATGTTGCTGCTCCTACAACACAGGAAACCAATGTCCCTAAACCGTACATTGTGGAACAAATTAACCAAATTCCAGAATTGCAGATTGAATTACCTAAGATAGATGAGCATAGATCTGTTTATGAATCACAAGCACTCATATGTAGATTTAATTTCTTCTGGCCAAAACCAATAGAGATTTTTCATTAGATCTTCAATAACTAGACGACTGACTGTGAAATACACCTCTGTTCAAAAGGATTATTCATTGTTAAATTCTCATCCCCGGAGGCTAGAGAACACATCCAAAAGGCTGGTCCATGGTTTTGGGGATCCACAGGAATATTAACCACACCTTGGTTTCCAGATTTTGATGCAAATACCATGGAGGTCTCCAAAATTCCAGTCTGGGTGATGCTTTACAACCTCCCACTTCATTTCTGGAATGAAGAGGTTCTTGACAGCATTAGAGACATAATTTGGGTATACATCAAAACTGACACCCAACGCTTGGAGGAGCGGGTCTTCACCTTTGCATGCATCTGCGTGGAAGTGGACCTCAGCAAGGGGCTTCCAGAATGCATCCTACTGACTCACAAATAGAAAAAATGGATGCAACATCTCGATTACGAGAACACTGCTTTCAGGTGCAGAATATGCAGGAATACAGGGCATTTATAGAACACTTGTCTAGAAACTAAAAAAGATAACAGAAAAAAGAAAAAGATAGGAAAAACTAGAAAGGGCTGGAAATTTCCCTTTGTACCAGAATAAGAGGTGGAAGAGGACAAGAAGGAATCCACCACAAAAGAAAATAATCAGCCTACAGCGAAAGCTGAGACACAAGAACAGGAGATGCAAGAGCCTACAAACACGGCTTAGGTGACTTTGGACCAGGAGGCACCAGAAAGTGGATGAAAAAAAAGACAGCATAACTCAGACACATCTAATTTGGATAAGGACAATGGAGCAACTATAGCAGAAAATTAGCTCGCACTTATCACAACCTTGCCATCACCAGGTCCATGGCAAAAGGTTGAGAAGAAAAAAGGGAGGAAAATTTGATTTTTATTCCTCTTGTATAGCATCTAAATGCAATGTAATTTGCCTATTCTCTTAAAATCACAACAAAGTGTAACATGTAATTTTATTTTCATTAATAAAATTACGAATTTTTCCTTTGTGAAAAAAGAGAGAGTAAATTATCTAAAATAATTAGTGGTAATTTATGCCTATGGGTCATATAATAGATAATGACAAAGTGTATTTTTAAAACACTCAGTGGTGTTAGGGTCACCAATTTGAAGCTCTGATCTAGTAATATTAAGAGCTGGTGTGGTCCAACTCAGGTGCGCTCCCCTGGTGATTTTAATGGCTTAGATGCCCCAGGGTCTTGATTAATCAAGGAAAAGGTTAAGTGTGTCGTCATCTCAAGACTCACACAACTTAGAAAACAAAAAATATTAATGTTGATTTGTAAGGAACTTAATTCCTCCCTTTTAGATATATTTGGATTTTCGATAGATGTTAATCCACCTTTTTATATTAAAAAATAAAAATATTCAATCAATTAAAAATCATTCTAGATTATGTTTTTAACTTAAAAGTATTTTTAATTTTTATATTGCCAATTTTTTTTAATGGTCAAGAACTTGAAGGGTATTTCCAATTGTGTTCACTATTCAAATTAAGGTAGTAGAATGAAAAATGATTGACCTACTAGGAGCACAAATGGCCATGATTATGTGATACATATGATAAAAAAATGTTATTATAATATGTGAAAAGAGATCAAACAACATGCAAACAAATCAAAAGGGGTTAGGCCTCCTTACTCAAATATAATTTAATGATACCCCTATAAAGGAGAACAAATGTATTTACATCTCCACACACACATATAACAAAAATAAATGAGAAAAATGAGGGAAAATATAAATATAATTGTCATATAAAAGATTCCTTTGGTCTTTAGTAGAAGGATATCAATATCACACCTCACAAACACGGTTTAAGCCTTCCTTTGAGGTGATAATTTTAGGAGAGGATCAAACAAAGGGTGAAGAAAGTATGCTTCTCAAAACTGAGATAAGCATGTGAGTGCAACATGTCATAGTAGGATTGAATACAATTCTTCCACTGCTTATAGACTTTGGAAATAGAATGCAACTTCTTGTCATATTAGGTTGGGTATCTATGGAACCCATCATAGAGTGTCTGGATATGATAGACCATTGAATGTTCATGGCCTGTGGACAGTACAAAAAAAAAATGAATGATTGGCTCATACAATCCCTATTGTGTAGCCATTCGTCAACGAAAGCTACTTCCCCCATGGGATAGAAATAAAAATTGATAGTTTCAAAGGGAGGAATATTGGCGCCGGAGATAGTATTGTTTCCATAAAGAAGAGAACCAAAAATAGGCTCATGAACACCATCAATATCTACTTGAGGTGTTGCAATGAAATAAATAATGAATAAAAACGTTGCAGTCAACAGGATAGGGATCATCAAGATGTTGAACCATCCAATGTAAAGACGACTTTCAATGCTAGTTATCTAGCCACATAAAAGACCCATAAATTTCCACTTTGGTATATCCCCAAGATTCAATAACTAATCTAAAGAGAGAATTCGCTACTAAGGTGATAGTGGAAACAACTCTAAGTTGGCCCAAAATGGCACCATTACTAAATTTTTAATATTAAGAATTAGTATGAGGGAAGGATAAAAAAGACCTTTACTTCTAAAATGAAGCTTTTCATGCTCAAGGGCCATGAATTTGGCATTGAACAACTACATAGATCATATCTAAATAATCTTAGGTAAATATGTGATATAAATTCCATTAGGAATATTTTCACACCATGTATAGGAAGTCAACTGATGTACCATGGGTAGGGGAGGTAAACAAGGGCATTAGACCTTACTATAAGATTTTTAGTCTCAAGGGTTATGAGTTAGACATAAAAACCACATAGGTATTCTTTAATGGATATTTTGTCTTAAGTCAGGATATGGGCACCATAGGATGTATTTCTCTCCACATATGGGAGTGAGTGTATATGCTATGGATAGTACAATAAAACAAGGACCTTAGTCTATAAATTATTTTTTTTATTGCTCAATTTCCATGAATAAAACCTCTAGCTGAGAATTGGGAATTTAGTATTTTTTGCATAGTAAGAATGGGCTTCATAGCCTTTACTATGGGAAAGGAAGGAAATTAAAAAATAGGGACTTGAGTCCTAAATTTTTAGTGTCCATTAAAAATGTTTTAAACCACAACATTAATCATATTCTCGAAGGGATATTCTTTGGCCTTTGGGAGGTATGTTTCTACCATTCAAACATTTTTCACAACATGATTGGGTCTTGGAGCCTAATTATTGGACCTTTATAATGAAATTAGAAGGATTTAAAATCACATATGATGCTTACAGGTGTAGGCTTCGTCAAAATAGTAACATAAGGGGATTAGGACTTATTTGAATCTTTAATGATTAAGCTTTGTGAAATGGTTTTCAAAGAACCACACATGACCTCTATAGGGTATCTTAGGCCTCTATGGGGGATATTTAGTGTCATTAGTATGTTTTAAATAGTAATAATGAGTCTTAGGTGTGTACCATGGCAAAGGGATGAAAACAATGGCATCAAGCCCAAAATTAAACTTATTTGGCTTACACTGCACAAAAATACCATAAAGAACAATATAAATCCTATTTGAAGGATTTTTGGTCTCCATCTAGGATAAGGGTTCCATTATGAGTTTTTCAACATCGTATATGGGAGTTAGGGCTTATATCTTGACCAGGGAATGAAAAAGGGCCTTTGGTCTAAAACAAGTCTTTGTCATGTTTGGTGTCTATGAACAAGATATTATAATGGGAATATCGGCACAATTAGTCTATTTTGCATAATAAGAATGAGGTTTATGGACTATATGATGGATAGGGAAGGAAAACAATATCCTTAGTCCCTAAAAAAAAATTCTCAAGTCCAATGTATATGAATAAGGTCTCAAACCGCCACACAAATTCCATCTCAGATATATCTAGCATTTAGGTGTGTTATGGATTTTATTGAAGATTTTTTGTGCCATAGTTGGGTCTTGGGGCTTCTAATTTTTTCCTCAATATCAATAGGAGCTTTTTTTGTAGCATGTATGGCACTTGGGGCCTTAAACATGGTCAAGGAAGGATCATAATGTGTTTGGGTCATATTTGAATCTTCCAATGATCAATCATTTTGAGGAAGTATTTTCATTACCACATAAGACATATCTAAGGTATATTTGGCCTCTATGGGGTACATTTTTCCCATTGGTATGGTTTACATGATAATAATGGGTCTTGGGGATCATACTATCTTTAGGGAAGGAGATAAGAGGGCCTTAGGCCATAAATACAACTTCTAGAGTTCAAGAAAAATGAAGTAATCTCAAACAACCACAAATACGTTTTAAGAGATATTCATATTTCAACTTGGATGTGGGAGCCATGGAATGTTATTCTACATAAATATCCATAAGCATTGTTAATTGTATGGTTTTCTAATAATAGTGTGTGCACATTCTAAGAATAATATGTAATTTTTGTAATGCATGTATCTGTATAATTATTTATAGAATAATATGGCTTTAGAGTAATCTAGATTATATTAATTGACTAGGTTTAAATAAACATACATTGAATTCAAATTAATAAAGTCATTGTTTTTATGAATCTAGTGCAATAATTAACCATGTTATATAACAAAACCACAAAACCCCCACAAAAAATAGTGTGTCATCTCTCTAACATGTGACGAACAAATTCCTATTAACCCTTGAAACCCTTCTTATATATTAATTTAAAACTCTCTTTCTTTTCTCTCCTTCCAAAAGGGAGTGTAAAAATATTATATATTGTAAACTTAAACTATATATTGTATAAAATTGTTATAATTTTAGCATTATAATTTTTTCTACAACAGATTTCCCTTCATTTGAATTTTCTTCAATAATTTGCTTAATAGTTTTTGGAGCCTGCATCCCAAAAAGACTGGATTTGGAAAAATATGGAAAATTGTGTAAAATCAACTCCTATGGAAATAATTCATGAAGGATTTTTTGTTGGACATTGGATTAACCAACACTCCCTGTGTGTTTCGTGACATGGACTAACTGCCTCTCATGGATCCTTATCTTTGGCGATGCGATCGTTGACTAACACCTGCGGGTTTTGGTCTAATGGCAATCGTGATTTCTAACAAGTGGTATCAGATCATAGGTCACGGGTTCGATACACACCCTGCTCGCGTTGGGGGGGAGATTGTTGGAAATTGGATTAACCAACACTCCCTGTGTGTTTCGTGACATGGACTAACCGCCTCTCGTGGATCCTTATCTTTGGCGATGCGATCATTGACTAACACCTGCGGGTTTTGGTCTAATGACAATCGTGATTTCCAACATTTTTTACCACTCCCATCTAATGTTCATCTCGATGTTTTATGTTTCCTAGACTTCCATATGTTGCATAACACCTGACTAAGGATTATAATTGCTATGAAAAATAGGAATATTTCAACACAACATTCCATCAAGTCCTCTTTGTCTATACATACCTTACTGTATACGTCGTTCACCAACTCCTATCAGCTCCTTTAATATTTCAAATGAAAAGAGAGCCAACTATTCAAGTTCAATGCTTAGCTGCCTCCAACATCGTAATAAAGCCTTAAGTGCTCGTAGAATAACCCTGTATTTTTTAGTGAAAAATTAGTATATATTCCAAAGGAAATAAAGGTTATGATAGGAGACTATGGGCTGCTCTTGGTGTATGTCGATCTCTAGAGGGGGAGGGGAATCATCTTCATCATCGTCTCATCACAGTAGCATATTTTCTGCTTATGTTATCAAATGTTATGCAATCTCATTTTTATGTTATCTTGAATTGAAATTTCAACCTCATGTGTTTTCCTATTGAATATTTTAAATGGTTTCCTTCATTCTCATGGAAGACATAGAGTCACATTCATGGGTCCTTCTGTGTTTTGGGGACCATCTCATTACTTGCAGTCTCTAGATCTACATATGGAAGATGTAGTATGATCAACCAAAACATCATTGTGAGTATTATCGGCCTGGTTTGCCCACCAATCCTCCTTGTACATACCTTCATATAAGTGGAAAGTTCAGTATGATCAACCAAAACATCATTGTGATTATTATCGTCTTGGTTTTTTCGCTAATCCTCCTTGGCCATGTTATCCTCCACAGTGTCCACTTGGGATTTGGTAGCTAGCCCTACCAAATCAGAGAGGGCTCTCTCTGTGATCTTACAGCCAAAATATGACTGAATAAGTGTAAAATATATTAGGATAGGTATGAGCTCTAGCGTTTTGAAATTTAGGGTTTTTGCCGGATCAGGAAGAGAGGTCAAGGAAACTAGGTCAGATCTAAAAGATTTTAGTTGTAGGGATAAAAAAGGGCATTGCAGACATGTTCAATGGCACTTAAAGGTTGTCAATTGTAGTGTAAGGTGGAAAGGCAAAGGTTCAAAATCAGGGAAAAATTTAGGGGCTAATATTTGCAGGTGGACTAATTTTCCATGTTTTTTCAAAAAAAAAGTTTCGCCAATTTCAATTTTTTTGAAAACTGATTCGCCCAAATTTTATAGTATAAAATTAATTTACCCTAAAAATCGCCAAAATTTTATATATACTAATAAAAAATAATTAGAAACCTAAATATTTGTAGAAAAATATCATAAATTTTTTAAAATTTACATATTGAGGACCATTAAGATTCACTAGGTTTCGAAACTTTAAGATAAACTTCCATCCTTAAAATTTTCCCTGTTCAAAATATACATGAAAAGTGCGAGCTCATTTATCAGAAGATGAATAACAAAAACATGAAGTTCCTACCAAAACAGAGCATCGATTTTAAGAATTTTGTTTAACATATTATAGAAAGATCATTGAAAGCATAGATATGGAAAGAAGATGAACTAATCATTCATAAAAGTGAATTATAGAATAAAAGCACTACCAAAAAATCATACCACATGAATCCCTATATAATAGTTGCAATTGGCCTTGTATTTTTGCAAAAAAAAACTATATACAAAGCTCCAAGCCTTCTATATCTGTTCTCCAACCCTAAATCTGCCTGAAAACTAGATACACATAGACCAAAACCATGTTCCCCTCTCTCATGAGTTGAATCCCTCAAGATAGGAACAATTTACACAATTTTCTCCAACCAAACCTAAGACTAGGGAGGTTAAAACAAACTCTCCTTTTAGCCTTTGACTGACCTTCCCATCATTAATGATCCTCATAATTACATCAAAATGACATTTAAAAGCTTAATTACATTCATTTACATCATTTAAACACAAAAAAAGAGAAATTACATCATGAGAAACCAATTTTGACTGAAGAAACTCGAAAATTTCACCTTCAGGGAAAAGCGTAGCGCCATCAAGGAAAATTGCAGTGCCATCAGGGAAAAGCACAACACCATCAGGGAAAAAGACAGTGCCAACTTGCAGGGAAATTTTGAGGGACTTCCTATGCTCTAAATATCAATCTGAAGCAACCATTGGAAATGTTAGGATGTCTAGCTATCCATAGAGTCCTTAAGAAAGCAAAATGGCCTCTCCAAGGCTGAGAAAATTGTATTCTCCCAAGGTCACTCTAAAAATGTAGTGCTAGGGTTAAAATAATGGTGGAAAGTGGTTTTCTATCATGTTTTTTGCACTTTTCTCCGAACCAGAATGTTGAAATTGAAAAAAACTATATATCTGACATGTTCAGGTCACATGATATCCATGGCTGTATAATTTTGGTGATTTGGAGCCTGAGGGAAAAGCGCAGCACCAAGGCACTGCACTTTTAGCTGACTGAATTTCAAAAAATCGCCAAAATGACCAAAAATCTTCCACTAATACAGCGCAAAGGTGGAGAAATATCTCTCTAACCATAACGTTTTTGTAAACATCAGAGAGGTTTTTGTTATTTGGTATGTTATGAACAACAACCTCTTCCAAGTTTCAAAAATACTTTCCCATTTTTCAGAATCCAATTTTGAAGTTGGTCACTTAAAATTGCAGAAGCGCAGCAAGCTCTCAGCAGAAATGCAACATGGTCTTTGAGAGGGTGTTTGGAGGTCTTCCTAGAGGCTTTTTGGGTTGAAAGTGGTATGGTTGGAAAGCCTATGATGTCTACTACACAATGGAGTCATTAGTGTTACACCAATTTTTGGTCATCTAACCTGTTGTTACGCCATTTTTTTGGTCATCTAACGCATTATCATTAGATGAACCCAAGTACACCATGCAAGACCAATTTTACCCTAAGTAAAATTGCTTTCACCATATAAAATAACATTTGTCCATATTTCCTAGTCATATTTAACCCAAAGCAAGGAAATTGATTAAATAAATCATTATTTATTTAATTATTTCGTAGGAATAAGTTATTCAAATCATTATTTAATAATATTCCTATTGACTAAATAATTTGTAAATAATTAAATAAATCATTATTTATGCAATTATATTCCCACCATCTCCCTAAAATAATAAATAAATCATTTATTTATTTATTTTTTATAAATAAAGGAATTGACCCAAGTCAAAAGACCTTTTCCCTCCAAAAAATATAATAAAATATTCCTAGAGGGTGATTCTAGAATTTGATTAATAATATTTTATTCATACACTGAGTTCTAGAACACCCCAATATTTTGTTATAAATAGAAGGGTTTTCCCCATTCATTAGTCATCTTCATTGCATTAGATCACACTGGATCTATTCTTGGTCACCATTTTCCATTTTTTCTTTGTGGGCTCCCATTGAGTTCTAGGTTTGTCAGGGTTTTCTACCACAATAAGAGAGAGGAATTTTAGATTTGAAACGCTGAGGACTTTCAAGAACCCATCCCATTGAGGAGAACCGGGAAACACCTTTCTTTTTTTCCTCTCGGGTGCCCCATTCTTTAATATAATACAAATCATTCTTTTAAACACTTTGTTCTTGTCTTGTCTATTGGATGCATGGAGCGATATTATATTTTATCTGCTTAATGTCTTTTGTGCTTAGATCTAAATTTGTGCAGCAGACTTAAAGATATTTTGCAGCCATAATCGATGTTAGGGCTATTTTTTATGCGTAGCTGAAGTGATCTTTTACGACGAAAGATTCATACTAACAATTGGCGACTCCACACAGGCTTTCTTTTGCGACCGCTGTCGTTTTACATATTCCGGCATATCCAGCTGTTTCAGACCCTAGGGTTTCTCTTCCATTTTATGTTTTTCTTATTATTTTGGTGCTTTCCACCTATAAAACCCTCAAATAGTCAAATTTTTAACTTTCTTGTGTTTCTGGCCTTATTGCACAGGTGATAGACATCAGTCGCAGGTGAGACAACAAATTTTTCTGAAATTTGCCGCCGAGAGAGCCGGATCTGCAGGTCGCAATTATCAGCCCAAAAAGTATGACCTAGCCTTGAGGTCGCACTTTTCTGCCCTAAATCTGTGACCTGGACTGCCAAACAGGTCAGAACCTGTGACCTGCACTGTTTTCTGCAATTTTCCAGCGTTGTTTCTGGGTTTGTCTGAAGCTTTTGTCAGGGTTTTCCAGCCTCCGCCTTCGCCCGTTTAGACCTGTTTCTGATATATTTCACTCAAATAAGTGGGAATATTGCCCCTTAGGGCTCTAGTACCCTCCACTTTTTGTGGGAGAGTTTTTGTTGTTTCAGAAGTCTGAATTTCCAGAGTTTCAGCCTTATTGCTTTCAGATCTGATACCTTAGTTTCAGATCTCTTTAGATCAGCTCTTCTCCCTTTCAAATCACCTCATATAGTTTTGTTTGGGTTCATTTCTAGGGCCGCCTCCTTGTCCCTTCTATTTTTAGCTGATCTCCTCTTTTTTAGCAGCAACCTTGCCTCTGCCTCTTTGATGTTCTCTGCACCTCTTTTCAGCAGATTTCTCCTTTAGATCCCTGTCCCTCCCGACCTTAGATCTATTGGCCTCCTTTTGCGTGCTTTGCCTAGTTTTTCCCCCTTATAGACTAGTTTTGAGAGACCCGCCTTCTTGGGTTAGATTGATGCATTAGTAGCTGTTAGTTTTCTGGTCTTTTAGTTTTATTTACTACAGATCTATTTTCAGTTACACAGCACACTTTTTATTTTACTCTCAAAACTTTTGGGTTTAAACAAATTAAAATTACCACACGCCACACACTAACCCTAAGTGAAGAAGAGCCTAGTTAACACCGTCTGGCAAAGATTTTAAAATAAATTTTCACTGCACCTCTCCACCCTTGACCTCACTTGATTTTGCCCCTCCCTACCTGTTTGGTCAATTTAGTGTGTCCTAAATTGCTGCATTTAATTTTTCAATCCGGGAATCGTAAGCTGATGAAGTGCGGCACACTATATGTGCAAGATAACCTATTTCTTAACTTTTTTCGTTTTTGGTTTTTCTAAGGTGAAATGGAAATTCTAAAATGAAAAGCAAGTTTGGTTATATTTTTTCAAGGAAGTGATATCCCCTATAATGATTTACCAACTTGAAACTTTAAAAGCAAATTGAAAATTACAATGACAAGACTTGAAAGAAAGTAAAAGTGTACTACTAAAATGAAAAGGTGCTGCTAATCTAATGAATCAAAACAGTAAACTAGTGAACATGAAAACCAAACTATTCTTGCTGCCAACTAAACACAAAAGAAACTACGCTTAAGGAAATTCAAAATTGCAACAAAATAAATCTAAATCAGATTACATCAATTCATTTTCTGACCCTTCATCATTAGACCAGCTATGATTTTCGGAAGTAATCATAAACAACGTGTGTAACTGATATTTAATTTGCAGAAAGTAAACTAATACTAAACCATACACTCATGATTCAATCCCTCACCATCAGTCCAGCTGTGGCTTTCGGAGGCAACTGAAGATGTCATACATGATTTAATATATCTAAATTTGCAGAAAAGAAACTAATACTAAACTACACATTTCATAATGCAGTCCCTCACCATCAGTCCAGATGTGGCTTTCGGAGGCAACTGAAGACGCTATGAGCAGCTTAATATATCTAAATTTAACTACTGAATCAGATAAGCAAAACTGAAATGTACAAAGCAAGACTGAAGTTAAACAAAAGCTATGAAAAGCAAACTAGCAGCAGAACAATGTTAGTTTCATGTCATTAGTCAAAATGCTAAAAAAATGCCCGGGCTGTCTACCTAAAACCTGCACAAGAAAACTGATCAGTGATTAACAATCATAAAACATGTAAGACAGAAATGAAATGGAAATTATGGAAATGTATAAACAGAAATGAAACAACTACAAAGTATGAACATATGGATTGATTATGATACAATGACTTTTAAAAGAAATGAAATGAGAAATGTACACTAATACACAAAACCTTAGCTGAGCAGGGGCCCTCTACACAGCTTTGGTAACGATCCTCAAACACGAATTAAGTTGAAAAACAGAGTCTTCTCATATTAACAAGCAGGTCATTACAGAATGGTAGTGTTACGGCTCAAGGGCAGCGTAATCACTACAAAGCAAACTAACAGATAACAGAGTTTATTCACGACCATCAACTATCAACTAACAACTAACTTTATGTGCGTATGCAAACGCTCTATATATAACAATAAACTGTAACTGTCTCCTAAAGTTCATGATGGCAGAGAGCACGTAGACCACTATGCCCACGGATATAGGAGTATGGCCGTGTTGGAAAGTGAATCTATGGAAGGTGGATGCTTGAATTCAACTCCAGAGCTCTGCACAGATGTCGATTTAACCTCCGCAAGCTTAGAAACGGCCGTATGGATGTTTATTTGCCACGAAACAGAGTCCGGCCGACATGAAACTCCATAGTTGACTTCCACGTGGACGGCTTTGACCGCGGCTTCTTTGGACGAGTTTGCTTGAACCAATAGGACACGAACCATGTCCTCGTCATTCCTAGCCTGCCCATGTGGCTCGTTTCCTTTGTAGACACATGTAGCATATAGTTCCACAAAATAGCTGCGGAAAGTTGCAGCAGCTGCGGAAAGTGGCAAGATTCCGCAGCTGTATGAACAAAATCTAGATCAAATAGAAAACAAAAAAACATAATTAAAAACCATGTTAGATACCCTTTTGCACATGATATTGACAATTTGGGAGGTTTAGGTGAGTGAAAAAGGTATGGAAAAGTGTATGGAAAAGATGCAAATTTGGGACTCAACATACCCCCATTGTGAAGGTGTTGCATGTCCTCATGCAACCAAAATTTTGATACTCTTTGTTCAGTTCATGTGCCTTGATACTTCAGCCAGCACATCCAACCCCCTTCTCTTCTTCTTTGGTACCGCCATCATTCTGGGTTTCTTCATTAAGCACCTAAATTTGATATTCACAAGTGCTCTGCTCAATTTCTGGAATTTCCTTTTTAATTTCTTATTCTTCTTTTGCCAAATTCCCAAATGTAACATAGTATTATCATGGATGATCTTGTCCAGTTTGCCTTGTTCTTTCAGTGTTTCATTTTCATTTTTGATGTGCCGATTTAAAAGCTCCAGCTCAAAAATTTCATTTTTTAATGACTGAACTAAATCATCCTGCAATGTATGAGGCTGAATGGAAGAGGTACTTGGACCTGTGGCTGCCTTCTCCAAGGATTCTATATAGTCATATACCTCCTGCTGCTTGGGGTCTACTTTCG
This sequence comes from Pinus albicaulis, assembly GCA_034641835.2. NCBI lineage: Eukaryota > Viridiplantae > Streptophyta > Pinopsida > Pinales > Pinaceae > Pinus > Pinus albicaulis. The sequence goes on along the minus strand of CM076578.1, from coordinate 210,278,222 downwards.
GTGTCATTTTCATTGGGCTGTCCCCAAAATGCTGCAAGGGAGAATTATGTTCAAAATCCGGCCGAGGAGGGCTTACATCAACATTTTGCTGAGAATAAGATGGAGTATGCTCATTGTCTGATTGGGAGTGAAAGGAGTCAGGTTCACTAACTGACTGAAATGGACTATGGTCAGTTGGAGACTGTTCAGATGTCTCCTCACCCAAATCAATGAAATGAGGACCCTTAATTTGTGTTTTTCTCAATTTGCCCTTAAGCCTGCTGCTTCTCCTCACATGCTGTGGTACACTACCCTTTTGTTCTTGTTTTCCTGTCTCTGCCTTCTTGGATATAGATGATTGTTTTTGAAGATAAACTAATCTTTCAGATAGTATTTGGTGATCTTCTTCTTCAGAAGAAGGAGTTTTATGGACAGCCTCAATAATTTCTTTCCCTTTTGGTATTATTGGCTTCCTAGCTTTGATTTCCTTCTTCTTCCTTTTTACCAATCTCTCTTCCCTATCCGTTTTTTTCATAGTAGTAGTAGAAGTATTTTGGATTTCATCTATTGTTCTTTTCCTTCTAATTCTTTTTGCTGTGCTAGCTGCGGGAATTTCCTGTGTAGGAGCAATTTGGGTTTCAACATTCATTCTCTTTCTTCTACTCCTTCTAATTGAACTACCTTCATGAATTTCCTGAGGTTCTTCAAAGAAGTTTCTAACTAGGAATTGTTCCCATGTATCTTTTCTTTCCTTTAGCTCCTTTTCAATCAGAATTTTTATAAGGCCGTGGTGATAAAGATGAGGCTCTACATCTCCCAAGTGTTTTTGAACAGTCACAGCCATTTTCTTTAAGCTATTGAATAGAAAATAAGGGAGATTGAGAGTTTTGTTTTCAAGAAAATTCATCAATAGCCTAGTATGGTACATGTACATAGACCCGAAACGGCCTTCACATGTAATAAATTTCTGAACAATTAGTAGTAAAGTGGCCCATTCTTCTTTTATTGCATGCACAGGGATTCCTCTTTTAAAAACAGTGATATCCATACCTTGATTTCGTAGAATTGTTCTCCATGCCTCATCACCGATACTTTTATTTTTGAACCAACGTTCTCCTTCCTGAAGAAGCTATGTGGTTGTTGCTATTGATGCTTCATTGACCAAAAACTTGAGGTCTCCCACTTCTGCTTCCGAGCCATCAAATGATCTTGCAAACGCTTTTGTAACTTCTCTGTGGTAACCCCTGAATTTCTGAATAAAACGCAACCATTTAGCTTTCCTCAACATCTCTTTTGCTTGCGGATATCCCTCTATAAAATCCGGTCCTTCCGGCTCTGCCCTTAATAATTTTCCCATTTCACTTCTCTGTGCTTCACAAGTTTGCCTCTGTGAGGGTTTAAGTGGAAATGGAACGATGGAATACACAGGATCGAGCACAATACTGTGGGGATGTTATCATAAAATGGAAATGAACACCATAAACGGAATGGAGTAAGACTGTGGGTAGATATACGGGAGTGTGAATGAGAAAAAGGAACGAAATGGAGTGAAACAGGGAGTGAGAATGAGTAGAGTGGGGTTTTGTAAACACGACAGAGACACGACAAAGAGGTTAACAAAGTATAATGCATTCGGCCACGTTTTGAATTTTGGTGGCTGTGTAATAAATATGAACACGTTTCAATCAATGATTATGAAGTTATGCGGCTTGTAAGAGTCCTTTGTCAACTCAAATACGTCTCATTATCTACGGTGGGATATTGGAACATGAGTGAGAATCGGAATTTCAATGATGAAACTGTTTGTGAATAAATGCAAGAGGATAACATGGAGATCGTGGAAGGTTACGGGACTGTCAATATAATCATTGCGCGCAATGGGTAGAGCTCATAGTTTAAAATTATATAAAAATGTGTTTTTCAATACTATTTGAAATAAACTTTATTCATACCTTTGGAATCCTTGCTTTTGCCCTTGGTCTTCAACTGATTGATCTTCATTAGTGTCTTGAATGTTCCATTGATCCTCTCTCCTGCATTTTATTTCATAATTATAGAAATAACAACCGACTGTACATTCTCTTTGAAAACAGAGTAGTAGCTGCGGAATCTGCTTCTGGCTGCGGAAACTGGAGTCAGCTGCGGAAACAGATGTCAGCTGCGGAAACTGACACAACTATTACTTGGTTGAATAGAAATGAACAAATGACAGATGACCAGGTGGAAATGGTCATAAAAAAGATTTTTATTGATGGAATGGATGAAATGAAGTGGAGTGAAGTGAAATGAAATGAAATGAAATGGAATGAAGTGGAATGAAATGGAGTGGGTGGTGAAATGAAATGAAATGAAAGACAGATTTTTTGGAAAATATAGAGTGTCAGGTGTCCCTGATTTTCACCCCATATTTTCTGTATAAGACTGCCAATCAATGATTGGTTTTCAGGCTTATACCATTTTTTTTTTTTCTTTTTTTTCTTTTTTTTTTTTAACTTGAAAAACAAAAGCTAGGCTGGTGGAGAAGAAGAATTCTTCTGTACCAGCCTGATTGCATAACTTTCTTGAAACAACTTGACAAAATACTCTTTTGAGAGTGGCTTATGATAAACTTTCAATCTATGGCCATTCACAATAAGAGGAGTTTGAAACTCATCAATGGTCTTGATTCTTACAGCTCCATTGCTAAAGATCTTGTCAATCTCATATGGCCCAAGCCAATGAGTCTGAAATTTCCCTTGAAAACCTTTAAACTTGGAGTCAAATAACAATGCCCAATCTCCTTCTTGAAACTTCTTTTCTTTGATATATTTGTCATGCCATTTAGTTCTTTGATATTGAACTAGATCAGTTCTTAGAATTGCTTCTTGTCCGATCTCATCTAGCTCATTCAACTGCTCCATTCTATGCTTTTGGGCTTCTGATAAGTCCATCCCCAACTGAACTGCTATCTTGAAGGTCTTGACTTGGAACTCAATGGGGAGCAAGACTACTTTCCCATAAACAAGTTCATAGGGAGAATGTCCTGTTGTATTCCTCCATGTAGTTCTGTAGGCCCACAAGGCTTCTGGAAGCCTTTCTGCCTAATCTCTTCTATGTAGATGAACAGTTTTGGTGATGATACTTTCAAGAACTTTGTTTGTGGACTCCACTTGACCATTTGCTTGTGGATGGTAAGGAGTAGATCTTCTGTGCTTGAATTTGTATTCTTCCATCAACTTCTCCACCAAATTGGATGTGAATTGGCTCCCCTGATCTGTCACAATTTCTCTTGGAACACCAAAGCAAGTAAAAATATCCTCATAAAGAAAATGAACAACTGAATTTTCAGTAGCAGATACTAATGCTTTAGCTTCTACCCATTTAGTAACATAATCAGTGCAAACCAATATATACTTCTTTTGCTTAGATGGTGGATTAATAGGTCCAATGAAATTTAAAGCCCATTTTTCAAAGGGTTCAATGAGTACCCGTGTTTGCAATGGCATTTCATTTGAAAGGGTAGGTTTCCCTACTCTTTGGCAGCTATCACACCTTTTGACATATTGTTTTGCATCTTTGAAGAGAGAAGGCCAATAATATCCCAAGGAAAGGATTTTATAGGCCGTCCTCTTGTCCGCAAAGTGTCCGCCGCATGGTTCATCATGACATGCCTTAAGAATATCAGGCATTTCATCTTCCCTGACACATCTTCTGATCACAAGATCTGGCCCCGTTTTAAACAATTCGTTAGAAATCCATGAATATTTTGAACTCTCCTGAATAATCTTTCGTTTTTCTCTTGGAAATAAATGTGAAGGTAGTTTCCCTGTAACCAAATAGTTAGCAATATCCGCATACCAAGGGGTCTTAATAGTTACTGCAAACAAGTATTCATCAGGAAATTTATCTTCTACAGGAGAATCTTCTTTAGTATTCTGAATCCTAGACAAGAAATCAGCTACCGTATTCTGTTTTCCTGGTCTATCCAACACAGTAATATTGAATTCTTGCAAAAGTAAAAGCCATCTTGTCACTCTGCCATTAGTAACAGGTTTGTTCATCAAATATCTAATTGCAGAATGGTCAGTATGAATAAAAGTTTCATAGCATGTTATGTAATGTCTAAACTTATTAATTGCATGAACAACAACTAAAAACTATTTTTCATTCACAGTATAATTCAACTCTGTGGGAGTTAAATTTTTATTGGTGTAATAAATGGCATAAGGAACTAAATCTTTTTGACCCAACACAGCTCCTAGAGCTGTATCTGAAGCATCCGTAGAAATATGGAAAGGGAGTTTCCAATTTGGTCCTCTCAAGATAGGTGCTTCAGATATTCTTGTTTTCAAAGTTTCAAAAGCCGATTGACAATCAGGATCCCATTTAAATTCACAGTCTTTTGTAAGCAACTTGAAGAGTGGAGATGCTATTTTAGTGAAGTTTTCTATAAATCTTCTATAATAACCAATAAATCCTAGAAAACTTCTAACATCTCTTTGACAATTTGGAATAGGCAACTTGGAGATGACTTCAACTTTCGATCTATCAACCTTAATCCCATCTCCCGAAATATGATGTCCTAAAACAATCCCTTCAGTAAACGTCATAAAGCATTTTTCATGGCTTAATGAAAGGTTTGTTTCTTTACATCTTATGAGAACTTTTTCCAAATTTTCTAATGCCTCTTCAAATGAATAACCATAAACTGTAAAATCATCCATATAAACCTCTACACAATCATGGATTAGATCAGAAAAAATTCCTAGTACTGCTCTTTGGAATGTTGCTGGTGCATTACATAACCAAAAAGGAAGCACTCGGTAGGAAAAAGTTCCCCATGGACAAGTAAATGTGGTCTTATCTTGATCTTCAGGTGCTACCTGAATTTGATTATAGCCACTAAAACCATCCAAAAATGAAAAGTACTTTTTACCTGCTAATGTATCTAATACCCGATCAATAAAAGGCAAAGGAAAGTGATCCTTCAAAGTTGCTTTGTTCAATTCCCTGTAATCAATGCATACTCTCCATTTACCATTCTTTTTAGGTACTATAACCAAAGGAGAAACCCATCGGCTATCTGAAATTGGATAAATGAAGTTTACATTGAGAAGTTTTTGGAGCTCTTTTTTCACTATCTCCCTAAGATTTGGATTCATCCTTCTTTGAGGTTGTCTGATTGGTCTACTGTTTTCCTCAATATAGATATGATGGATGCAAGTCTTAGGATCAATACCCTTCATGTCAGTATACTCCCATGCAAATGCAGTAGAATGTTTTTGCAAGATTCTGGTTAGTTCTTCTTGTTGTGACTTCTTCAGATGTTTGTTGATATTCAATGTCTTTTATGGAAAAATCTCAATAGCAGAATTACCAAACTCTTCCATAGAGTAAAGAGACATTTTTCTCGATGATAAATATTCTATGTCAGATTCCAACTGAAATTGTGTGGGGTCATATTCTGAAGTTATCTCAAAATTTTCTAATGTGTTCAGAATTTGACTATCCTCACTAATTTCAGAAATGGTAAAGACAGGTTGTATAGTGTTCTCATCATCGACCCATTCATTGTCTCCTATTTCTGTGATTGCTCTTGCGGGAGGATACAAATTGAATTTATTTGTCGAATTACCATTTGAAATGTACATGTCTCCAGATCTACAACTAATAAAAGCATCAGCTGTGGCCAGCCAAGGTCTTCCTAAGATAATTGGATGTCCTCCTAGATTACTTTTGGGAGTCAAAATCATAAAATCTACTGGATATTCCCAAGAATCTAAGGAGACCGAAATATCTTCTAATACACCATCTGGTTTAATAACCGATCGATCTGCAAGTTGCAATAAAGTAGGTGTAAAAAGAAGGTTAGGAAGTTTTAACTGCTCCATAGTCTGTCTACTCATAATGTTGATAGCAGCCCCTAAGTCAATCAATGTGTTTGGAATTTCTATCCCATTTATATGTGTCTTGACAATTGGACTTCCAGGATCTACATACTTCTGCATGGCAATTTTTCCCATCATAATGTCTGCAATCTTTCCTACCAGGTGGATTTTTCTTGTGTCTTTTATCTTTCTTCCTGGTCTTTTGAAACTCAACTCCTTTATGGTTTTTGCTAGAATAGGAATTTCTCAAATGGCTTGTAGCAATGGAATCTTGATACAAACATTCTTCAATTCATCTAGAAAGTCATAGTTAGGCAACAAAATTTGTTTTTCCACCCCCTTATCAATTTGTAGTCTTTCCGGAAAAGGAGGTATAGATGAAGATACAGGTTGCTCAACTATAGGAGTTGTGGATGTTAGCTTTTCTTTTTCTTTTTGAATTTTTGAATTTTGAAGAGATTCTTCCTCAAAACCCTTATTGACTTGAAGAGAGTCCTCTTCAGAGGTATCTTGCTCTTGAATGTCTATAGAAGGTTTTTCTAAAACTCTACCAGATCCGAGTTGTACATCGTTGAGAGGAACAATCATATAGGTAGGAAATTGTTGTCCTTCTACCATATAAGTAGTTTGAGGATTCTTATTGTTAGGATTTGGCAATGGCTGAGCTAGAAGTTGATTTGTCTTCTGTTGGTATGGAAGCATGAGTTGAGGATTTGTATTTTGTTGAGAAGGTTGTTGTTGTGGAAATGGCAATGAAAGTTGTGGATTTTGGCTTGGAAATTGTGGAGCTTGTTGATTTTGAAAAGATGGAGGATATTGATAAAATTGAGCAAATCTCCAATAAGGATTTTTCATCCCTTGTACCCATGGCTGATATGAATTTTGATGTTGGGGCCAAGATTTTTGCCAAGGAGTCCAATTTGGTGGGGTTTGAAGATTCATAGGGTTATTAAACCCTTGAGATTGTTGTCCCTGCCAAGGTCTCCTTGCGACAAAACAAAGAGATTCTACTGAATTTGGATCTTCTTGAAAAACAACTTTGAGTCCAGGGATTGAAGGACAATCCTTGATCTCATGATTTTTTGAGCAAATCATACATGTTTCTACAACTTTTGCATCCAAGGGACATTCCCTTAAAGCATGTTTCTTCCTACATTTCGGACAAAAGATGGCTAAAGCATCTGTTTCTGCTTTCTGTTTGTTTTGGATTTTAAGGGTGTCTAGTTGTTCACTAAGGCTCCCTAAGATATCAGTTTTGAACTCATCAAGCATATTACCAATCTTCGCCCTACTTACTGATCCAGTTGCAGATTTGTTAGCCCTAATAAGAGAAGGATCCCTAGGCCCTTTTCCAGTTTTAGATTTTCCCCTTGAGAGATGGATACATAATTCTGTTATATCACGAAGTGGAAGTTGAGAAATGTCTCCTTTCCCCATCATGTTTAAAATATCTATCCATTCATCTCTAATGGCTTTTAATATGAGGGCTTTCAAGGTTTCATCATCTAAGTTGCTCATCTTTTCTCTTTTCAAGTTTTATTGAAATATTTCAAGTAAGTCTTCCAAATTTTCATCTTATTTTTGCATCATTTTGAATACCTCATCCTTGTGATTGGTGGGCATACAATAGTCCAAGTATCTATCCAAAATGTTTGTTTCATATCATTCCAAGTCCTGATAGATTGAGTGGCTAATCCCATGAACCATTTCAAAGCAGATCCCTTCAATGTTGAAGGAAACAGTTTGAGTTTTTGAGAATCTTCCATATAGTCATAAGTTCGGCACACTACTTCAAACTCAAACATAAATGTTTCAGGATCCTCACTTCGTAATCCATAAAAGTTAGGGAGAACAGATGGTGAGATATTTTTCATTGTTGCATGAGTTTCCTCATCAACTATAGGGAATCCAAGCAAATTTTCCCTATTTCTACCATCATTTCCTTCACCATTGTTATCTCCATTATCTCCTCCTCTTCTACCTCCACCTCTATTTATTACTTCCTCTACCATGATAGTTTCTTTAGAGTCCTTATAGTCCTCTAGTTCTTCTACCAAGGAAGGATGAGAGAAAGTCTCTTTGTTTTCTAAGTGGGTTTTAGTAGGTGGTATAGGAGAATCCTCTAATTCAGCTGTTCCTTGATTTCCAAAAATCTTAAGGTTAGGGGTAGATGGTGGTGAATCTGGTCTATGCCTTGAAGAAGATGGAGTTGTGAAAATCGAACTCTTGGCTTTAGCTATAAACCTTCCCCTAGAATCTCTTGCTCTATGCATGTCATTTTTTTTTTTTTAAAGTTGGGCTAATAATTCTCTTTCTGATCTTCCAGGTCACACTAGGTGCAAGAAGAGAGCATACTTAAGAAATTACTAAACCAATAACTCTCTTTTCTGATCCTCCAGATCACTCTAGGTGCAAGAGGAGAGCATACTTCAAGAAGTTATCAAGTTTTCCCTTCTTTTATGATTTTATGTTTTTTTTTTTAAGAAATTGGCTACCTAGTTACACTTCCCCGGCAACGGCGCCAAAATGTTTGGTCAATTTAGTGTCCTAAATTGCTGCATTTAATTTGTCAATCCGGGAATCGTAAGCTGATGAAGTGCGGCGCACTATATGTGCAAGATAACCTATTTCTTAACTTTTGTCGTTTTTGGTTTTTTCTAAGGTGAAATGGAAATTCTAAAATGAAAAGCAAGTTTGGTTATATTTGCAAGGAAGTGATATCCCCTATAATGATTTACCAATCTTGAAACTTTAAAAGCAAATTGAAATTACAATGACAAGACTTGAAAGAAAGTAAAAGTGTACTGCTGAAATGAAAAGGTGTTGCTAATCTAATGAATCAAAACAAGAAACTAGTGAACATGAAAACTAAACTATTCTTGCTGCCAACTGAACACAAAAGAAACTACGCTTATGGAAATTCAAAATTGCAATGAAATAAATCTAAATCCGATTACATCAATTCATTTTCTGACCCTTCATCATTAGACCAGCTATGACTTGCGGAAGTAATCATAAACAACTTGTGTAACTGATTATTTAATTTGCAGGAAGTAAACTAATACTAAACCATACACACATGATTCAATCCCTCGCCATCAGTCCAGCTGTGGCTTTCGGAGGCAACTGAAGATGTCATACATGATTTAATATATCTAAATTTGCAGGAAAGAAACTAATACTAAACTACACATTTCATAATGCAGTCCCTCACCATCAGTCCAGCTGTGGCTTTCGGAGGCAACTGAAGACGCTATGAGCAGCTTAATATATCTAAATTTAACTACCGAATCAGATAAGCAAAACTGAAATGTACAAAGCAAGACTGAAGTTAAACAAAAGCTATGAAAAGCAAACTAGCAGCAGAACAATGTTAGTTTCATGTCATTAGTCAAAATGCTATAAAAATGCCCGAGCTGTCTACCTAAAACCTGCACAAGAAAACTGATCAGTGATTAACAATCATAAAACATGTAAGACAAAAATGAAATGGAAATTATGGAAATGTATAAACAGAAATGAAACAACTACAAAGTATGAACATATGGATGGATTATGATACAATGACTTTTAAAAGAAATGAAATGAGAAATGTACACTAATACACAAAACCTTAGCTGAGCAGGGGCCCTATACACAGCTTTGGTAACGATCCTCAAACACGAATTAAGTTGAAAAATAGAGTCTTCTCATATTAACAAGCAGTTCATTACAGAATGGTAGTGTTACGGCTCAAGGGCAGCGTAATCACTACAAAGCAAACTAACAGATAACAGATTTTATTCACGAACATCAACTATCAACTAACAACTAACTTTATGTGCGTATGCAAATGCTCTATATATAACAATAAACTGTAACTGTCTCCTAAAGTTCATGATGGTAGAGAGCACGTAGACCACTACGCCCACGGATATAGGAGTATGGCCGTGTTGGAAAGTGAATCTACGGAAGGTGGATGCTTGAATTCAACTCCAGAGCTCTGCACAGATGTCGATTTAACCTCCGCAAGCTTAGAAACGGCCGTATGGATGTTTATTTGCCACGAAACAGAGTCCGGCCGACATGAAACTCCATAGTTGACTTCCACGTGGACGGATTTGACTGCGGCTTCTTTGGACGATTTTTCTTGAACCAGTAGGACACGAACCATGTCCACGTCATTCCTAGCCTGCACATGTGGCTCGTTTCCCTTGTAGACACCTGTAGCATATAGTTCCACAAAATAGCTGCGGAAAGTTGTAGCAGCTGCGGAAAGTGGCAAGTTTCCGCAGTTGTATGAACAAAATCTAGATCAAATAGAAAACACAAAAACATAATTAAAAACCATGTTAGATACCCTTTTGCACATGATATTGACAATTTTGGAGGTTTAGGTGAGTGAAAAAGGTATGGAAAAGTGTATGGAAAAGATGCAAATTCGGGACTCAACACTACCCCTGTCAATTTTTCTTATTCCCATCATCATTGCACCCCCAAGGTGCTTCTCTCGTAGAATTCTTGGCCTTCACCCTCAGTTTTCGATCAGTCGACTTCCTCCTGCCCATCGTCATCGAGTAAGTACCCCCCTGAGTCCGCACTCCAACTCTTCTTCTGATTGTTCGGGTTCTCCCCCTACTTCTGGTTCTCCCTCTTTTACCTTCACCATGTCTAGTTCAGGACCTATCCCTAACCCCAGTTCTATCGCTGGGTCCATTTCCAGTGGAACCACTATGGGACCTACCTCGACTGGCTCGTTGCTCCCTTATACGGCCAGCCTCAGTCTCCCCAACTTCAATCAGCTGATTAATGATCCTATTCGCCACGATGTCAGTTGGACTTCTATGCCAACCAAGCTCCCCTTTGACATTCCCAAGTTCGAAGGCCTTGCTAGTGAAGATCCCTCTAACCATATCCAATCTTTCCACATGTGGTGTTCCTCCAATTCCATCACCGATGACTCCATCCGTCTTTGTTTGTTTCAACGCACGCTTACTGGCGAAGCTTCTAAATGGTATGTTGATCAAGCCACCTCTTCCCATACCACCTTTGCGACCATGTCCCAAGCCTTTTTATCCTATTTCCAGCTCCCTCTCTGATACAACACTGGTACTAAACTCTTAACTTCTTTCCATCAATCCTCTTTTACCCGTCTTTCTGCTCATGTCCAGGAATGGCGCTGAAGACGGAGCTTGTGTCGCACTCCCCCCTTTGAAGATCGGGTTTACATGGACTGGTTCCTTCACTCTCTCTTACCTCCCATTGGCAAAGATGTTGCATCCCATTTTTCCCAAACCAAAGAAGTCGCCCTCCAAACAACCTTGAAATATGACCTTATCTACGCCCAATCTGGTTATGTTTATACCGTCCTTCCTGACCTTTCCAAGCTCGGTGGCCCTAATGCCTCGGGGGCATCTCACTCTGCCGATAGTATCGTTGGCGCCATGTCACATACCTCTGCCCCACCTCTTCCGTGCCATGGTTTCCCTCTAGGGGTCAGCCCCTCCGACACTTTTTCCCCTCCAGGTAGCATGTATTTAGGCTACGGCATGCCTCCTCCTTTTGCCCACCCTCCTGCTTACCTTACTGCTGCCCACCCTACCCCTTATCCGTATCTGCAACCTGGTGTCCCAGCTCCTCCAGCATTTGGACCTCCCACTCCCTTGCCTTTTCCACCCCCACAACCGCACTTACTCCCCCCTCTAGGGAAAGTCTTTGCACAGTAGGGGGCACCTAATTTTCTTCCTTCACAAAGAAAGAGAAAAAGCAACCAATCCGCTCCTGGTAACTGGGGACCCAATCCTTCCAGTATCGACCCTACCATGGCCAACCAGCCACAGGGCTCTCAGCCCAAGCCGGATAGGCCACTTCGCACCAATAAGCCATGTTTGTGTTGCGATGTTTATGGTCACTACACTAACAATTGTCCCTTATTACAAAAAATGTGGAAGATGTGGGAGTCTCAGGCCACCGTGTGGGGACAACACTCCTCCCCTACTATCCCTCCCACCCTAGCTACTTCTCAACCCGATGTGTTTACCGATCGTTTCCCTCAACAGGGATTCATGGCCACTAAACCCCCTCATGCCCCCGTACCCACTCAACCTTCCCCTTCTGGTTCATCTAATTACCAGATTCTCATGATGGCCTCTGACCCACCTCTCACCGTCGACCTCAACCTTCAACCTCGGTCCCGCCAGTATTCCACACCTCTCGTTCCATCTGCCTCCGAGTCTCCATCTTTAGGTCCTCCAAAGCCTCTATCGACACCCAATGGTCCCTTGCAACTCCCTCCACCCAAAGCTGAGGTTCATCCCAAGACTCCTCAGGGACCATTACGACGAAATGTTGCCTTTGGTCGGGCTGCCCATTCATACAGTATAGTAGATGATCTGGCACACTCTCCTACTACCATTTCAACACTGGACCTCCTCCAGTCATGCCCTTCTCAAAATAATTCTCTACTATCTGCCGTGGGTGCTGTAGATCCTGCTGATAACCAAATGATTGTTTTCGACACCCGTCAGTCAGACCCTCCCCCTCTTCCTCCTTCTATTGCTTTCCAAATCCCAGTCAAAATCCGAAATGCCACTGTCGCTCGATGTATTATTGATGAGGGGGCATCCACCTGTGTGATGTCCGCCTTAGTTTGGAAACAACTTGGATCCCCTGAGCTAGCCCCTTCCACAACCACCCTTCATGTGTGCGATGGTCATGCCTCCCTGGACATTGGCCTCTTTCGTAATTTTCCTATCACCCTTGTAGGAAAAATTGTTTGTGTCGATGTTGAAGTTATCGACACCCCTCTTGACTACAACATTATTTTGGAGCGTAGTTACACCTATTCCATGTCTGTCATCCCATCCACAGTCTACTGCAAGATTTTCTTCCCTCATAATGGCAAGATTGTCACCATTGACCAGTTGACATACCATGAACCAAAATCTCAGACCTCCCCTGAGTCCACCATCTCTACTGTCACCAATAAACCAAATGTTGATTCTTTGACCAGTTTTTCCCCTGGCATCTATAAAGACTCCTCCTTTCTTGGAACCTTTTTAGACCTTCCTCCCGTACCCGATCCTAGCATGGTGAATGTTTTCATGATGCAATATTCTCGAGCTGACCTTGCACAACCCATCTTGGCTAGTAAGCAAACACACCCTCACCCAACTCCACCAGCTCCTAGCCCTTCGCCCCCGCTAGCCCACCTTCTTCCTTCAGAATCTCCTTCCTCGAACACTCCTCCTGGCCATTTCCCTATTGGTCAGATTCCTTTCCTTGCTCCCCCTCCTGGCGCTCATTCCGTCCCTATCTTGGCTACCCTATCCCTCCCCAACTTGACCTTGGGCATACCCATTTGGTACCTAGACCCCCCAGCCCCTACCCTACCTGGCCAACCCAAACCTTATCTTGCTTTGACCCCGGTTCAACTGATACCCATGGCTTCTCCCACTGCACCTGCACCTCAGTCCCCCCATTAGGAACCACCCCCTATGGTGACCATGTTAGGTGCCACTAGCCAAGCTCGCAGGGGGGCATCCAAGGAAAAAGCCACCTCGACAACTTTTGCCCATCCTCGACCTCCAAAGCATCCCATCCAATGTGCTTTGTGTAATATTGTCAGACATGCTACCCATACTTGCCCTGAATTACCACATCTCAAAACCATGGTCAATGAAACGTTTCCCAAATCTGCTCTCCCTGAAGTCTCTGTCACCATACCTAATTCTCTTCCTAAACTTAAACACTTGCGCACCAATCACCCTTGTTCTTTGTGCGATTTCCATGGACATTACACCCATCTTTGCCCCCGCCTTGACAAGTATCGCGCTTCTTTAGCCGTATACCACCAATTCGAAGCCGCGCTTGCCCGCCATCCTTCTTCCCTACCACCAGACCCCATGTCTCCCCCGATTACCATTCCTCATCCTGATATTGAAATGACCGAAACTTCAGCCACTATTCTCTACCTTTCCTCATCCCCGCGTCTCCCAGCACCCGACCCCTTAGTGTCTTCCGTCGTCAGTTTGCTCAACCACTCATATGTTCACTCCGCTATCACCCCTCATGGTGACACGCACTTGAGCCTTCCCCCTCCAAATTAGGTGTCTCATATTTCTACCTCCTCCAATCCTCCTCTTCCTCCCACCCTTCCCATCTTTCAGACTGATGAAGACATCATGGAAGCCATAACTACACCTGATTTTCCATGGGACGATATGCACCATCGTGCATACTTGCTACCACACCAGTCCCATGACCAATATGCCATTGAATATAAATACTTCATTCCCGATAAAGTTGATTGGTTCAAAAACCCCATCCCTGCACCTAACGCTTTCGAAGAAGGAAATATGGCTAATATCTCTCCTACCATTAAAATAGACATTTCTGTCAAACCAGGTATTGAATAACATATCGCCATGGGTGCCCAATGCACTCCAGAAGAAATTGAAGCCTACACCAAACTATTCAAAGAATTCCGTGATATTTTCGCTTGGTCCTACTTAGAAATTCCCAGACTCGATCCTGCCATTGTCGAACATCACATCGACACATGGCCTGATGCCATTCTGGTCCATCAAAAGCTGAGATCCATTCATCCTTCTAGACATGAAGCCATCAAAGCTGAAATCGATAAGCTCTGGTAGGCTGGTTTCATTTACCCCATCGAATATACCACTTGGGTGTCTAACCCAATTCCCATCCTCAAAAAACAAGGCACCATTCGTGTTTGCACCGACTTTCGCGATCTGAAAAAAGCTTGTCCCAAAGACAACTTACCCACACCATTTATTGACCAAATCATAGATGAGTGTGTGGGGCATGAGATTCTCTCATTTATGGATGGCTTCTCTGGATACAACCAAATTGTTATTCGTCATGCTGATCAACTTAAAACCACGTTCATTAGTCCATGGGGCACTTTCACACACCGATTCATGCCATTTGGCCTTAAAAACACCGACGCTACCTTTCAATGAGCCATGCCTTATTGTTTCCATGACTTAGCCCATATTATCCTTGCCTATTTAGGTGACCTTACTGCACATTCTAAACATCGGGCGCAACACCTTCATGACCTTCGTACCATTTTTCTCTGATGCCGCAAGTATAACATTCACCTTAACCCATTGAAATGTGTCTTCTGTGTTCCTGCCGGTTGTGTCATCAGCTTCATCATGTCAAAATACGTGATAACTCTCGACCCTTTGAAGGTTCAATCCATTCTTGAAATTCCTATGCCTCATACCTTACGCCAGCTACAAAGTCTCCAAGGCAAAGCCAATTTTCTTCGCCGATTCGTTCCTGACTACGCCACTACCGCACATGGTTTTCTTAGACTTCTTCGATATCACACCCCTTTTTTCTGGGATACGTATGCTCAAGAGTCTTTTGAAGCCCTCAAACATGCTCTCACATCCGCTCCCTTGATCCGTCCCCCTGACATTGACCGAGATTTCATCCTATACATCTCTGCTTCCACCTATTCGGTTGCTGGTGTCCTTATCCAAGAGGATGATAACGGTATCGAACATGTGATCTATTATGTCAGTAAGAACCTTGCCAGTATACCTATGTCCTACTCGCATGAAGAAAAATTAGCACTAGCTGTCGTGTTCTCGGTCCAAAAACTGCGTCATTATATCCTCATGCGTTCCATCAAGGTTGTCATTGATTCCAACCCCATGGCTTTCCTATTGAGTCACCGCATCATCAATGGGAATTACGCCCGTTGGGTTGTTATCCTCCAAGAATTCGACCTTGAATTTGTCACCCCAAAAAGTAAGAAATGTTTAGTCCTCGCTGAACTCATTTCTGATCTGCCTACCAGAACACAAGATACTCCAATTAATGATGCTCTTCCTGATGAACATTTGTTTGCCATCACCACCGACAATCCTTGGTACGGTGACATCCTTACTTACTTGCGAACCCAAAAGTTTGCCCTTCATCTTGATCGAGATGCTCGATGACGTATCCGACACCAAGCCTCTCGCTACCTTCTAATCGGCGATGACCTTTATCGTTGCAGAGTAGATACTGTCCTTCGTTGTTTCCTCACACACGTTGAAACTGAGCAAGCCCTCAATGCTTGTCATTGTGGTTCTTGTGGTGGTCACCTCTCCGGCCGCGCCACTGCCCAAAAAATAATGTGTGCTGGGTATTTTTGGCTTCTCTCTTCAATGATTGCATTGAAGTAGTCAAACACTGTTCCAATTGCCAACATTTCGCCCCCAAGGCGCGAGCTCCTCCTGCTCCTCTCCATCCTGTTGTCACCGCCGGTCCTTTTTGTAAATGGGCCATTGACTTTATGGAATGTCAACCTCCATCTACTAGTAACCACAAATATATCATCGTGGCGGTTGACTATTTCACTAAATGGGACGAAGCTATGCCAACGTTTAACAATACGACAACCACTGCAACCCTCTTTTTCTTTAACCATGTCATTGCTCGATTCGGAGTTCCAAAATAGTTAGTCTCGGACCATGGCCAAAATTTTGAAGATTAGATTTGGCAGGAGTTATCCTCCCTCTTGGGTTTCGAGCACCAATATTCATCTTCTTATTACCCCCAAGGTAATGGCCAAGTTGAAGCGGTCAACAAAATTCTTAAGACCATGCTTCAACGAATGGTGAATAAGCACAAAACCAATTGGCATCTCATGCTCTTCCCTGATTTGTGGGCTTATCGTACTTCTGTTAAAACTACCACTAGTTTCACTCCTTTCCACCGTGTCTTTGGCGAGGAGGCAGTCTTACCAATCGAGTGTGAAATCCCTTCCCTTCACTTGGCCGTCGAACTTCTCCCTGCTACCCAACCTCTAGAACAACGACTTATCATGCTCGAGTGTGCCTCTGAAGACCATCGTGTTGCATTCCAAACTCTTGAAGTGACCAAAAAGCGCACCAAAGCTCAGTATGACCAAAAATTTCACCCTCGTACCTTTCACGAAGGTGACCTCGTTCTAGTATATGACCAGGCCCACGATACCCTCGGTCATGGGAATTTCGACTCATTATGGTTAGGTCCTTACATCATCAGTAAAGACCTTGGTAAGGGGGCATATCCTTTAGAGTACTTTGAAGGCCATATCCTTCCTAATCCTCGCAATGCACTCTATCTTAAGAGATATTACCCCTAGCATTTTCCCTGCGAAATGCGAGTTTTGTTCTCTTCTAGATAGCCAACATCTGTTTGTTTTGAATTTTGTTACTTCACCAGGACACCTGCTGTCCACGAAGAATTACTTCACCTCCCCTAAAAATTGGATTTTCTCACTTAGTACACATGTCATTAGGGGCACCACCTTGCCTTCACACTCATTCCTGTTTCTGTCAATTTCCGTCATGAGATACCATTTTGTACTCATGTTCATTATGATCCCCTTTGGATCATCCTTCATTCCATAATCATCATTAGTCTCTATTTTTTCGTCACTTTACTCTTTTCCCTCGTGCCTCAGTTGGGGTTTCCTTATTGCCTCACCTATGGCGGACCTACTTCTGTCGACATCAGCTCATTTACTCTAGAAGCCAGGTCTAGGGGGCAGTGTACTTTGGTTCGAGCTCTTCTCAGCCTGATCGTGATCTATACACTTGATGGTCCAGTGATGCAGCAGCAGCTATTGGTGATTCCCGGGCGTGTGTGAGATGTCTCAACCGTCATGAGGGGGTGGCTTTGCAGGTCGCCCCCCACATGCCCGGATGACTTCTTCATTTCTGCCCTTGATGCAGCTCCTCTCATTTGATGATATCAGCCTCAACCGCTTCCAGCACCTCTTCGATTTGCATATATCAGTTAGATTTTATGAGCCCTTCCCTGTGTGTAGGGGGAATTTGGGTATATTTGTATCTCATGTACTAAAATATTCTTGTATAAGTCCTGAAGGTTATTCCAGGCATCACATGTATGTGGGATTCATCATTTTTATCTGGCTCATGTTTAGACCAGCACATGCTTCATTATTGCGTTTCGTGGTTTTCCGGGCACCTTATTCTTTGTACTATTGTATCAGCGGGCATAGGTATGCCTCCCCCGCCGCCTTTAACACTGGTACCACTTCATCACCTAGAGACTTGTTGCACCTGTAAGTCTCGTCTCCTCCAGGTCTAGTCCTTTAGCACATTAGACTACGTTACATTCCTCTCTCTCACTTCCCTCTTGATGCCTAGTGATTGAGTTCTTACAACGTACTTCGGTCATACAATTTGCTCCTAACACTCGTACGTTGGGGGGCAATCTGTTACACCATTTGTTTGGTCATCTAACCCATTATCATTAGATGAACCCAAGTACACCAAGCAAGACCAATTTTACCCTAAGTAAAATTGCTTTCACCATATAAAATAACATTTGTCTATATTTCCTAGTCATATTTAACCCAAAACAAGGAAATTGATTAAATAAATCATTATTTATTTAATTATTTCCTAGGAATAAGTTATTCAAATCATTATTTAATAATATTCCTAGTTAAATTTGACTAAATCATTTGTAAATAATTAAATAAATCATTATTTATTTAATTATATTCCTACCATCTCCCTAAAATAATAAATAAATCATTTATTTATTTATTGTTTATAAATAAAGGAATTGACCCAAGTCAAAAGACCTTTTCCCTCCAAAAAATATAATAAAATATTCCTAAAGGGTGATTCTAGAATTTGATTAATAATATTTTATTCATACACCGAGTTCTAGAACACCCCAATGTTTTGTTATAAATAGAAGGGTTTTCCCCATTAATTAGTCACCTTCATTGCATTAGATCACACTGGATCTATTCTTGGTCACCATTTTCCATTTTTGCTTTGTGAGCTCCCATTGAGTTCTATGTTTGTCAAGGTTTTCTACCACAATAAGAGAGAGGAATTTTATATTTGAAACACTGAGGACTTTCAAGAACCCATCCCATTGAGCAGAACCGGAAAACACCTTTCTTGTTTTCCTCTCAGGTGCCCCATTCTTTAATATAATACAAATCATTATTTTAAAAACTTTGTTCTTGTCTTGTCTATTGGATGCATGGAGCCATATTATATTTTATCTGCTTAATGTCTTTTGTGCTTAGATCTGAATTTGTGCAGCAGACTTAAAGATATTTTGTAGCCATAATCGATGTTAGGGCTATTTGTTATGCGTAGCTAAAGTGATATTTTGCTATGAAAGATTCATACTAACACCTATTACTATTATATGGACCAAAGTACAACATGTAAGACCAATTCTACCATAGTAAAATTGCTGTCAATATGAAAAATAACTTAATAATCCATAATTTATTAAGTTGTTTATGGTCTAAACAGGAAACTCCATGAGGAATAATTGAATAAATCCTTGTTTGTTTGATTTTCCTTAATGGATAATCAATTAAACCATAGTTCAATTAATATTCCTGTTCATGTTTAACCCTAAAAAAGAAAATTAATTAGATAAATTATTATTTCTCTTATTATTTTCTAGGAAAAATTATTTAAAAATTTATTTAAATAATATTTCTTGTTAAATTTGACTAAATCATTTCTAAATAATTGAATAAATCATTATTTATTTAATTATCACTCAACCATATTCTTAAAATAATAAATAAATCATTTATTTATTTATTACTTACAAATAAACGGATTTGACCAAATTCAAATTCTTTTTCCCTCCAACAAAAATAATAAAATATTCCATGAAAGTTGGATCTAGATTTTGTTAATAATATTTTATTTATGCACCAATATCTAGACTAAATCAATATTTTGTTATAAATAGAAGGGTTTTTCCATTCATTCACTACCTTTTATTACCAAAAGATCACTTAGGATCTATACTTTTGGTCTAACTTTGATCCCCCATCATTGTCATATTTTTCTACCTTTTTGCTTGTGACATCCGCTTGAGTTCTATTTTTGTCTGGGTTTTCTACACCATAAAGAGAGAGAGATATTAGATCTGAAGCACTGAGGACACACAAGAACCCATCCCATTGAGGGGAACTGGTAACATATTTCTATGTTCCCTTCCTAGGTGTCATAATACAAAAAAAAATTAAAAACATTCTTGTCTTGTTCATTGGATGCATGAAGAAAATATTTCTTTTATTTGATATTTAATGTCTGTAACTGCAGAGATATGGATTTATGTAGCATTTATTCCAATCACTAACTGCAGATCTAAGGAAATTTATAGCCATCTTTGATGTTAGGGTTGTTTGTTATGCACAGCTAAAGTGAGTTTTTTTCATACATCTGCGATTAAAATTCACACTAACAACTAGCGACTCCACTAGGGTTTATAATTACGACCATTGTCATTTTTCAGATCCCTACATGACCAGCTACTTCAACCCCTAGGTTTTTTCTTAAGCTTCTTATTTTTCATTTCTTGATGTTGTTTTTAACCTTCAAAACACTAAAACAATAAAATTTCTTACTTCTGTGTGTTTCTGGGCCTATTGCGTAGGTAACAGGTATCAATTGCAGCAGAGACGACAAATTTTTATGAAACCTACTCCCGAGACAACCAGAAGGGTAGGTCACACATTTTGGGTGAAAACCTCCGACCTCAACCTTCAGGACACAGAAAACACCCTCAAGCTTGTGACCTTAGCTGAAAATAAGTTAGAACCTATGAGCTGTACTTTTTGCGGGAGTTTTTCCTATGATTTTTTTGGGTTTGTCTGGGCTATTGTTCATGGTTATCGGACCACCCTCTCCACCCATCTTGGACCTGTACTTGCTTATTTTTACTCATTGAAGTAGGAACCAAGCCCCTTAGGGCTTCAGTACGCTTCCACCTTTTTAGGAGGAGTTTAGCTGAAGTAGGTCTTCTAAGATTTTAGTGTGTTCAGCCATTTTTTAGATCTGAACCTATACTTTAAGATCCACTTTATATTGGTTATTAATTTATCCAAAACACCTATTTTCATTTTTTTTAGTCCTCCTTTAGGGTCCCCTCTGTTTCCCTTCTGGCTGTAGCCTTTTTCCAAATTTTTTACAACATTTTTCCCACTAATTTTTTGTTTTTTTCTGCACCTATTTCCAGTAGATCTAACCTTTAGATCCATGTCCCTCCTGAATTTAGATCCATTGGCCATTTTGTGTGTTTTGACTAGATTTCGCCTACCCATAGACTAGTTGTTGGGAAGCTCTCCTCCTTGGGTTTAAATTGATGCATCTTTAGTTGTTTATTTTCTATTGTATTTAGTTTCTTTTATTGTCATTTTAAGATTTAATTACAGTTATGCAATTTTTTTTATTTTTTATCTACACACATTTGGGCTTAATTAAAATTAACACAATTATCACATACATGCACACCGTAAGTGAAGAGCGCCTAGTTTACATTGCTAGGCCAAGACTAAAACATTGTAATCAATTTATCCTGCACCTCACTGCCCTTGTTTCGACATTGTAATCATTTGATCATGCACCTCCCTTCCCTTGTTGGTATCTCTTCCTTCTGTGATATGTGTCTGATTTCCATCATTACACCCCCAAGTCATTTATCTCGGAGACTCCTCGGCCTTCATCCTCAATTTCCGTTAGGAAGACTTACTGCTCCTCTTACAGTTTGAGTTCGTCCTCCACCGAGTCCCCATTCTGTCTCTACTTCTCGTTCATCAGGTTCCCCTTCTAGTTCTATCCCCAACTCTCCTCCTGTCACCTTCACCATGTCTGGTTCAAGACCTAATGCTGGTGGTAGCCTCGGCCCTAATGTTGGGAATGCTACAAGCAACAGTAACTATCCTAGCTGCTCCCTTGCTCCCTTATATAGCAGTCCTCAGTCTTCCCAATTTTAGCCAGTTAATTAATGACCCCATACACCATGATCGTGGTTGGCCTACTATGCCAACCAAGTTCCCTTTAGACATCCCCAAGTTTGAAGGAATTTTTGGAGAGGATCCTACCAACCATGTTCGTTCTTTCCACATGTGGTGTTCATTTAACTCCATCATCGATGACTCAGTCGTCTTCGTTTGTTCCATCATACGCTTACTAGAGAATCTTCCAAGTGGTATGTCGACCAGGCCTCTGCCTCTCATACCACTTTTGTGACTCTTGCCAGGGATTTTCTGTCTTACTTCCATCTTCCCCTTCATTATGAAATTGGTAAAGAACTCTTGACCTCTTTCCAAGAATGGCGGAGAAGGAAAAGCCTATGTCGAGCCCCTACCTTCAAAGACCGTGTCTACATGGACTAGTTTCTCATACCCTTTTTCTTGCTATTGGAAAATATGTCGCATATCACTTCCCTTAGACTGATGAAGCTGCCCTCTAGATTGCGTTGAGGTATGACCTAATCTACGCACAGTCTGGTTATGTTTATACCATCTTACCTTATCTCCTTAGACTCGGTGGTGCCAACACACCGGGGGCATCCCATGCCCCAACAGTATCGTTGGAGCCCTTTCACATCCATACGCTCATCCTCCCATGGGTTATGGCTTCCCTCAGGGAGAGGCCAGATCCTCCAAAACTTTCCCCCTTCCTGGTAGCATTTATCCAGGATACAACATACCTCCTCCTTTTTCCCAACCTATTTACCCCAATGTTTCCCAACCTCCTTATTATCTGTATCCACAGCTTGGTGGTCCAGCTCCTTCAGCATTATCACCTCAGCCTCCCTTGCCTTCTCAACTCCCACAACAACAACCGCCACCCCCTCAGGGTCAAGTGTATGCAGAGCAGGGTGTGACTAATCCTCCTACTTCAAAAAATAAGAGGAAAGAAAACCAAAACCAATCTGCCCCATGTAATCCAGGAAACAATCCCCAAGGGAATCCACCTAACACTACAACCTAGCAACAGGGCACTCAGCCCAAGAAGGACATGCCTATTGGCATGAATAAACCTTGTTCTTGTTGTGGTGTCTATGGTCACTACAGCCATGATTTTTATCTTTTACCTTAGATGTGTCAGATGTGGGAAGATCAAGGAGAATCCCGAGGACAAGAAGCCTCCCCTTAGGTTCCTCCTAATGCTTCCCCTATCCAACCGACTATGTTTACCAATCCTTTCCCCCATCAAGGATATGTGAATGCCCAACCCCCTGAAAGCTAGGCGACCACTCAACCTCCTCCATCTGGTACTCTAATTACCAGATCCTCATGATGAACTCTGATCAACCCATTACCATTGACCTCAACCTTCAGACTTGGTTCTGTCAATACAACAAGCCCCCTACTACGTTTGCTACCGAGCCCCCTTCTTCAGGTTCCATAGAGCCTCTTTTGACACCCAATGGTCCTTTACTAATCCATCAGCCTAAGGAAGAGGTTCATACCAAGATCCCCAAGGGAACATAAGGCTTCCCACTCCTATAGTATAGTACATGATTTGGTGTAATCCCCTGTTGCCATGTAAACGCTAGAAGTCCTCCAATTGTGCGCTTCAAAACGAAAATATTTACTAACTTACATGGGCACTGTGGATCCTTCAAATGATTGTTTGATTGTCTACGATGTTGATTGGTTAGAACATCCCCCTTTTCCTGCTTCTGTCGCCTTCCAAATCCCTATCAAGATCCAAAATGCCAACGTCTCCCGTTGTATCATTGATGAGGGGGCATCCACCTGTGTGATGTCCACTTTGGTTTGGAAGAAACTTGGATCTCCTGAGTTAGCCCCTTCCACTATCACCCTCCGAGCGTGGGATGGCCACTCTTCCCAGCCCCTTGGCATGTTTCACAATTGTCCTATTAATCTGCGGGCAAGACTGTTTGTGTTGATGTTGAAGTCATTGATGCCCCCTTAGACTAAAATATTCTATTTTGTCGTAGCTACACTTATGCGATGTATTTTTCCCATCTATGGTTCATCGTAAGATGTGATTTCCTCACAACAAAAATATCGTCACTGTTGACCATTTGACATATTACGAACCGAAGTCTCAAACCTCCCCTCAGTGCATTATATCTTCGGTGGCCAATAAAAAATAGTCGAAACTCCGACCAGTGTCTCACCCAGAGTCTATAAAGATTCCTCTTTGCTTGGTTCATTCCCTGGTCTCCCTCCTCCTATATTTGACCCTAGCTCTTCAAATGTTTTCATGATGCAATCGTCTCGGTCCAACCTCAAACGGACCGGTTCGACTAGTTATCAGCCTTGACCTCTACAATGTGCTCCTATCACCTCAACTTAGCCTTCAAGATCCTATCATCAAGGCCCCTCATCTTCTACTAGTTTCCATGATCCTATCTACCCTTCTGGAATGGTCCCCTCTGGCCTTAACCATCTCGAAGCCGTCCTGCCTAGTCATTACCCTTCCAGTCAGATATTGTTTCTAGCTCCCCCTCCTGGAGTATTTTCGGTACCTTTTATGGCTACCTTGTCTCTTACTAACATGAACCTAGGGATCCCAGTCTGGTACATTGATCCCTTAGCCATTATCTCACCTAGTCAGCCCAAACCTTATACTGCTTTGAGCCCAGTCCAACCAGTCGCCATGACCACTCCCTTTTCTTATGTGCCCCATCCACCTCAACATGAACCTACTCCTGTTGCAAAAGCTTTAAGTGAGGGGGGCAAAGCCCACAAGAAGTCACCTAATGAAAAGGCTGCCGAGACAACCCCTGATCCTCCTCAGCCTCCAAAGCGTATGCCTCCATGTGCTTTGTGTGACGTTGCCGGTTATGCCACCCATAACTATTCTGAATTTCCTCATATCAAGCCCATGGTTAATGTTGTGTTCCCTGAGTCTAAGGTCCCTAAAGCCTCTGTTTCTTCCATGACTGCAACCAAGAAACCCAATACTATTCACACCAACCACCCATGTGATTTGTGTGATCTTCATGGCCATTATACCCACCTCTATCCCCGCCTCAAGCATTACCACACCTATTTGGAAGTAGTTCGGGAATATGAGATCGAACAGAATGAGTCTGCCTCGCCTGTACTCGCGTAGTATGATTTAAGCATACGTGAGGATACATCTTCTCCCATTGACATTCCCCCTCCCGAGGTCGATATGATGGAGTCTTTGGCCACTATCCTCTACCTGTCATCATCTATGAGATCCTCGATGGAAGACCCCTCTGGGATTTCCCCTCCTTTTTCGCTTGACCACTCTTCAGTGATCACCTTGGGCTCAACATCAGTGGATCCATTATCTGCTTGTTCTTCCATCACCCCCCTAATGATGCGCATGTGAACCTCTCTTCTCATGATGATGAGTCAGGTAGCTTTTTCATGTCATGTGGTTACCCTTCCACCAGTCACTCTGTCTTCTACTATGATGAGGACAACATGGAAGCCTGTTCCACCCCTCAATTCATCTTTCCCGCCCATAGGAATGGAGCCATCTATGTCTATGGTGACTTTCACGACCTGATCACAAGTTGCCCCCAAGGAATCTCCCCCACATCATCGACCTTTCAGTGTGCGGGTGGTAGAAATCCTACCCAAAGCACTCCCTCTAGCAGTGCTTGTTTTATTTCTACCTTGCGTTTAGATTGGGAGCATAGTTCATCATCCTTTTATTTGATGTTGTCTTGTGGCACCTTTTAGATGGACCCCGCGTCCACACCATATATCGGTTATGTCGATGGTGCAAGCCACTACTCCCAGAATCTAGCCTCGATAACCTAGGTCAGTTTTACCCCCTTACACTCGCTTTTCCTTTATAACATTGTATGCATTGGTACTTCTATTATCCACCTATAATAATTTGACAAATCAAAAAGGTGGCTAAATTCATGACCAAGCCTTCAAGTGAATATTTTCTTTGAAAATCTATCATTCCTGAAGTCTCATGTGTCTTTAATCCTTCAAGAATCTTCACTGTTGTTTCCATTTATAGACCCTGCCATCTTGAAGAAAGCTGCTTTCAAAAGGCCTCCATATCCCTCACTTCCCTTATGTTTTACCCTTAATTTTCGCCCATAACCTTCAAAATTCCCTTTAAACCTCATAAATTCCCTCTTATAAGGTTTAAAAGCCCTTTCTCACCTATCGAAACTCTCTTTAAGCCTTAAAATCCCTTTTTAGGCCTAAAAATGGACTTTTACATTATGAAGGTATTAGCCCCTGAGGGCTTAAATCCCCTAGCCCCCCTTCCGCGTGTGACCCGCGCTATGACCAACTGCTAAAGGCCTCATTGCAATCGAAAACTCCTTTTCTCCCAAACTTCCCTTCATCTCCTTTCCCCGATGCGATAAGTGCTTTTCCTCCTAAACCTTGGTTCCGTTCATTCCCACAAAACCATGCCCTGACGCTTACTCTAGTCCCAATCCATCGCATCAGCAAAATATTAATCCATCGATCCCATTCCCTTTCCTTCCGTGAAGGGAAATCTCCCGACACAATCCCAGCTATCCATCCAGCGGATCTGATGTCTCCCATTTAACCCGATCACTTGACTCCAATACCCCATCATCCGCTCTACGACAAAGAGATTACATCACTTACCTAGCCCATTGCTCATCCCACCGTGCAGCTTTCGGCCTGTCGCGCTCACGCTGCACCGTCTGATCTGAGACCCCAGATCTGACAATACACGATCCATATCGCATCACTCTGCCCCTCCTCCCAGCATCACGCAACTCTTTTGCGAAATGGGCGGTATTGGAAATCCATGTGTCCAACAATGAATGGAATCGCACTCCATTCATCCCAAACCACTTACTTCCTTTTCATTGTGCGATAACCACCAGTGGTTTTCTAAAACCGTTTTTCCTCATTTTCGTACCGCATTTCAAATTTAAACCTAGTTAGCTATCATGCCAGGGTTTCGCCCCTCTGCCGCCGCATTTCACCACTCTCACTACTCCCCTGCCATTCTCCCGAGCCTCTGTCGCAGTTATCCAAACTCTTGAAGGTTTTTATAATATGTTTATCATGTTTTGCAGGGTTTAACGGGTGGTTAATTCATGTGATTTCCACAGTCACAGTCAGGTGACATAGGTTGCAGGGTGATGATTCTGTAGCCAAATATTGCAAAGAAATGAAATCAGAAGAGGATTTAATTTCTTGTTTATTCGACGGATCAGTATCTCCGACCCACAGCAAACCCTCTAGATCAGCAAAAAACCCAGACACCTGAGCAAAAGAAGAAACAAGGTATACTTGAGAGGATTGAAGATTAATGCATAGTATTGAAGATTTGATACATAATCCACAAAGTACAGAAAATAATTCAATTCGAAGACCCCAAAGATAATCAAGGGAGCGTAATAAATCTTGAAACACAGATTAAATGCAGACATCAGTGATTAAAGCAACAAAAGAGGCCTATCAAGCAGAACGTTCTTTCCTAAGAAGGACTAATTCCCATAGTCTACTCCATTTTTCATCAAGCCCCATAATAGTTATTTTTTTGACAGAAAACTCCTAGAATGTCAGCACAGTGGTTGCAAAATATGAAATACCTGAAAGACAAAATCTTCTCCTTACTTGTCTCAAAGGATTAGACAAAATACTACAACCAGAAAAGTACTTTAAGAAACATAACCTGGAAGTTATTGTCAACCTGAAAAAGACATCTAAGTCATATAAAGGGTACCAACAGTTAATGAAAAACCATTAAGAAAAGTGGGCATTCGAATGCTTCTTCCCTTTTGTCTTAATGAATCATTTAAGTCCTATCTACCACTACTATCACTCATTCACCTATAAGAACTCATCGAAAATACATTGTAAAGGGTTGTTGGTTGTTGGAAATTAATTGATTGTAAACTGTTTATTGAGTTAGAGTTACCTGATTAGTTGTTGTAAATAGGCTGGCAGATGATTTTTGGATTGTATCAAGCTATTGGAAAAGAATGTATGTGACTGGTTTTTCTCTGCTATATGACAAGCATGTTCACCGGATCCTGATCTAAGTCATTGGTGATGTGTCCCTTCTTTGTTATTGTTTTCCCTCTATTTTACATTATGTTTCATTTTCTCTGATAAGAAACAATAATTTTAGCTTAGGATATACTGCTGCAAGTACCCTAATGTTTCTTGTACATTCTTACCTTTATGTTTTCTGTTATTTGTGTATCTTAGAACAACTTCAATATAATTTAACCAGTTGAGGAGTTGGTTTTCCCATGCTTTACTGACGTATGGATTTAGAGTTTGTTTCTTAGATGTTCTTGTTTGGTTCAACTGAAAGAATCGGGAAATAGGGAGATTTAGTGTCAGCCCTGTCCCCTAAGTTCCCTTTCCAACAGTTAGCTTTTCTAAGATCCATTTGAGTTGACTGTCAAAAGTAGGGAAGGTTAAAATTATTTCTCTAATCTTAGGCTTCACTCTGTGTTTGAACTTAAGTGTTTTCTACTGTCTGAAAGTCCTCAGGAGGACTGTTGGATTGTTGTCTTTGAAGTTAGTCTCATCAGGAGTACTGATCATAGAGGTATAAGGTGTGCCCTATCCCTTGACTTACTCCAAATTTGTCACCTTGGAAGGCTATACTTGTTATTCCCATTCATTTCATTATTGTTTCATCCCATACAATCATCTTATGAGATCCTCTGTTTTAGATGACTAGCCCTTTGAAAACCTTGGATATTCGGATTGTAAGTAAACCATTTTATGACCCCATTGCTTAATGAACTTGTATTCTCTTTGATTTATCTTCCCATTGCCAAAAATCCTTCACTATTCATTCCTTTACCTTATATTAAACCCTTCTTTCAATGTTTACCAACCAAACAAACAAATCAAAAACCCTTGTGCTCTAATAACTAGCCTAATACCTTAAATTGAACTTTAAATATATATTATTCTTTACCTTTATAGAGAGATCCCTCTCTGGATCCACGAGGGCTGGATCCTGAGATCCCAAAGCAGTTCTGATGTTGCCTGGTCATTTGGTATGCTAGTATGCCAAATCACTAGGACACCAACATAATGGCGATTCCACTGGGGAATATTCTGAGTAGACTGCTATCTTAGACATCCTTAAGAACTCAGAAAACCCACAAGCCTTATACTGGTAGTTCATTACTGTGGTGGATATTAACTCATCTCGAACATTTGAAATCATCCACCTGGCGACTCCACAACTCCTAAAATATCAAAAGAATCCACTGGTGATCAGTAGGCTTGCTGATTATTCCTAGTTTCACAAAGACTCCACTGGGGCGGCCCACACTACCATAAGAACATTGTTCACAACCATGATTAGGAAACTCTGAGGATTAAGTTTCTTTGTTAAAGACTAGTTTTCCTCTTAGAGATTGTTATATTTGGCTAAATCTCTTCTTTTTGGGTTTGAAACTTAACATACTGGCTTCAAGAAGAATCCATACGAGAGCTTATCCTAATTCAAATCCTCCTGAAATAGTTGATAATCCAGAAATCATTCTTTGGAAGTCCCCTGTATCTAGGGATCCAACTATTTTCAGGCCCATTCATAGAGCTAAATCAGTGCCTGAAAACCTTACAGCTCTGTCAGATACTCAAGTTGACTTAGATTTTCCAAGTAATTTACCAAGAAATAAGTCATTTAGGGGTATAGATCAGGCAGACTTTGAGCCTCCAAGTTCACCACCACATAGTGGTCAACATATTAGTAACAGAGAAACCGCCCCATCCACACCTCCTGATCTCCATCTCATTCATAACTTGGGTCTCTCTCACCCTAAATCTGCTCAACCGTCTCTTATCAGTCCAAACATTTTTTCCATCCATATACTTGTTGTTCAAGCCACTCCTTTGCTCCCACAAAACACTATCATGGCAGCATGGTATGCTCCCCTAGTGTTACCACAACCTCTGGTCCCTTTACCCAATGAATATCAGTCCAAAATTCCCCATTTCACTAGAAGCGAATCCACTACTACTCAACAGCATGTGGACAAGATGAATGATGCCTTCGATTATGTGGAAATATAAGATGAGACCATTAAGATGAGAATATTTTCCCAAAGCTTAGGAGGAGAAGCCAAAAAATGGTTTAAGAGTTTAGCTCCTCACAGTATCAATGATCTCCCTTCTTTACATCAAACATTCAAAAACAAATGGGAGATTAGGAAGAATCCACTCCAAATACTTTCAGATTACAAAAACCTAAAGAGAAACCCTGGGGAGAGTGTTCAAAATTATTGCACCAGATTCAATAGTGTGTATAATGCACTGCCCCCAGACTTGAAACCTCCACAAGGATCAGCCTTGGCCAAATTTCCTGAAGGATTTGATCCTGAAATGGCCTATCAGCTTAGAGAAAGGGATCCCTTAACTTTAGAAGACATGCATAAGGGAGCTCTTAGTGTGGAAGCTAATCTAATTGAAAAAAGAGCCAGGATGAGGGCTGAAAAGAAAGTGACATATAGAGAGGACACTACACCTTCTACATCTGACTCAAAATCAGACCATCTAGCCAAGAACATGGATAGGTTAGAAAAAATTATGGAGAGGTTAGCTGTCCAAACAAGTGCCCAAAACATGAAAAAAACTCAAAACCAGAACGAAAACATTAGGAGAAACCCCCCTCATATGAAACAAAGAGATTCAGATCAACAAGTCAGACCTCCATTTCAAGAAAATTATGTTGATGAAGAGGAGGGAATGATAGAAGAGTGAGAGGGAACTATTATAAACATGTTGGGAGTGGGTAATGAAGATCATACCTTTTTCACAGAAGACAACCAGACCTCATACACACATTGTGATGAGGAAGGGTTAGAATCTGAATACTATAGGTTAGGATTCGAGAATGCCATCATGCAGGTTCGTGAAAAATATGATCTCAGAATCAAAAAGAACCCAGAACTCCCAAACCAAAAACCTCTGAAATTACTATTAAGAAAAGACCTGAAAAGACTCCTAAAGAGACTGCTGAAAACAACAAAACAACAACTGAAAGTTCTGACAAAGGCAATGGTAAGAACACCCAAACCATTGATAAACCAAGTCAAGAAGCCAGTAGCACTAGCATTACAGTTGATTCTACTGATAAGATTATTTCAACCAATGTACATAGTGAAAATCAGCAAGCTGGTTTTTCCAATAAAACAGTAACCAACAAAATAGAATTGAACCTTTCAAAGAATCGGTTTCCTTTCAATTTGGAAAGTGAAATTTCCAAAATCAAAATTTATGTCCCTCTCACTGATTTGGCTACCCAAGATGTATATAAATGTCAAATATTGAAAACTTTAAACTTAGGAGAAAACAACGACTCTGTTAACTTAAATGATGATCAACCAGCTCTCTTGTTTGGCCCAAAAATTGAAGAGAAATTCCAGGAAGGAGTGGTGCCTCCTTTCTATGTCAGTTTAAATATCCATGAAAAAATCATACACAATGCTATGCATGACTCAAGGGCTTCACACAATCTCATGCCAAAAGTGATCACGGAGAGATTAGGCCTAGAGATAACCAAACCATATAAAGATTTATATTCTTTTGACTCTAGAAGAGTAAAATGTTTGGGCCTGATCAAAGACCTCTATGTAAATTTGACCCAAATCCTAGCCAAGTGCATACTGATGGATGTTGTAGTGGCTGATGTACCTCCCAAATATGGCATGTTGCTATCAAGATCCTGGGGTGCTAAGCTGCAGGGTACAATGCAAATGGAAATGGCATATGCCACTATCCCTATTTTCAGCCAACTTAGAAGACTCTATAGGGAATCACACATGCAATTCATGGTGAGCAGCACAGAGAAACCAAAGAATGCCCCTCTTTACTATGCCCATACAAACCTAGACTCTTTTATCCTTTACAATGATGAATTCACTAATGAGCAAGAACTAGAGGATAAAAATTTAACCAACGAAGTAGGGGTCACAAATCCAAACATAACGATAGCTCTGGAAATAGAGGAAAGCAAGGGAGAAATACTTGAACAGTTTGTTGAATTAGAAAACCATAGTGAACAGAACCAAGACTGTAAACAGGAAATTACCCATCAACCTAAACTCCATAAAAATCTTGAGGAACAAAATGTAACACAACATAGTGTTGACCTCAGGAAACAACATAATGATGAACATGAAATTAAGGATGAAACTGATGACAAATCTGCAAACAACCCCTTATGGAGCATGAATTTTGATGGGTCTTGCACTAAAAAGATTGTAGGACAAGAGTATGGTTGCACAACACTGAAAACAATTATGCTGAAAACCATGCTTTCAAGTTGAATTTCAAATGCACAAGCAACATATCAGAATATGAAGCTCTCCTCTTAGGATTACATCTATTGAAAAAACTAGGAGCCAAGAGGATAGCGGTTCATGGAGACTTAGAACTGGTCATCAAACAAGTAAATGGAGAGTACACTGCCAAACATCCTAGATTAAGGGCATATAGAAATGATGCCATGGATCTTTTGAAAACATTTGTAGAATATGAGCTTGTGTTTGTCCCTATAAGTCAAAACATACTTGCTAATGGTTTGGCTTGTGCTGCTAGTTCATGTCAAAGAACACACAATGAAAAACAATTCATTTTTCAAACAAAATATAGACCAACAGTACCAAATAATGAAAAATATTGGCAGGTATTTGAGGGTGATAAACAGATAGAGGATTTCTTGCTTTCCAGGAATGAGTTTGAATTTCCAAATTCAAACTCCAAGTCCGATGAAGACTGTTTGGATGAAAAGCCCCTAGATGAAGAAAAACCATTCCCCATTGTAGAAATAAACATGTTGACCAAAGAATTTGAAAATCAAACAGAAGAATACATAAACGCAGATAAGGAAGACTTAGAGTTAATGCAGTCCAAAGACAAAGGTATACCCCGAGAGCTGGCTCCTCTAGAAGACCTCTTCGATTCTAATGATGTGGCAAAGAAGCCAACAATAGAACCCACTGAATCTGATATTGAAGAATGCAATATAGGCAGCAAAGACAAGCCTAAGATGATCAAATTGTCTAAAACGTTGCCAGCTCATATCAAACTGAAATACATTGATTTATTTAAAGAGTTTGCTAATGTTTTTTCTTGGAGCTATGAAGATTTGAAGGCCTATGACACAGAAACCATCCAGCACAAGATACCATTAAAAGAAAACCAGAAACCTTTTAGGAAAACACTGCACAGAATAAACCCTATGCAACTACCCCTGGTAGAAAAATAAATTAAGAAAATGCATGATGCTGGAATCATAGTCCCTGTGAGGTTTTCAGACTGGGTATCTAACCTTATGGATGTAAGGAAAAAGACAGAAAAAATAAGGCTATGTATCAATTTCAGAAACTTAAACAGAGCCTCATTAAAATACAATTACCCCTTGCCCAAAATGGAACACATCCTACAAAGGGTTGTTGGTTTTAAGAGGATTTCTCTGCTAGATGTCTTTTCAGGATATAACCAGGTATTGGTACTCCTAGAAGATCAATTCAAAACAGCCTTCACAACTCCCTCGAGCACTTTCATGTATGTGAAAATGTCTTTTGGATTAATGAATACTGGTGCCACCTTTCAAAGAGCCATGGACATTGAATTCTCAGAAGAAATAGGTTACTTCATTGTAATTTACCTTGATGACATCACAGTTTATTCCAAAACTAATGAATAACACCTTAAAAATTTGAGGAAATTCTTTCAGAAATGCAGAAGGTACGGGCTGTCTTTAAATCCCAAAAAGACGTTGTTTGGTCTCCAAGAAGGTAAACTTCTTGGTCATATCATATCTGAAAAGGGGATTAAAATAGACCCAAAAAGGGTTGAGGGTATATTTCAAATTAGTCACCCTAGAAACATCAAGGAATTGCAATATTTCATTGGAAAGATTAATTTCTTGAGGAGGTTCATACCCAACCTTGCAAAATTCCTTAGAAACATGACAAATATGCTAAAAAAGGAGGTAGGATTTAAATGGACTCTAGAACCCAAGAATTCCTTTGAACTAGTAAAACATGCACTCACCCAAGCACCAGTTCTCATCAGTCATGATTTTAATAAGGATTTCCTCATATTCTCATTTGCATCAGAACATACTGTGGCTGCTGTCCTATTACAGAAAAATCTAGAAGGACAAGAGCAACCAATTGCATTTTTCAGCAAGGCATTAAGAGATGCACCTCTGAAATATAATATCATGGGAAAAAAGGCCTATGCCTTGGTAAAGGCCTTGAAGGATTTCAGAGTTTATATTTTACATTCTCATATTATTGCCTTTGTGCCTAATATAGTGGTAAAATAAATTTTGTCACAAGATCCAGATGGCAAAAGAGGCAAGTAGATTGTTGTGATACTAGAATATGATTTGGATATCAAACCCACTAAAATTATCAAGGGTCAAGGCTTAGCATAATTAATGGTTGAATCTAACTTACAAGCCCTTGAAATAAATATGGTAGATGCATTGGATGAACAAGAAGGATTACCAGCTCCAATTGTTGAAGATCATTTCCAAAACTCACCTTGGTATGCTGACATTTTGTATGTGTTTATCAATCTTAATGCTGCTCCTTATTTATCCAAGACAAAGGCAAGGTTTTTAAATTTGAAGGCTAGAAATTATTGTATTTTATATGAATGTTTATATTGGAAAAATTCTAATGGTTTATTGCTTAAATGTTTGCCTGAAGTTGATGCAGATAGGATCAAGCATGAGTTCCATGAAGAAGAGTGTGGAGGCCATCTCTATTGGAAAACCACTGCCAATAAAATCCTTATAGCTGGCTATTACTGGCCCACCCTCTTCCAAGATGTCCACAAAATGATAGTTGTCTGCCACAAATGTCAAATCTTTAAGGGCAAACAAAAAATCCTTCCTTTACCTTTACAACCAATCACTGTTGAAGCTCCTTTTCAATAGTGGGGCCTAGACTTCATTGGAGAAATCCACCCTGCTTCATCTTCTCAACATATATGGATACTCACAGCCAATAATTATTTCACTAAATGGATAGAGGCCATCCCTTTTAGGAATTCCACAGAGTCAGTCATCATAAAATTCCTTGAAGACCATATCCTATCTAGATTTAGCTGCCCTAGGAAAACTATCACTGATAATGCTGTTGCATTTGGTTCCAAAAAATATGATTGATTTTTGTCATGGATATCAGATTGTACTTTGTCATTCCACTGCTTATTACCCTAAAGGTAATGGGTTGGCAGAATCATCAAATAAAAGTTTGGTGAACGTCATCAAGAAGCTACTGGAAGAAAATAAAAATTCATGGCATAATAAGCTAATGCATGCTTTATAGGCAGACAGGTTGACAACAAAGAAATCCATTGGAATGTCTCCCTATCAGTTAGTTTATGGAGAAAATGCAGTTTTCCCTACCAGTTTAGGAGTACCAGTGATAAATTTGGTCCAAGAAATACAGTCAGAAGAAGATAGCATGGTGAGGAAGATCAATTGGACCATACATCTCCATCAAACAAGGGAAGAAGTCTACAACAGAGCTCAAAAAATACAAGAGAATATCAAAAATTTGTTTGATAAAAGGACAAAGGCTTGTGAATTCAAAATCGGGGACAATGTACTCAAATGGGACTCTAGGAGGGAAGATAAAGGTAAGCATGGAAAGTTTGACAATTTATGGCAAGGCCCTTACATAATTCAATTTTCCATTGGTCCCAATGCATTTTTTCTGCAAGAAATGGATGGTACAGACTTGTTTGGGGGTCCTGTCAATGGCAGGATGCTCAAGCATTATTTCTGCTGAAACCAGTTTAAAGCTTTTGCTCCCAATTTCAATACTATTGGTTTGTTTTGTTTTGAAAAGAAAAGAAAAAATATACAAAAAATAGAAAGAGAAAGGTTCAGACATGCTCAAATCTTGAAACTATGGAGTTATAAAAATATCTAGTTCTAACATGCTCAAAAATTGAACTAGCAAAGAAGAAGAAAACAACTCTAACAGGATCAAAACCAGAGCTGAAATGAAGAAAGAAAGGTGACTCTAAAAAGCTCAAAATCTGAGTCACAACAAGAAGGAATAATGTTTTTGAATTTCAAATCTTTAGCCTTCAAAATTTTGGTTTTTTAAGTTCTGCAAGTTCCAATTCATGAGCAGCTTGTCTTTATGCCATGGACCCATAGCAAATTAGACAGTCTAATCCTGGTTTGGCTATGTTTTCAATTTCTGTTTTAGAATATAGAGAATGAAAATCTGTCATACTGTTTAATCCTGGCAGATATTAGTTTAGGTAGAGAAGCTATGAGTCGAAATGTTCAATCCGGTCTCATGGAGGAATAAGGTTAGACTTAGATTAGTTTCTTGATCTCAATAAAAAATGATGATGAGAAAGGTCTGCAAGTCTAAGTTCACCTTGAAGAAAAAATGTTAGAACAATAGGAGGGGTAGGTAGTTGTTGGGGAAAGTATTGCTGCTGATATAATACTCATCATGTCTGTAACAACTGAATCAGAGAAAGAAAAATATGGTCAAGTACAAGGCTCTAGCCTACTTCCAAAGATTTTATCTGAGATTCTTGACACCTTCAAGAAGATTCCATCCCCATGTGGAGCCACTGTTAGACACCTATAAAAATTTGACAAAGAAAAAAGGTGGCTAAATTCATGACCAAGCCTTCAAGTGAATCTTTTCTTTGAAAATATATCATTCTTGAAGTCTGATGTGTCTTTTATCCTTCAGAAATCTTCACTGTTGTTTCCATTTATAGACTCTTCCATCCTTAAGAAAGATGCTTTCAAAAGGCCTCCATATCCCTCACTTACCTTATGTTTTACCCTTCATTTTCCCCCATAACCTTCAAAATTCCCTTTAAACCTCATAAATTCCCTCTTATAAGGTTTAAAGGCCCTTTATCACCTATCGGAACTCTCTTTCATCCTTAAAATCATTTTTTAGGCCTAAAAACGAACTTTTACATTATGGAGGTATTAGCCCCCGAGGGCTTAAATCCCCTAGCCCCCCTTCCGCGTGTGACCCGCGCTATGACCAAGCGCTCAAGGCCTCATTGCAATCGCAAACTCATTTTCTCCCAAACTTCCCTTCATCTCCTTTCCCCGGTGCGATAAGTGCTTTTCCTCCTAAACCTTGGTTCCATTCATTCCCACAAAACCATGCCCCGACGCTTACTCCAGTCCCAATCCATCGCATCGGCAAAATCTTAATCCATCGGTCACATTCCATTTCCTTCCGTGAAGCACAATCTCCCGACATGATCCTAGCTGTCCATTTAGCGGATCTGACGGCTCCCACTTAACCTGATCACTTGACCCCGCTACCCCATCATCCACTCCACGACAAAGAGATTACGTCACTTACCTGGCGCACTGCTCATCCCACCATGCAGCTTTTGGCCTGTCGCGCTTGTTAGTAACCTATAATATAGGGGTCATAATTTTCACTTGACTATTGATAATCTTGTAAATCTGTACATACTTTGACTTCTGCAAGTTGTATTCACACATTTTGTAAAAAATTCAAAAAGAAATTGAAAAATAAAAAAGAGGGTAAAAAGCCCTAAAAGAATAATCAAAGGACTTAGAAAAAATAAAAGACCCCAAAAGAAAAATGAATAAAACATGAAAGTGAGCAAGCAGAAATGCCACTACTTTTTTTTTTTTACTGTGGCAGAGTGTCAATATATGCCAGAGTCCTTGATGAGTTAAATTGTTTAAACTAAACTTGTCATTGTTTCAATTTCACTTGTTGTAGACAAAGAATAATGAGTTGTCATACTGCTTAATCATGACAATTCAATAGTTAGGTAGAGAAATAAATGAATCCAACAGTTTAATCTAGATTCATGGATGAAATAAGTGTAGAATTAGATAGTTTTACTTGTTTTTAGAAAAAATAATGTTGTGAAGGTTGCTAGCCTAAATGCACCTTTCTACAAGGGAAGAAAAAATGTTAGTATGGTAAGCTGGGTAGGTAGAAGAAGGTGAAAAAATATCAATGTAAATATCATTCATCATGGGCTTCAAAGTAACTAACTTCCCTTTCCCATAGTCATGAAACATTCTAAACTATCAGTCAGAAAGGCTCAAGGCATTTCCTTTACTTTTGTTGGGACCGGACCCAAGGCTCTATGACTGATTAGTTGAAAGTGTAAATGTCTATATTAATCCCTTAAATCACATCATTTACCATTCATACATTCATTCCCCTAAAATAATCCTAAGTAAACCTCCATTTTTACATAAAGGCATTACATTTTCCATTTGATTAACCTCCTGCATCATTTGAAAACATTAAGCCCTCAAAATAACACTATATCATAAGTTAAGTGATAAGATCAATGCAAATTATATTTTGTAATTCACTTTACTTGTTATGTTTATGTGTTTTGAGTATACCATCTCCTATTTTCATATTAACTCAAATTTATATATTGACTCCTTATAGAAATGATCTTCTCCTATCATATATAACTCCGTTTTATATAAATAACCCAAAAATCCACTTATTATAATTTTAGCCGAAGTTTATTATTCCCACATGTTAAATAAAAACCCCCCTTATAACCCCTTTGGCTAAGTTTATCTATATATAAATATCCCGCCCCCTATGGTAGTTAATTCAACCCAATTTAATTCACCATATAATAAAAATATATGAGATAATTCTTAAAACATGTCTTATATATATTTTAAACAAAATTCCTCGAAGTTTCATTTAAACTAAAACTTCAACTAAAATAAACCATTTCCTTGTATATTTTCCCCCCCGACTCCCTTAACCTAAGGTTAAATCCATAACCTAACCCCTTCCCCACAATATATATTCCATTATATCAGTCCCTAACCTTGGTTAAAGTTCTGAATAACCTTCCCAATCAATTTTTCCATTGGAAAAAGTCATGTTTTATAAATAAAACCCATCAAAAACCCTTTTTCCACCGGATTGATTTTCAACCCTCTGATCCCAAAATTTCGTTTGATCCAATGAATGGAAATCTATGCGACAGATCAATGTATTTTTATCCCTCCCCATCGTGCTTGATAACAACCATCTGATCTTCTTTTATTTCCAAGATCTACGTCCCAAAGTGAACCTGATAACTGATCATTCCCCGCACCTTCCCTTTTAATCCTGATCGTTCGCTTCCCAAAGCCAGATCCTACGGCGACAATGCATTTTCGCGCCCATAAAGTAATCGACGGATGTTTTAGAAAAGTCGAGCGATATGGGTGGTTTTCCCAAACCACCCCTCGTCGATGTGTCATAATCTTATTGGATCACATTCGAAAATATATTTACCGCTTACAGCCCTTGAGTCGCGCGAATACCACCCAGTGGTATTCCAAAACCACTCACGCCCAACCTATGATTACAATTGATTTGACTATAGTTTAACTATGGTTTATTCATAAAAAATATATTTTTCATTATGTTTTCACCTATTTTGCGCTTATAAACTTTCAAACCCCGCAGAGCCCATTTTCGTTGAATTTTCACCATTGTGAGCCATTACACTGTGAAAGCCCGCAAAGCCCTTTTTTCACCATTTTTAAACCTTCCAACACCATTTTTGAGCCAATTTCCTTTCAATTCAACCACGAAGTGCCACATTACCCTCTGAAAGACCAAATTTACAGAATTGAACACTGTGCGCAACTGTGAAACATCTTCAACCACGATTATACCTGTTCTAAGGTATTTTTGGTTAAAACTTATCCACTGAACTTCAAATTCTAAAGAAAAAGCACCAAATTTCCTACTATTTCTTATAATTGTTTGAATTGCCCATATAGAAATTGCAGAAAACATCCATAGTACAGGGGAAACTCTGTTAAATTTTCCCTAGAATTCCTAATTGTCATTTTTTGCAACTTTTATCCATACCCTAGTCTTTTCCACTGCTGGAATTGATCGTAACCTACTTTCCGAGCATAAAAACCCTCTTTCAATCCAAAACCCTGCTCATAACCTTATTTTACCAGAGAAATTCTCCAATAAGCCCTTGTTTCCAACAAAAGAAATTAGAAAATAGTTTAAGCTTTCTCTTTTCAATTAAAAATGACAAAGAAACAAGTAACCCCAAAATCAGTATGTCCAAAGCCTCAAAAGAAACCCTCTGCTAAAACTCCTGAGCCTGAGTCTTCCAAAATTGATAAACCAACCCCTGTACTCACTGCTGATTCCATAGAAGTTGTCAGGCCTATTCAACCTCCAGTTATTTCACAAGAAAATAGTCCTTTGGTTGACCTTGAATACAGAATAATGGACCCTTCAGTAGAGTTCAATTAGCTTGATGTATATAACTGGTGTTTTGGTAAATCAGTAGAGAAATATGACAAATATATACCAGTCTGGGATTCTAATTTGCCAAAATACATTGTTCCTCAAACTCATTCAGCCCCAGATTTTTTCAGATTGTGTCAGTCCTATTATCTTCCAGACCAAAGGTGCATTGTGAATAAAGACAGAGAGGTCTTATTTTACATCAATGAAGAATCTATAAACTCTATGCTGCAACTGAACCTTGATCCCAATTCTACTTCATTTTCCATAGAAGAGTTAACTCAGAATTACCTAGAACTTGATTTTGCTTCTAAGTTCAAAGTCTTCCAAACTTTTTGTCCCAAACAAGTCGATATCCCTAAGCTTAATCCACCATTTGATACCTTTGATTTTCTAGATGAAACGAGACAAATTGTCTCAATGCTATCATTCATACTAGGATACACCAGTGATGAATTCACTGATGTGGTTATCTTAGGATTTTTGTCAAGTCTGAGTCTTGGCCAGTCTCCATCCGTAGTGTACAAGTTTGCTAAGTACATTGCAGAAAGCATGCATTATCATTTGTTTATATTTTCAAAAGAAGAAATCTTTAGATATACCTCATATCTACTTCACCTCTTTTTTTATTATCAAGAAGATAAGTTTCCCATTGAATTTCAGAAGGTGGATCTAGAAGGAAATGTTCTTTCAGTTTTATTTTGGTCATCAATTCTGAGAAAATGGAATAGGGAATACAGCTTTGCAGATTTCAATGACTTGTTTTTAGTGCCTGCTATGAATTTATTGAATAAAGAACAGACCCCTAGAATCAATGAAGAGACAAAGATAATTCTACAGCTATCTGAGAGCTGTAAAATAGGGGATTGGTATTTATACAAAAGTTACACATAAATCAGAGTATATGGTGCACTCCTGGCCCCATATAAATTACCAAGATTTGTTACAACAATAATATTTGCTTTAGAATATTTGAGGCAGCTGTTGAATGTAGATGAAATTAATTTCATAGCTTCTAGGAAAAAGACTCAATTCAAACTAAAAAATCAAATTGGGCCATTTATTGTGAATAACAGAGAATCAGCCAATGAAATTAATGTCAAGTTGAAAGAGTATAAATTCCCATATAGTTTTATGTGGAATTATGATCCACAAGGTATTTTAAGCACGATGAGAGTGAAATGCAAGTTGTTTGTTTTCTTGCATGATCCAAAGCCCCAAATTGAAAAGTATGCTAATAAACTTGAATGGGAGCCAAACACTCTATTTGATGATGATTCATAGGAAATTTAGGGAAACAATGGAGAAGATAAGTAGGTTGATCAAACACAGGTAGTGACAGTGAACAAAGAATCTGACATTCTTCATAAAAGAAGAAGAAAAGAAGATAGTTTCACTGCTGAAACTATTGAAGATAAAAGATTCAGAATTCCCTATAATAAGAAAAGTAAATTGACCAATGAAGAAAGGGACAAAGCCATCAATATTGAAGATAATAATGGTCATGAAACTGATGATGAAGCTACAAGGATAGTAACTGAAACTCTAAAAGAGCTTCAAAATGTTCAAATTGGAGCCCAGCAGAAAGATAAAATCATGGTGGATAAACAATATAAAGTTGATATGCCATCTTCTTCTAAAGAACCTGACAATACAGAGTCATACATTCAAATCAGGTTCAGGAAAATCAAAGAAAAGAATGAAGAAATAAAAAATGAAGCATATTCCAAGTTCCTAAAAGAAAAGCTTGGAAATAAATATAGACTCCTCTCGAATTTTGATTATTCTTCTAATAAATTGGTGATGTCATTTCTCAAGCCTACAGTGGCTGATCTGAAATCTATTACAGATTATTCAAAAATAGATCTTGAAGTTTATGCAGATGCTATCCATGAATTGGACCAAATATAATTTCATAGAAGCAACACAGAGATGCTCTATTCTAAGATGGTCAATAAGACTATGAATTCTATCAGGCTTGAGAAAACATTGATAAATCTTCAAACCCAAATGAAATTGGATAAAGCCTCATTATATGCCAACAATTTGAAGATCAAAGCACTAGAAGACTTGGTGATTGAAGCAGGAGAAAATATAGCTAACATTGAAGTTGCAAAGGTTTTAATCAAATAGAAAAATGAAGATATAGATGCTCTCAGAAAACAGCTAAAATTGCCTCAAAGTGAAAATTCTCAGGCAAAAGCAATTCTTCAGCAGAAAACAGAGAATTATGAATTGAAACAACTTGTTCTTAAAATGACAGGTTAGATAAAAGAAATGGAAAGCCAAATAGAAGCTTTCATGCAAGAGAATGAAAAACTGAAGAAAGCTTAGCAAGTTGTCATTCCTACAGTGATTCCAACTGGAAGCATAGTTGTTCCATCTACATTGGCAGAACACTTGGCACCACAAGGAATACTGGAAACTGTAGTGCCAATCACTTCTCATGAAATCTCTGCCTCTTCTTCATCAACCTCACAGGTAAACACAGTACAAGACAAAGTTGTCATAATCAGAGCCATGGAAGACATGTCAATTAAAGAGAAAGAAATACTTAATCTGAAAGGCACTATTAAAAATCTAGAAACTTCCAAGAGAGATGCCTTGATTACTTCCAAAGGGCATGAACAAAGGGCTGATAGACTACAAGAACAGGTGATAATTCTTCAAACAACGGTGAATCTTACAGATCAGGTTGCATATATAAAAAATCATTTATGGACAAAAATCATTGAACGAATTCACTCTCAATGGCCTTCAATTCAGATAATTTATGAG
Source organism: Pinus albicaulis (assembly GCA_034641835.2). Taxonomy (NCBI): domain Eukaryota; kingdom Viridiplantae; phylum Streptophyta; class Pinopsida; order Pinales; family Pinaceae; genus Pinus; species Pinus albicaulis. The sequence continues at coordinate 210,235,563 of CM076578.1, read as the reverse complement.
ACGAAATAATTACTACAGGCTGCAAATGCAGAAATTGATAAAACCAAGAAAGAAATTGAAAATAAGCCACCTCAAGCAGTTCAACTCATAGAATTTTTTAGCAACAAAAATAGGGAAGAGTTAGAAAAATTGAAAATTGCTGATAGAACAGAGGCCATTCTTCAAATTAAAAAAGTTCTGAATAAAATAAATATGATGAATAATTTGGAAGACAGATGTAAATATATGAACTTGGCCATCTCAAGATTTTGGGCCAAATACAAAGTATTATCAGAAGTAGGTTTGCCAGACATTCATGCATTAAATGACAAATTGATGCCACAGAAAGATTATGATCAGAAAATCAGAGCTCATGCTAAGGAGCAAGCTAAACAACCATTGCCACAAGGATCACCAAGTGGCAAAGTACTTCTTCAATATTTTGAAAATCTATTCTTTTTGGAAAATGAAATCAAGCATATGTTCACTGTAAAGCCTAACTTTGCCAAATATACAGAAGCTGATGAAAGTTATAGGAAATTGAAGAATATGAAAATTCCTACTGCTGAACAGTGGCAAGAATTCATAGATCTGCTGTGAATTTGACAGGTAAAGAATAGGAAAATCATATGAAAAATCATATTTTACTTTTACCTTATGGTGAAAAAATCAGTGTCAAAGTGTATCAGGGTCAAAATGTATCAGTAAAATCAAATTGTGACTGCTAGTCATTTTTTATTACAGCAGCGAAAAAGTCAAAAGCAGAGATAAAGAGTATCAGATCAGAAGATGAAAAGGAAGAGTATTCTACAAGCCACCATCCATGTGAATATGTACCTATTTCCAGCAATGCTCACAACACATCATAAATAAATTTAGATAAGATAAAACAGTTCTATTTTTCTTTGTAAAAGAGGACAGCTTGCAAACTGTTTTGCTGTTGTCCCTCTTCTTATGTTCTTTTTCCTATTTTTCCTCAAAACATTATCTCAATTTCTGAGATATTTTGTAAACAAATTTTGTGTCTAAATAATTCATAATTCGAAGTATTCAAGGGTGGAATAAAATTTCTCAAGACAATTATAGTCATTTTGTTGGACATATTGAAGATGGTGTGAGTCAATTAGCGAAGCAGCAGTCTGGAAACAAGTTTAGAGACATCATAACTAAGGATTCTCATGGTAACAAGATAAGTCTCGTATTATTTCTTGTTTTCAGTGTTATTATTTTAAGTTTAAAAACATTCATTTGATGTGTTTCTATTCTGTAATGATCAACTAAGGAGAAATTAAACAGAATTAGTGATAATAACCTCTCTGTTTTAAACTAGTTGGGATTTTTATGTTTTCTGCTTGATAACCAGACCATAGAATTCTTAATTGGTCCCAGTTTTATCCCCTCCTTCAAATCCTCTTATCTATAACTTAAGGATTCTTAAGTTACCTTTTGTTCAGATTTCACCCATTCCATCCTCAAAACCTATTCAAAGCCTTAGAAGGTCATCTATCCTTCCCTTAGTACATTTGCATCTTTAAATCTTATTTCCTAGCCCTGCTTGCCTAGAGAGTTGACTCCATTGCCCAATGTTCTGGTAGATCCCTCTGGTTTACCTTGAAATACTTTTTATTCCTACCACATTTCAAAAATCAGTCCTATTGCTCACTCATAGCTAGCTTAAAACCCTTTACCAAAACAAAGCTAAATCTTTAGGAGAGATCCCTCTCTGGAGCTCAGGAAGGCTAGATCCTGAATTCCCAAAGTAGTTCTTGGCTACCCCTGGTGTTCTTAACTACAAAAATCCCCATCCCACAACCTGAGGATTAATAGGGTGATAACAACACTCACGCTGCACCGTTTGATCTGAGACCCCAGATCCGACGATCCATGATCCATATCGCATCACTCTACCCCTCCTCCCAGCATCGTGCAACTCTTTTGTGAAATGGGTGGTATTGTAAATCCACGTGTCCAACGATGAATGGAATCGCACTCCATTCGTCCCAAACCAATTAATGTCTTTTCATTGTGGAATAACCACCAGTGGTTTTATAATACCATTTATCCTCATTTTCGCACCCCATTTCAAATTTAAACCTGGTTAGCTGTTCTTCTAGGGTTTCGCCCCTCTGCCACCAAATTTCACCACTCTCACTGCTCCCCCGCCATTCTCCCGAGCCTCTGTCGCAGTTATCCGAACTCCCGCAGGTTTTTATAATATGTTTATCGTGTTTTGAAGGGTTTAACGGGTGGTTAATTCATGTGATTTCCACAATCAGAGTCAAGTGACATAGGTTATAGGGTGACGATCCTGTAGCCAAAGATTGAAAAGAAAGGAAATCATAAGAGGATTTAATTTCCTGTTTATTCGACGGATCAGTATCTCCGACCCTCAGCAAACCCTCCAGATCAGCAGAAAACCCGGACACCTGAGAAGAAGAAGCAGTAAAGTATACCCAAGAGGATTCAAGATAATGCATAGTATTGAAGGTTTGATACTTAATCCACAGAGTACAAACAATAATGCAGTTTGAAGACCCCGAATATAATCAAGGGAGCACAATAAATCTCGAAACACAAATTAAATGCAGACATCAGTGATTAAAGAAACAAAGGAGGCCTATCAAGCAGAATGCTCTTTCCTAAGAAGCACTAATTCCCAAAGTTTAATCCATTTTTCATCAAGCCCCATAACAATTATTGTTTTGACAGAAAACTCCTAGAATGTCAGCACAGTGGTTGCAAAATATGAAAGACCTGAAAGACAAAATATTCTCCTTACTTGTCTCAGAGGATTAGACACGATACTATAGCTAGAAAATTACTTCAAGAAACATACCCTAGAAGTTATTGTCAGCCTGAAAAAGATGTCTAAGTCATCTAAAGGGTACCAGCAGTTAATGAAAAACCATTAAGCAAAGTAGGCATTCAAATAATTCTTCCCCTCTGTCTTAATGAATCATTTAAGTCCTATCTACCACTACTATCAATCATTCACCTATAAGAACTCATCGAAAATACATTGTAAAGGGTTGTCTTTTGTTAGAAATTAACTGATTGTAAGATGTTTATTGAGTTAGAATTCCCTGAGTAGTTGTTGTAAATATGTTGGGAGATGATTTTTGGATTGTATCAAGCTATTGGACAAGAATGTATGTGTCTGGTTTTGCTCTGCTAATATGAAAAGAATGTTCACCGGATCCTGATCTAAGTCATTGGTGATGTGTCACTTATTTGTTATTGTTTTCCCTCTGTTTTACATTATGTTTCATTTTCTCTGATAAGAAATAGTAATTTTAGCTTAGGAGATACTGCTGCAAGTACCCTAATGTTTCCTGCACATTCTTACCATTATGTTTTCTATTATTTGGCTATCTTAGAACGAATTCAATATAATTTAACCAGTTGAGGAGTTGGCTTGCCCATGATTTACTGATGTATGGATTTAGAGTTTGTTTCTTAGATGTTCTTGTTTGGTTCAGCTGAAAGAATTGGGAAATAGGGAGATTTAGTGTCAGCCCTGTCCCCTAAGTTCCCTTTCCAATAGTTAGATTTTCTAAGATCCCTTTGAGTTGAATGTCAAAAGCAGGGAAGGTTAAAAGTCTTTCTCTGATCTTAGGCTTCACTCTTTTTTTGAACTTAAGTGTTTTATACTGTCTGAAAGTAGTCAGGAGGACTGTTGGATTTTTGTCTTTGAAGTTAGCCTCATCAGGAGTACTGATCATAAAGGTATAAGGTGTGCCCTGTCCCTTGACTTACTCCAAAGTTGTCACCTTGGAAGGCTCTCCTTGTTATTCCCATTCATTTCCTTACTGTTTCATCCCATACAATCATCTTATGAGATCCTCTGTTTTAGATGACTAGCCCTTTGAAAGCCTTGGATGTTCGGATTGCAAGTAAACCCTTTTATGACCCCATTGCCCATTGAACTTGTATTCTCTTTGAGTTATCTTCCCATTGCCGAAAATTCTTCACTATTCATTCCTTTACCTTATATTAAATCCTTATTTCAATGTTTCCCAACCAAACAAACAAATCAAAAAACCTTGTGCTCTAATAACTAGCCTAATACCTTAAATTAAACTTTAAAGATATATTATTCTTTACCTTTAATGAGAGATCCCTCTCTAGATCCAGAAGGGCTAGATCCTGAGATCCCAAAGCAGTTCTGATGTTGCCTATTCATTTGGTATGCCAGTATGCCAAATCACTAGGACACCAACAACTTCCACCAATAACCAAGCCAAATAAGATGCAGTGAGAGGTTTATTAGCCAATTCCCTTTCCCATCGAATCCTTCACCTTCATATTTGTTTAGATTCCTTGCTTCTTGTTATGCAATTGAATGGTGTTTATCGTGTGCATAATCCTATCCTTTGTAGAACATATTTACGAGTGAAGCTTTTGATGCATGAATTTGAAATCATTACATTCTTTCATGTACCTAGAGCACAAAATCACTATGTAGATAGAATTGCAAACAATATTCTAGATTGGCATTTATCACATGCATTTCACACAAGATAATAACAATAAACCATAAAATAATGCATATCCATTATATGTGTCGATAAAAATGTTTTAGAGTCCATCAACTCTGATACATATGACATGCCCATAGCATGTTACAAAAATCAAAACTGGGGGCACCTCATGCCCCTAAATATAATCACTATCTGGAGGATCCTGGACCAATGGCTCAGCTCCAGCAGCCTGTATATCATGCATCCCCTGTCCGACCATCGCCATGCACCGTATGATGCCTCACCACTCCGAGGATAGACCAATACATGGCTCAATGTACTGGTCATCAAGATCTTGCCAGCCACGCTCTAAAACACTAGTCAGTAGCCTCTCACATCTAAGACGAATGTCCTCTAAGAGGGAAACTGCATCCTCATTTTGTGGAACCCTCGACCCACTAGGTGTTGTAGCTCATAATACTGCAGGCCGCCCCATATACCCATTAGGTTTCACTGATGTTTTATTTGCATACCAAAAGTGAACAAATTAGTACCATATAAAATATTCGAAAACTTTAAAATGCACATAAAATATAAGAATTTTTTTACTTACCATCGGTCCCCCATGCTCGACCTGGCGGCAGTGGCAAGTCTAGGTTCCCATCATAACTCATCCCACTATAGGGATAGTCATCTATGTACAGTGGTATCTGATCCCAATGAGCAAAAAAATTGGGTCGGAACACCCGTCTGATTGCCCCACCTCCCCCTCTGCAGAGTAGCTTCCCCCAACGGCGCATACTGGGCTCTCGCAGGCCCCCATCCTGGATCTTTATATGAGGCCGAAGTGTTGGGATATTCATAAAGAAGAGCGAGCACAACATTGTGCCATATGGACAGTCGTGGTTCACCTGTTTCTTGTGAAGAAACAACTGTCTTTTCAATGATGACAGCATCACTTGGGCCCATCCATATTATGTCCCACTTAACACACTCTCAACAAACATCATCTGACCCCTAGTGATGTGGTGGAGTGCCTGGTTGCCCAGGATCTGCAACCCTACTGTGGCCATAACACGAGTCTCTAGCCTCTCTAGATCTTCGATCGGTATCCGTGTCCCCTTCACATAGAGACCCGGTTGATAGTGGTGCTCTACAAACTCCATAATGTTCCGCCCTCATGGTAACACTGGCTGTGTGTTTTCCACCATCCCACGTGGCGGGATACCAGTCAGGAAATATATATCCTGGATAGTCAGCTTGATCTAGTGCCCCTGCACTATAAATCTCTCATGATCTAGATCCTAATAGCTGATAATCCGGGCCAAGAAGGCTCTCCAACTCTCATCAAAGGGTTCTCCACAAACTTCAGGACCCCAAACCTCGCCAATGGAGTGCAGACACCATGATCATGTCAGATCTTAGACTGTGATGTGTCCAGGTCTCTCTCTCTCTCCAGTTGATCCTCAACTCTCCCATATCTGCACAGAACCATCATGTTTTTTAGTATACAGAAAGGAAAGACTACGTCACAACCATATAAATCCCAGCTCTTAGCCAAAAACAAAACTAAAAACCCCTTTCTCTAACACGTCACACTTTTTAGGTCATTTCCTGGGACACGTCATAGTTTTTTGCCTAGTAACTTCTACCCAGGTCGCAGAACAGCCCCCAAAAAGTGTGACATGGCTTGTTCCTAGGCTGTTGGTGCCTAATCTGAAAATTTAATCCCCTGAATTGAAAGAGTATGGTTAGGCCTCTTACCTACAACTGACGGATCTCGATTCCAATGTTTAGTTTTTGCTCTACAATCGACACAATATTTACGACCTTTCCTTCTCTCTACATTCACCACAGCTGTAATGTTCCAAATTTTATGGAACATTAATTTTTGTTAAGGAGATGAATAAAATGGGTAGGGGACCCATTCTTTGCATGATTAGAGAATAAAATCCTCTAAGTATGAAACAGGATCATGTTGGAGCTGGATTTCACACCTCCACGTGTGAAAGGAGGTTTTTGCATAAAGGTTTGGGCAAGGTTGACCAAGTCAAACTGCGTTGGCATGAGTTGGAAAGCACTAAGTGGGACAACATAGGAGGGAAGATTCTAGAGGAAGGAAACCCTAATTCGAGGTAGGGCCCATGGATGGAAGGCTCATTGTTTAAAATAGGTGCAAGGCAGCCACTGAGATTATCTTTGATCATTCTACATTCAAGTCTAGAGACTTGTTGCTGCCTCTTGCTATTCAGCAGATGTTACACAGTAATTTGTCACCGTCCCTACCATTACCCATCCCGAACAATGGAGGACCCATTTTGTGACCTGTGAACAATGTCATGCCTTGAAACCATTATCAATGCATTCCTCTAAACATGAGCTTCAATTTCCCTAAAGACATCTCCTTGCAAAAAACCATGAAAACATCTCCTTTTGCATTGGTGCGGGTAGACAGTTCATCACTCGCGCCAATGGGGAAAATCCTGCAAAGAGGCCGCGCCAACTGGCGCTTTGTCCCAGAGTCGCAGTCACGCCAGCCAATTTAAGGAGTGTTTTTTAAATAAATATGGTGGAAGTTGTGTTTCAACAAACTCAGAAACCATTGCCTATATTGAGTTGGGAGGTTTGGCTGCGGGAGTTCCATGGAAGGGGAGTGGTTTGCCACCTCTCATGGAACCTTCCTTGATGATAGGGCCAATCCCACAATAATATGGATCCCAACTCCCTCCTTCCCCATCTATAAAAGCTTGCCTATTTCCATTGCAAACCAGTCTTGAAGTGCCTAAGCTTTGAATCTCCAAATTCCCAAGAGCCTTTGTGCTGTAAGAGCCCTCTTTCTTCCCTTAAGGCTGACTCAAGTAAGGAGACTATCGTCGAGAGACTCTAGAGAGGTTTGCCCTTTCCCTGGCGAGCTTTGCGAGACGTGAATGACTGGGGACCCTTCCGAAGGAGACCACGGCATCAGAACATTGGTTGTACTCTCTTTCGATTGTTTATTAATGAATGACTACTGGTTATGGTTCCACTCTGTTTTTCACTTATGTTAATATTGAGTTATATCCTTTTTGACTGATATATAGTTGCGTATTCTGGATTTTATGCTTGTATTCGTGTTGTTTCTTGCATTTGCAGGTGTCCATTCACGGAGATCGTGGGGATCGTGATCTGCCGAGGTTGAGGAACGGGAACACTGTCTCTTCTACGAATCATAGCACTGGACTCCAGGTAGGCCTCCATCATTGGCTTATTTATTCGCAATTAGGAACTTGCGCTGTAGCATTTGATGATTGTTGCTAGACCCCTGCTGGGCTAGTAGGGATCGCCTCTGTCCGCAGAGGGGATTTACCTCCTCAAAAATTTGGCGACTCCGCTGGGGATCGTCTAGTTTTCACTGTCTCGTTTGGATTGTCTCGTTTTGATTTTTTTATGATTTTCCTTGCTTGGTTAGCCTTCTGGGCTGGGTTCTTTTGTTGTTTTTTGCTTCTTGGTTTGCTTAGTTTACATTGATCTGCTTCTGGAGTAGTTATTTTTTATTTTTGGCTGAGAAACTCGACTGGCGCGCTTTTTAGCCCGACGGTCGCGCCAATTGGCGCATGTTGCTTTTGTATTGCCCGTGCCAATTGCTTGCTGGCGCCAGTTGCAGCCTTACAGTCGCGCCACTCCTGTAGGGTATTTGAGTTTGCTCAGTTTTGAGCTCTCTAGGTCTGGTCAGTGTTTTTCTTCTTGATTTTTCGACTACCTGAGTGTGTTGGAGTCCTGTTTGACTGGGAATTTGCCTTCGTCCTTTGGTTGTTTGCTTTTCTCCATCGATTTCACGTTTTAAGCCCTAGGGCATCTAGTGGCTTTGTGTATCGAGCCCTCCTTGGGAGGTTTGGTGTTTCGTTTATCCAGTCAATCCTCTGATTGTTCCTCCACATCCTCTTAGTAGTTGTTCACCATTTTATTGCGATTTTTGGGTGATTGCTCGTTTCTTCATTCAAATTTTGTTTGGTCTTGCTTTGGGCCTAGATCACACGGTCCATTGGAACCTTTGAGTCTTTTTCTTGGTTTTGAGAGACTTTGGTCGATTTGAGATCTGATTGTTTGTATCATTGAGTGAAATTTGTTTGTTTTGCTCTCTTAATATCATTTCTCAAGTTGTTCCATTTATCTTCAGTTTGTTTAGTGCATCTAGCTATCAAACATTGAAAATTACGAAAAAAATCTCTTTTGCGTTTGGTTGAGTAGTGCAAATTGAAATTTTTCAATTTTACTAGTAATTAGTGATTGGAATGAAAAATTTTCGATTTCATTAGTTGCATTAGAGATATCATTGTTTGTCTTCTGATCATTTTGTTTGTGTAAAAACTCTCAACTCTCCTGTAGCTAGTTTTCATCGAACGAAATGATGTACTGTGGCATGTAGTTTTGCATTTAGGAGTTTTTGAAACAACACATTCGTTAGGGCCTGAAAACTGAAACGTAATTGAAGATCAACTTTAAAATCTACTCAATTTACACTAAGGCAGCATTGGAATCTAACGAAACATATTTAGAGGTCTAGGCTAGAGACGTGTTCCGGTGTCTTTAAACCTAGCAGCTGTCGTTCGCCTTTTGGCTTTAGACAGCGCTAGTACGGACTTGTGCTCCCCGTACCATCACGTATATAAAGGGAGACCCCTCTAGGTTTTCAATCCTTTATCCATAGGAAGCCGAGTCTGCCGCCCTATACCCGTGATACACCGAACACAGCATTCAGGGAGATTGCCTGCACGTATGGAAATTCCTTGGTTGATTTCTTTTTCATTATTAAAACCAAGGTGTATATTGCAGTTCACGGTTATTTGGTACACCCTTTGTGCCTAGTACTCCGGAGCAGTCATTTGGTCTTTTCTGACTCCCTAAATTTGAAAAGACCGTCAAGCGCTTGTCCTTTCACGCTTGTGTCAAATCTGAAAGAGATAGAGTCATCTTTTATCGTTTCTCGACTCTTAAAACATGAAACGGTGAAGTTTCTTATTTTTCAATGTCGTAAAAATTAATCACGCACGATTATACACCCTGTTAGATATTTCTTGTTGACTGTTTGATCATGTGTCTTGACTCTTTTTTAGCCTATGTGTGTGTTTGCTTCTTTTTCTCTTGTCGTTTGCCACAGTGGTGGAACCCTCGGTTTCGTCTACTGGTAGTCCTTACTCGGACGATTCATCAAAGGTTTCCCAATCCTCTGCTGAACCGCAGCAGCCTATTGTTTCCGAGTTTCCTGACAGGGGACCGGTTCTTGCTGAGCAACCCTTTGGAGGACTAGTTGAGTTCAATTGGCCCTTTTCGGACCCTGTGTCTGAATTGAGATTAGGAGCTGATTTCCTTTCTCTTACATCGGGTTCGCCTTTTGTTGCTGTTGTATTTCCTCCTAGTCCTCGTCGTCTCTTGCGAGATTTAACGGCAGGATCAACCATGAGTGATTCTAGTGAGGAAATCCCAACGTCTGGTGAAGACTATCAGCTCTTCCCACGAATATTGTTTCCGGGAGACAACTCTGAGTTGGCTGACATGTCAACAGCCAGTCCCTCTTTACCACAGGGATACAGATCTTTGGGTCAGATCATTTCCACCGCAGCCTCTATGGGAGTGTCAGCTCCCTCTCCGAGGCCAGCTGCTACTACGCCCGGGGTGTCTCCTCAGATGCCCGTTACTTCTGTTCCCATCCAGCCCACTGTTTGTGTGGCCGCTTCTTCTCCTGTTGTCACAGCATCCGCTGTAAGGGCTATGCCAACTCCTGAAGATGTTTATCTAGCGACTGCTATACCGGAGAACATCTCTCCGGAGGATTATCGGTTGTCTTTGCAATAGCCGAACGCCGAGGTTGGACCATCCTCCTAAGATCCTAACCACTCTTACTTTTCGCACTATGCATAGGATGGTACACCCGTGTATGCTTTCCCAAGTCAGTATGATGAGCACGGGGAGATTTTACGTCTACCCGCTCCTGAGGCTTACCTCTATGCTCAAGGTTTACCTTATAACCAGGCTTATAACCCGCAAGGACAGCCTTTCCAAGGCCAACCTTCGGGCCAACCTGGCTATCTTTATGATCCACAGGGGAAGCCCATGCAAGGCTATCCTGTCGGCCAACAAGGGCCATTGTACGGTCCGCAAGGACAGTATTATAGCCCTTCCGGTCAACCTGTTCAGCCTCAGCCGGGGTATCAACTGAGACTGGTCTATGGTCCTGGGGGGGAAATCTAGCCTTCTTTACCTATGCAACCTCAGTATCCTGTTGTTTCTAACTTGCATATCAGCCAGAACCATCCTATGGTTCCGCTTCGGGTCAAACCGGTTTTCAGCAAGCACCTGGCCCCATTCCACCACCAGGCCAACTGGCCCATCCGGTACAACCTGGTGTTCCGCCTCCAGGCCAACCGGCCCATCCGGTACAACCTGGGGCTCATTCACAACCAGGCCAGCCTACTCAACCAGCGCCACCTGTCTACCCGGGTCAACCTGTTCATTCAGGGCAGCCCTCTCAGTCGGGTCAACCTATTCACTCAGGGTAGCTCGCTCATTCTATTAACCCTGCTCAGCATCCGACACATTCAATGCCACAGCCAAATCAACAGTTGCGCCCTACTTATCAGGCTCCGCAGGGTTCCACTTTTCAGCAGCCTACTCATCCTCAGGGTGGTTATTATCCTCATGGTCAATCTCAACCGAATTATAACCACCCCAGAGGCTCTCAGTATTATCCTCCTCCACCCGGTTTTACCTATACTCAGCAGCCAAATACAAACGCTGCTTACACCAGGCCGACATATAATCAGGGTCCCTACCCTAGTTATCAGGCCCCACACTCTGGTTACCAGCATCCAAATCAGTCTGGTTATACGACCTACACCCCCTACGGTCAGAATCCTACGGGACAGAACCCATGGGGGCAAGGATATTCACAACCATTGTGGAGTACAGGTAACGGTCCTCATCCTGGGTCTGGCATGCCGGTCAATCCGCCATTGCCGTTCCTGGCCACCTTGGAGTTTCCGGATGTTTCAAAGTTGACCAATGATCCGATTTTACATAATCCATATTGGCCTCCGGTTCCCACCAAGATACCAGGTGATTGCCCCAAGTTTGAGGGAAAAGCTGGAGAGGACCCCCAGGTGCATGTGATGACATATCATCTTTGGTGTTCGTCTAACTCTTGGGTCGACGATTCGATTCGTCTGCGCCTCTTCCAGTGTACTTTAACTGGAGCTGCTGCTAAGTGGTACATAGAGTTATCCCGCGGCATTTTCCAAGATTTCAATTCTTTAGCCATGGCTTTCCTCACACACTTTCAGTTACCGGTTCGTTATGAAGCCGGGACGCACCTCCTGACTTCTCTGAAGCAAGATAAAGCCACTCACATTTCTGATCACATTCATGAGTGGCGGCGCCGTCGTAGACTGATCAAGTTTCATATACCTGATCAGATACTAACTCACTGGTTCACCACCTCCTTCGTGAATAAAATCGCTCAAGATATTGCGATGGGAGCGTGTGTGACGGAGGAACAAGCCATTGCGCGTGCCCAATATCTGGATCTTGTATATTCTCAGTCCGGCACGCTTTATGATATCTTGCCTGATGCCCCGCGGTCCGGAACCTCTAAGGCTCCGCCTACCCCTGTGGTGGATGGTGTCATTGGTTCTGTCTCTCAGAATTCGAAGAAATCTTCGAATGGGAAGCAGAAGTCTAATTCTTCCAACAATGCTCCTGCTAATCCCGCCTCGTCCGATTCTGGAAAAACCGCGGAGGTAAATGCCATTCAGGCTAATCCTATGGAGAAATCCTCCAAGGGGAAAAATAAGGGCAAAGGAAAATCTAAATCTGATGCCCCAAAGCCAGAATCTAAATCTCGCACTGAGGATGGCTCTCAGTGTAAACCGAAGTACCCTTGCCTCATTTGTGAAGGGGACCATTATACTAAGGATTTTCCACGACGATCCGAGGTTAGTCAACTTCTCAAGGGCCCTAAAGGGACTCCGGCTATTCTAAAAGAGCCATTCCCATCTCAGCAGACCCAGATGGTCGAACAACCGTCACCATCTGCACCATTTGGGTCCCAATTTTTCATGATGAAGAGTGTTGCACCTATCTCTGTCGCTACGCGGTCAAAGGATTACAACGAATCGCGGAAGACACCAGGGAAGGCAGTTGCGGATGGACCACCTCCCCTACCTGCCTCCGGTTCGTTGGAAATCGAGAAGCCTACTCCTGAACCCGTTGTGAAACCACCTTCTAAAGGTGTCCTTCGAAGATCTTCTTATAATCCGAATGCTCGTGCCACTCAACATTACAGCATTGTTGAGGATTTGGCACAGGCGCCGTCTGCTATGTCTGCGCTAGAAGTTCTTCAAAGTTGTCCTTCGCAACGGAAGGCTTTGTTGTTTGCGATCGGAGGCATTGATCCCACCGATTCGAGTCTTATCACCTTCGATTTAGAGAATTTCACTCCCTGGCTTCCACATCAAATCTCTCTTGTTATTCAAGTCAGGATTAACGGTCTCAACATTCATAGGGCCGTCGTGGATGAAGGTGCATCTACTTGCGTTATGTCCTCCACTTGCTGGAAGGCCATCAGCTCTCTAGCCCTTTCGTCATCTCCCAATGCCCTAGAGGCATTTGATGGTCAGGAATCCAAACCCCTGGGTGTTCTCGAGAGTCTAGCGATCACATTACAGGGGAAGATTGTCAACGTGGAAGTAGAAGTGGTTGACGCTAAACTCAAATACAATATACTTCTTGGCCGCAACTGGACTCATGCCATGCTCTACGTGCCGTCCGCCGTCTTTCGATTTCTTAAGTTCCCTCACGAGGGAAAAATTGTCACTGTGGATCAGTTGTCATTTTTCACCTCTACCTATGAGCAAAACATGCCATACGTGGATCAGATTCCGAATCCCCCGAACAGTGTGGGACCTGGTCTCTTCAAAGACCTAGTCCTCATGGGTATTTTTCCCGCACCGCCACCGCACACCACTCAAGTCAACATGATTTCCAGGTCCGATGACCCCTGGCTTATTCATACGCCTGAGCAGGTGTTTGAGTTTGGAGAATCAATGCCCTTGACTCTAGTAGAGATCAGCTACTGTGAAATTGTTGCTGCATCTGATCCTCCACCTCCTCAGCATGCTCCTTTGAGCATGGCTCTCGACGTCTACTCTCAATCCGCCTGGCTTGGTCAGGTCGATTCACCTGATCCTCTCAAAGAGACTTTTCCTTCCGATGAGGCCATCATTGAAACTATGTCTCTTGAGGAGCTGCCTTGGGGCGATGGATATCATTGCTCCTCTTTTATGCCTAGCTTGGGGGCAATGACTGACTGTCTGGAGCGTTATGCTACTCAGGTTCCTACCCCTCCTCTTCAAATGCCCATTTTGATGCACGAGGTTTTTTCGGAGGGTAACCTAAGTAACATCACTCAAACCATCCCGATCAACATCTCCGTTAAACTGGGAATCATTGAGAATATTCATGTGGGTGTGACTTGTTCTCCTGATGAGATTCAAGTCTATACTGAGATTTTTAAGGAATTTAGAGATGTTTTCGCATGGTCCTACGAGGAAATGCCGGGGATTGATCCCAGTATCATAGTGCATGAGATTCCAACCTATCCAAGTGCGAAGCCCGTGCGCCAACGCTTACGCCCCATGCATCCTCAGAAAGCCACCGCCATTAAGGCAGAAGTTGAAAAACTTCTGAACGCGGGCTTTATTTATGCCATCCCCCTCACAGAATGGGTTTATAACATTGTCCGTGTCGATAAAAAGTAGGGTACGATTAGAGTCTGTGTTGATTATCGCGACATCAATCGCGCCTGTCCAAAGGATAATTATCCCACTCCGTTCATAAACCAGATTATCGACGAATGTGCCGGAAGTGAGATCTATTCCTTGATGGACGGTTTCTCAGGATATAATCAGATCAATATTGCACCTGAGGATCAACACAAGATCACATTCATCTGTCCGTGGGGTACTTTCGCATATAAAAAACTCCCATTCAGCTTGAAGAACGCTGGAGCCACTTTTCAGCGTGCGATGTCCTACGCTTTTCATGACATTCGCCATGTCGTTCAGCCTTATCTGGACGACTTTCCAGCCCATTCGGCTAAGCGAAAGGACCATCCTGAGCATCTCCCCCAGATCTTTCTTCGTTGCAGGCGCTACAATGTTAGGCTTAATCCTCATAAATGCGTCTTCTGCGTTGATTCTGGCCATCTTTTAGGATTCATAGTCTCGAAAGACGGGACTCGCCTTGACCCTTTAAAGGTCGAGGCCATCATAAATCTCCCATCACCCTCCTCCCTATATCAGTTACAGAGTCTGCAAGGGAAAGCGAACTTTCTTTGGCGCTTTATCCTGAATTATGCCGAGGTGGCCAAAGGATTCACTCCTTTACTAAAGTAGAACGTTCCCTTCTACTGGGACGAAATAGCTTAGCAATCCTTTGAGAAGCTGAAGACGTTGCTTGTCAATGCTCCGTTGCTTCATCCTCCGGACTACCACCGCGACTTCACTTTATATCTCGCCGCCGCATTTAGCACCATAGCCATGGTCTTGGTGCAGGATGACGATGACGGTAATGAACATGTTGTTTATTATCTGTCACGAAACCTTCTCGATCTAGAAACGCGTTATGCTCATGTCGAGAAGTTGGCATTAGCAGCAGTACACGCTGTACAGCGCTTTCGCCATTACATCCTTTTGTGTACGATAACAGTGGTTTCAGACTGCAACCCTATGACGTATATTCTCTCTCGAAAATTATTAGGGGGCAAGTACTCCAAATGGATTGTTATCCTGTAGGAGTTTGACTTAGAGTTCACTACCGCTAAGTCAACTAAATCACTAGTTTTAGCGGATCTTATATGCTCTCTCCCTACAGACTCTGCTCCCTCACACTCTAAAGATCATATACCGGACGAAACGCTTTTCCTCATCAGTACTCGTTACCCTTGGTACGGTGACATAATAGTGTATCTTCAAACCTCGACATTTCAGTCTAAGTTGGATAAAGCTGCCCGCCGTCAGATTCGGCACCAGTCCCAACCCTACCATATAGTAGGAGATACCTTATACCGCATTGGAGTAGATTCGGTGCTCCAGCGATGCCTAACCTTGGAAGAGGCTGAAAAGGTCCTAAATGACTGCCACAGTGGCACCTGTGGTGGACACGTGTCTGGGTATGCTACTGCCCAGAAGATTCTATGAGCAGGTTATTTCTGGCCTTCCATATTCAAAGACTGTATCACTGCAGTCCGTAAATGTCATGCGTGTCAGATATTTCAGCGCAAGATGCATGCACCGCCTCTACCCTTGCATCCTGTTATTACCGCCAGCCCTTTCGCGAAATGGGGCATGGATTTTATGACGTGTAACCCTCACTCGGTCGGGGGGCATGCGTATATAATTGTCGCCATTGACTACTTCACCAAGTGGGCTGAAGCGATGCCTACACTAGCTGCTGACGGTAAAACGGCTGCTCAATTTATATTCAAACACGTTATCGTACGGTTCGGGGTTCCTCAAGCCATCGTCACTAATCACGGTACTCATTTCTGAGATTATATGATGGTGGAGCTGACTTCAAAGTTGGGCTTGCGTCACGACAGCTCAACACCATATTACCCTCAGGCGAATGGTCAGGTTGAAGCAGTGAACAAGGTTCTGGTCACTATGCTTCAGCGAACAGTTGGTATTCACAAATCCAATTGACATCTCCAACTGTTCTCAGCTCTCTGGGCATACCGAACATCTGCAAAGAGTGCAACTGGGTTCACACCATTTCAATTGGTGTATGGTCTGGAAGCAACTCTTCCGATTGAATGCGATATTCCTTCTTTGAAATTAGCTGTGGAACTTCTACCTAATACTTCTGCTGAGGAAGAACGTCTTCTGTATCTGGAACGGTTAGATGAAACCCGTCGTCTGGCTTCTTTGGTTATTGAAGCACAAAAGAAGAGGGTCAAAACTCATTTTGATCAATCTGTTTCTCCTCGTTCCTTTATCGAAGGAGACCTCGTCCTCCTGTATGATCAAGCACATGACAAGCTTGGAGCCGGTAAGTTCTAGCCTATGTGGCATGGGCCCTATATAGTAAAACGCATTTTGAAAAATTGGGCTTATGAGCTTATAGATTATGAAGGAGTTCCACTGGCACAGCCCAGAAATGGGTTGTACCTCAAAAAGTACTATGCCTGAAGTGATTTCTTGGTGTGGTGTGTGTACATAGGTGTGTGTTTTTCATTTGTGTGCATGTTTGGTGTGGTGTGCCTTGTAAACATATTTATGATGATCGGGTCTTCCTGGTTGTGCAGATGTCTATTCATCCATTTGTTGGTTTCGCGGATGGTGCCTCCCGTAGTACCAGGAATCTGTCTTCAGCAACCTAGGTAATCTATGATCCTGCTGGTGAGTTGGTCAACCTGCAAGGTGTGTGTCTAGGATGTACTATGAACAACATCGAGGAATATAGTGCTATGTTAGAATTATTAACCAAGGCAGTAAACCTTGGTATCCGTGAATTGCTTGTGTATCTAGATTCGTAACTTGTAGTGTTACAACTGAACGGACACTATTCGGTAAGAAACCCGTCCATTTTACGTCTGTATCTGCATATTCGATTACTGGAAAGGAATTTTGACTACATTACATATCAACATATAACCAGGCATTTGAATACATTAACAGATGCAGTAGCAAATTTGGTATTAGACAGACATTTGCGCAATTTGTAAATCATCATCACATGTAAAGAAAGATCCATCCAGAAATAGATATGCATATATATATAGATATCGAAATGTTTACATAGAGTGTGTCACATAAAGTCAAAATATACATAATCGTCTTAAGTACATCCGGAGACGATATGTCTCTCAAAAAATATGTGTGGTATAATCCCTAAGAGCTAATCCGCATGGTGCTCATGATAACATGTAACTGCATGCACTAAGCGTCTCAGGATTCGGTGGATCTGACTTGGAACTCCCACTGTATGACGCTGGTATGCCATCGGTACGTCCGCCATCCGAGCATAGTCCAGGATCCCTCGGGCAATGCCCTCGAGATTCTGGATCAACTCCTCCCCTCCTGTGCCCTCTCCCTGAGGATCAGGGGCGAGATGAGTCCTCCGCGAGATTGGAGACATCCCGGCTGGTCTCTCAGGGCCCACATCTGCATACATATATAAAATGTGTTAGGACGAATGTGTATTAACAAAAAAAAAACATAAAACATAAAAATAAAAAAACATGAGGTCTTACCCAACTCCTCGTCCCAGTCATCTCCTTCTGGCAGTGGGAGATCTGGCTCCGGTGAAGTCAGTTCCTGCATATGGCCAGTCCTCCACTACAATCAACTGGCACCGTAACCACCTAAAAAACTCCAGCCTCTAGGACATCTGTTGGCCGCCTCCAGCTCTGGGCATTAGTGCTGCCCAGCGAGCCATTCTTGGCTCTCGTGGGATCGAATCTGCTACTATGGCCCCTTGGCCCTGGAAGCTTGGTAAGCATTCCAGAATGAACGATACCAGGATGGAACCATAGCCAAGTTGTTTCAATTTAGCTTGCTTGCATTTTGTGAGCTGTCTCTTCATGTTTATTGTTACTACTGTAGCCCAGTCAAACAATAAGGGACTCATGCATTCTGAGGCCAGCAGGAGTTGGGCCTTTGTGGCCTCGTGCGATGCTTGCGATCCTACAGCCCGCGTGATGGTATGTAGGACAACTCTTAATGCCAGGTCGGGGATGGTGTGGATATCCACCTTTTTGCTCCCTGATCCCATTTGTGCTCTTGGGCACACTCGTGCCATCACTTCTTCCATCTTCTCGCTAGATGGTCTGCTCCCAGTCAGGATGGGTACCGGACCTATGCGAGACAGTTCGGTTATGAAGTACACATCGGAGACCTCCAGTTCCAATACCTGGTCTCGCAGCTTGAACACTTGTTCCTGTTCATCCCAAATACTAATCAAATACTGGAGGAGCTCGGGCTGAGCTCGTAAACAGGGTGTAAGGAAGAACTTATTTAGCCCACAGTTTCTGAGGGCATTCATGCAAGCCTCACTTTCTATGGCCTGTTCATCCTCTTCTTCATGCTCTCTTTCTTTCCACTCAATCACCATTTTGCTTGATTTCCTGCATCCACATGGTCATAAACCCTTAGTTAGATCTCTGGTAGGCTTCAAATTTCATTTAAAATGATTAAAATTTCGAATTTCTAGGCGGAAATTTGGGTTCAGCCGCTGGCGCGAGCCCTTTGCATGGAAAATCCCATTGGCGCGGGCCCGTGCCCGATACCCGCGCCAATGAGCGCGGCCCTAAAAATTCAAAAAGATGCCACAAAGCCTGATATATGAGGGAAAACTATCAAAAAATGGATTGAAATGAAGTACAGGGACGCGCCTCTTACCTGTAGTAGACGAGAATCTGAATGGTCAACCGGATCTACCGCAATCACCGTCAGAAGTTTGCACTCCAAAATGGACCACTGCTACTTTTTACCAAGGTAAATAGTAAATGTAATTTTGTTTTTACCATTTTGGCATATTTATAACTTTTTTGACATAGGATGGGTTTTAAAAGTTATTTTTATCAAATATTTTAATATGTTATGTCGAAAATGGGTTTCACGCTTGCTTGGTATGTGCAGCAGCAGGTTTGTGCGACTTTAACGGTGGAAACGAGTTGTATTTTATACTTTTTCGGAATCGGTAAATACACGAAAAAGTCACTTTGGAGTCATATTTTAGCTCTTTTCTAACTCTCTAAACATGAAAAGATTGTCGAGGCCCTTGTCGTTTCGATCTCGTTAAAATGGACACGAATCGAAATCTACCCAGTATACGTTTACCCCTTTTTCGGGCTGGGATAGATTGATTACGAAAAAGGAATACCCTAGCCTATCGCGACTAGGAGGTTTTCTCAGATATTGTTTTCTACCTTTTCGGATCTGAGGAGCTATCTACGAAAAGGGACCTGTGGAGTTTAATTTTCTGCTGTCTTTTCAAACTCTCTAAACATGAAAATACGCCGAGTTCTCCCTTTGTCAGACTTGTTAAACCCTGATGACATCGGATCTAGTCGAAATGACGTTCTCCGAGTTTCTCCTTCCTAGGACTTGTTAAATGCACTAGGATGGATTCGCCCGAAGGGAAGACTTATATTACAAGCATATGCTATCCCCTTCAATCTTGTTATCAAAAATAATTGAGGTACTCTCCAGAAATGGTGGGGGAAAAAATGGAACCATCATCGTTGTCGTCGGCAGTATGTCGCTCTTGAACATGGCACCTGTTTGCATTCGTGTCGAGTTGGGGACATCTCATCTCATTTTTTCACTTTGCCTCTGTGGGTTTGGGTAATCCTTTTTGACCTCTCCTCTGCTCATTGCCTTGTCACCATGACCTCTGATCCGTTGATGTCAAATATGCTACCAAAACCACTATTTGTGCCGTTATATGTTCAAGAGAAGTTGGCCTCTGCGAATATCAACCTTCCTCTGATTCCCATACGATCCTGATTCACAACAAAAACATCATTTTCCTCTGTCTCGTGTCGATGATGTGGGAAAAATTATGGCCCACCTTCGATCAAGGTCACTTCCTGTCGACTTCAGCTCATTATCCAGGAAGTTGATCTAGAGACTCTTTTATGGTACCTTGGAGCCTACATGCCTCAATGGCAGGTTCGTCGCATTCGACGTGGGGTTTTCATCACTGGCCTCCAATCGAGTGATTCTATGGGTGTTCGACGCCAGCTCATTGATTCACATGCCATAGACTGTACCTGTAGTACCTTAAGGGCCATTGTCATTATTGGTGGTCCCTCTCGCGTCTGTTAACAGCTCTCAGCATTGGCTGGTAATCAGACGATGTTCTTGCATGTTCGACTTCAGCTCACATATTCGCATGCTTGGACTTGTACTTTATTTGGGTCGAGATGGAGCGCAAGACCCTGGATTGTGTCTGTTGTAATCTAGGCTGCGATTGTGGATTATTATCATTATGTACATGACTCACTGATTGGATGGCTGCGACCATACCTGAGTCTATTTATTTGATCTTCACTGGATGGCTGCACCCATACCCTGGATCCAGATTATAGTGTACTCCGTTTCAGATGGCTGTGCCCATACCGCATATACATCATGTACTTGAGATATCAGTTGTATTTTTCTGCGCAGGTTTTCCGACGGCGGGGCTTTAGTTGAACATGTTCTCGTAAAGCATTTCACCCCTCTCTCTCTCGGGCCTCATACTTTAGGGGGCATCTGTTACACAGTAATTTGTCACCGTCCCTACCATTCCCCGTCCTGCACAATGGAGGACCCATTTTGTGACCTGTGAACAATGTCATGCCTTGAAACCATTATCAATGCATTCCTCTAAACATGAGCTTCAATTGCACTAAAGACATCTCCTTGCAAAAAACCATGAAAACATCTCCTTTTGCATTGACGTGGGCAGAGAGTTCATCACTCGCGCCAATGGGGAAAATCCTACAAAGAGGCCGTGCCAACTGGCGCTCTGTCCCAGAGTCGCAGTCGCGCCAGCCAATTTAAGGAGTGTTTTTTAAATAAAGATGACGGAAGTTGTGTTTCAACAAACTCAGAAAATATTGCCTATCTTGAGTTGGGAGGTTTGGCTGCGGGAGTTCCATGGAAGGGGAGTGGTTTGCCACCTCTCATGGAACCTTCCTTGATGATAAGGCCAATCCCACAATAATAGGGATCCCAACTCCCACCTTCCCCATCTATAAAATCTTGCCTATTGCCATTGCAAGCTAGTCTTGAAGTGCCTAAGCTTTGAATCTCCAAATTCCCAAGAGCCTTTGTGCTGTAAGAGCCCTCTTTCTTCCCTTAAGGCCGACTCAAGTAAGGAGACTATCGTCGAGAGACTCTAGAGAGGCTTGCCCTTTCCCTGGCGAGCTTTGCGAGACGTGAACAACTGGGGACCCTTCCGAAGGAGATCGCGGCATCAGAACATTGGTTGTACTCTCTTTCGATTGTTTATTAATGAATGACTACCGGTTATGGTTCCACTCTATTTTTCACTTATGTTAATAATGAGTTATATCCTTTCTGACTGATATATAGTTGTGCATTCTGGATTTTATGCTTGTATTCGTGTTGTTTCTTGCATGTGCAGGTGTCCATTCACGGAGATCGTGGGGATCGTGATCTGCCGAGGCTGAGGAACGGGAACGCCATCTCTTATACGAATCATAGCACTGGACTCCAGGTAGGCCTCCATCGTTGGTCTATTTATTTGTAATTAGGAACTTGCGCTGTAGCATTTGATGATTGTTGCTAGACCCCTGCTGGGCTAGTAGGGATCGCCTCTGTCCGCAGAGGGGATTTACCTCCTCAACAGCAGAGCTGCAGTGCCTTCGGGCATGAGGAAGTATTGTTTAGGAATTCCTCTCCTTCTTGAGTAGCTCATGAAGTATTGCACTTCATTTCCCATATTCAAGCATTCAGTCCATAGCTTCATCCATCTACATCAACGCAGTTTCTGCAGTAGATATTGTGCAATGTTGCTGGGGAAGTTTCCACACACCATCCGGAGATAGTTTTCTTGTGGAGGGAGGCTCCATCCTTTGGGAGATAAGAAAATGGGGTTTATGAGCAGATCCCATCATCTTTGGCATCAGGCCAACAACATTCCATCATTGGCAGCGCAGTCCCTCTCTTAAACAACGTTCTTCTTGGTGAATATCTGCTGTAAGGGATTAGCAGATTTTGAGGGGATGTCTTGGGTGAAAGGATCAGCCTTTCACTTAAAATTTTCATTGGAGAAGGGCTCTAAATATATAGCAGCTATTTCAGCCTTCTCCATCCGTTTCTAGCTCTTGAGTTGCAGCAGCTACTGCAACTTCGGCATTTTTGTATTATAGTTTTTTTACATAGATTTCAGCCAATCCTCTTAAAGGATTGTTGTATTGTATTTTCAAGGGCTAAGAGCTTTCTCTTCCTTCTTATTTGAGCCTACATTTTCATATCATTGTATTTTCATTATTTATGTAGCATTTCCTCTCTATAACTGCGCAGTCATGGCCTAGGGCTTTCTTTATGCAGTAGTGTTTCTCCTATGTCCTTGTACAGTTTTCTTGAGGCTTGTTGTGCCTTACTTGAGTGATCATTTCCTCAAGAAGTTGTATATTTTATTTTCCATTGGATTCTCCAGCATTTCATGTGTATATGAATCACTTTTATTTCCATTTCGATGTATTTTTTATTATTGTAGCTGCAATGATGGGGTTATCTTAAGAGATTCCCAATATTGTTGTGTTTCCCTCTTGGGGATATTGTCCCTTGACAATCACTCTATAGACAGAGTCTGCTAGTGGGCCAGGTAGCCTCTGGAGCTCATCCTTTGTTCAAAGGTGACAAATCCAGTAAATTCCCCTGCAGTCTATCTCTGGAATAGATTTTCTTTGTCGATTGACAATGTTTCCGAAAAAGGAACATTACAGTGGTATCAGAGCATCGAACTTGGCATAGCCTGTGAGTTTGATTTCAGAGGAGAATGATGAAGAAGATGAGACTGATCTCATATAATTTTGGAATAAAGAAGAGCCTCCCTAAGGAGGAGGAGAAGAAAAGGGGAGAAGAGGAAGGTCCATGCACTTCCTATTCTCTTGAAGACCAGCATGGGAGATGCTTGGATTTTCAGATCTTAAGAATTTACCTGGGTGACTATAAACCCCATTCTGCAGCATTCAGGGGAGCTACAGCATTCCCACACTCTATTCAGTAGATGGATGGGAGAATGCCCTGTGGAAGAGGAGAACTCATAGGCAATAGGTTTATATTGTCTAGATTTGATGGGGTTACTTCAGCTAGAGCTTGGGAGAAGAAGCTGGAGGCATTTTTATTGTTGCATCCAGTGGCAGAGAAAGAAGCAGGGGAGATGGCAGCATTGTACATGGAGGAGGAAACCTCTGTTTGTTGTTTCAAACCTTTGGTCCATTCAAGGGTGATTTATTTTGCAATATTTGCTCAAAGGTTGATCCAAAACTTTGATGGAGAAAGGACAAAGGAAGAGAAGCTCACACCACCATGGGAGGAGGATTGTACCAACACTGCTACAACTTTGGAGGAGCAGCCTTCAACATCTATGGATGAATAATCCATTGGGGGAAAAGCCATTTCAGCCACACAAGAAGGTCTCAAGATCCACCAAGGTATGAGTAAAGTTCCACTTTCTATTTCAGCAAATAATCTTAAGGATGGTGGAATTTCATATGAAGAGTTCCAAGGATCAAACCACATGGCCACTTTAGGGTCTCATGTTTGCACTGCACTGTGCAAAGGGTTCAAGGAGGAGAAGAACCCTCATACTTATATATCTTTGATGATTTTCATTCAGCCTTCAAGATGGGAGTGTAAACTTTTGGAGGATGAAGTAAACCATGACACCTCCATGGAGAATCATGAAGCAAATTATAAAACCGGAGGAAGAGACAGCTGCTACATCATTGGAGGAATCAGCAGCGCTGCTGAATAGGGGTGGAGAGGAGAAATCACCTCCATCACATTTGGATCCTCATAGGTCCAACATAGTCATGGGAGAGAGGCCTTTCGTAAGAGGTCTCCAAGGAGTTGCATTTCAAACTCTCATGAAATGCAAGGAGCAAAAATTGGTTTGGGAGGATGGTAGCCCTCATGGGAGGAGTACCAAAAGAATGGAGAAGAGATGGCAGGATGTTTAAATCATTGGGAAGCAATGAAAAGGGAGAAATATTGCTTATATGACATATATATCAGTCATGATACCTTCATCAAATGAGTCATATGATGTGAGTATGAGGAGGCAACAAGCACTTGAGTTGCTTGGGATTGATGGGAGAGAGCACAAGAAGATTTGCTGTCATGTGATTGATGGTGTTGCAGGAGTAGAATAGGGAACTCTCATAGTGCAAGGGGATCACTCCTTATCTGGGATTGAATGGGAGGCATTTCCCTCTTGGGAGAAGCTTCATATTTGCAGCAGCGTCACCAAAGTTGTTCTTGACAAGGAGCATGTCAAGGAACAAATATTGGCATGGGCAGGAGCCTTTTTGCATGAGCTCACAGCACTGTCATTTTGGAGGATCACATGCATAGATCCATCTATCATTTTGTAAGAGTCTTGTGTGTACCTTTTCTGATTTACATACTCTTATCATTATGATGCAGTGCTGGGCTTTTCAAAGGGGCAGATTTTTCATGTTGCTCCATGAGCAAAATTGGGCCAAACTATGTGATGGAGACAACCATATTTTATATGGCCTTGGGCAAGTGTTATCTTCCATGTATGTTCAGCACTTATATTCAGCCACTTACCATGCATTATCGGATGTAAGAACATACATTGTTATTCATGAGCTGAAAACAACTTGACATATCATTTCTTAAAGCAGCAGTTTGGGAAACTACAATGTGACCACTTGGGAGACTGTTGGTACATCTTTGCACAACATGAAACCTTCAGTACTTACCTCATTTTATTGCTTAGTATGATCTCCTTGGCTGATATTTCTGTTATCTCAGTGAAGGAAATGATTAGAGGAGAGACACATGGGATCAATGTGTCCTTGATGAGGGAGGACTCCCATATTTTCTGCATTGCATGTTCTAACGCGAACATGAGAGGAGACATGGCCACCATAGCCATCTATTTGCTTTATCTTGAGGAGGGCCATGAGTATGATGATGAAATCCATCCATTTTTTATATTTGGGCATGTATTTAATTTTTTATTGCTGGTTCATTCATCTATTTACTGTTTAGTAGTAGAGGTGATATTTTTGTACAGTACTTGCCATACTATTTTCTGTAGCTATAGTGGATGAGGTTGCATTATAAACCCTATGAGACATTGTTTGAATTTTTCTACACATGGTTTAACCTACAGAAAACATTTCATGGGGCATTCTATGGTGATCTTCTCCTATTCATCATAGATGACATGTCTTGGGCCAGCCGGAATTATCATCATTGGACGAGAAATCCTAGAAGGATTGCTTTTCATTTCGCCACTTAATGGAAATACTTTTGTAGCCCAGGATCAGCATACACTCCACACTTGTCATAAGTGGAGAAGAGGAAAACATGGGGCAAGTCATAATGCTTTCCATGATCAGATTTCAGACCACCTTCATTTCTGGAGCTCAAGGTGGAGGGAGATTTTCCATAAGTTGTCTTGTTGGGAGGCAGCTTATTTCTTTATGGTTAATGGATTGGGAATGAGATATTAATATAAGGATGATAAGTCCTATTATATATCAGATATCATGCCTCAAGGAGGCCCTTAGACAGCTCTATGTTCCTTCATGGATATTTGTTTCTACATGATAGCTATTTGGGAATGTTCACCCCAAGGCTAGATTGCATTTGTTGGAGGGACAGTTTGGAGACTTGATCGCTGATATGGCATCCTCTTTCTTGAAGAGATCATCACATAAGGATGCTATAGGAGGAACAGCAGAAAGAAACTCACTTCATCCTTGCAATTGCTTGAGGGCAAGCAATGAGAGGGGAGGACTGTAATGTTCCAAATTTTATGGAACATTAATTTTTGTTAAGGAGATGAATAAAATGGGTAGGGGACACATTATTTACATGATTAGAGAATAAAAATCCTCTAAGTATTAAAGGGGAACATGTTGGAGTTGGATTTCACACCTCCATGTGTGAAAGGAGGTTTTTGCATAAAGGTTTGGGCAAGGTTGACCAAGTCAAACTGCGTTGGCATGGGTTGGAAAGCACTAAGTCGGACAACGTAGGAGGGAAGCTTATAGAGGAAGGAAACCCTAATTCAAAGTAGAGCCCATGGAGGGAAGGCTAATTGTTTAAAAGAGGAGCAAGGAAACCATTGAGATTATCTTTGATCATTCTATATTCAAGTCTAGAGAATTGTTGCTGCCTCTTGTTGTTCAGTAGAGCTGCAGTGCCTTCGAGCACGAGGGATTCATATTTAGGAATTCCTCTCCTTATTGAGTAGCTCATGAAGGATTGCACTCCATTCCCCATATTTAGGAATTCAGGCCATAGCTTCAGCCATCTACATCAGCACAGTTTCTGAAACATATATTGTGCAGTGTTGTTGGGTGTTGCTGGGGAAGTTTCCACACACCATCCAGAGCTAGTTTTCTAGTGGAGGGAGGCTCCATCCTTTGGGAGATCAGAACAGTGGGTTTATGAGCAGATCCCATCATCTTTGGCATCAGGCCAACCACATTCCATCATTGGCAGCGCAATCCCTCTCTTAGACAACATTCTTCTTGGTGAATATTTGCTGTGAGGGATTAGCAGATTTTGAGGGGAAGTCTTGGGTGAAAGGATTAGCCTTTCAATTCAGATTTTCATTGGAGAAGGGCTCTACATCTACAACATCTATTTCAGCCTTCTCCATCCATTTATATCTCTTGAGTTGTAGCAGCTACTGCAACTCCGACATTTTTGTATTATAGTGTTTTTACATAGATTTCAGCCAATCCTCTTAAAGGATTGTTGTATTGTATTTTCAAGGGTTGAAAGTTTGTTCCCCTTTCTTATTTGAGCCTACATTGTCATATAATTGTATTTTCATTATTTATGTAGCAGTTCCTCTCTATAATTGCGCAATCATGGCCTAGGGCTTTCTTTATGCAGCAATGTTTCTCCTATGTCCTTGTATAGTTTTCTTGAGGCTTGTTGTGCCTTACTTGAGTGATCATTTCCTCAAGAAGTTGTATATTTTATTTGCTGCTATGTCTTAATATGATGGCCATTGGATTCTACAGCATTTCATGTGTATATGAATCAATGTTATTTCCATTTTTATGTATTTGTTATTACTGTAGCTGCAATGATGGGGTTATGTTAAGAGATTCCCAATCTTGTTGTGTTTCCCTCTTGGGGATATTGTCCCTTGAAAATCACTCTATAGACAGAGTCTTCTAGTGGGCCAGGTAGCCTCTGGAGTTCATTCTTTGTTCAAAGGTGACAAATCCAGTAAATTCCTCTACAGTCTATCTCTAGAATAGATTTGCTTTTTCGATTGACAATGTTTCCGAAAAAGGAACATTACAACAGCTACACTTGCAAATGAATCAAATTGGAGGGAAAAGGCCTTATTAAAAGAGAAGCCCCTAATTTTTCTTTCTCCATTTGTGACCAGACCACAGCTCGGTTTGACAAACCTTCAGCACTATTGGAAAACTCTCACTGAGCTCTCAAATGGGTATCCTTTTATTTTGGTGATTTGATACTTCACCCTGACACATTTTTTCCAACAAGGGTCACTTCACCACTCCTCAAAATCTAGTTTCTTCACTTGCAACACTTGTACTTGGGGCACCACTTTTCCTTCATACTTTTCCAAGCTTGTGATTATTTTTTTCATGACTAACCATCTTGTACTCATGTTTTGATGGTCTCCACCATGCCCATTCTTTGTGGTAGCATCATCGAGTTGACCTTGTTTAGAGCATCTAAGTTGAGTCATCATTGCATCCATGGAGTCTTTTCTGAGTCTCGTTGTATCCTGCTACAATCCTCCATCATTCATTTCTTTGTTCCTCTCCCATGTTGCACATTTTTGCCTTCAGTCATACTGTTCCATATCCCCTCCGGTGTCGAGTTAGTCGCTACCAGGTCATCCATGCCCTTTATGCTCTAACAAGGGAAGTCATCAGCCCGCTACTCAATACCCCCCATTCCACCATCATCCCTGGTGTCATTCTATCAGCCACTCTATTATTATCCCTCATGACTTAGTTGAGGACCCCTTATTGCCTCACCTATGGCAGACCTCCTTCTGTCGACATCAACTTACTCATTCCAGAACACAGGTCTAGAGGGCGGTGTACCTTGGTTACAACTTCCACTCTTGTTTGGTGACTCATATCAGGAAAAGGGACTCTTTATTTCCCTTTGACTTGATTATTTCTTAGCTCCATCTTCTTATGGCATAATCAAGATCCGTATACTTGATGGTTCTTTGATGCGGCAGATTGTACCAGTGATTCTCGAGTCCTTATGAGATGTTTTAGACCTCATGAGGGGGTGGCCCTTTAGGTAGCCCCCCACATGCCCCGATGACCTCTCTACTACAGCCTTAGATGCATCTCCATAGATTAGATGATTCCGGTGTCAGTCGCTTGCAACACCTTTTGGTTTTCATGTATCATTCAGATTTCCAGAGCCCTTTCCTATTTTACATGGTCTCTTTGGTTGTACTTATATCTCATGTATTCAGATATTATTGTATAAGTCCTATCTGTTATCCTAGGAAAAGTATGTATGTGGGATTCATTATCATGTTTTAATCTATCCCAAGTTTATGCCAGCATGTACTATGTAGTTCAGTCCCTTGTTTTCTGGATGACATCATTTTTTGTACTTTGATATCTCGGCGGGCATAGGTATGCCTCCCTCACCTCATTTAGAACAAGTACTCACTCATAAAAGAGACTTGTCACACTTGTAAGTCTCTCTTCCTCAGGGTCTTTTCCTCTCATGCTTTAGTCTACCTTATATTTCTCTCTCTACGACTCCCCCTTCGGTGTCTAGTGATTGAGTTCTTATAATGTACTTCGGTGATATGATTAGCTCCTAATGCTCACATGCTGGGGGGCAATCTGTTACACCAATTTTTGGTCATCTAATCTGTTGCTATTACATGGACCAAAGTAAACCATGTAAGACCAATTTTACCATAGTAAAATTGCTTTCGCTATGAAAAATAACTTAGTAATCCCTAACTTATTAAGTTGTTTCTGGTCTAAATAGGAAACCCCATGAGGAATAATTGAATAAATACTTATTTGTTTGATTTTCCTCAAGGGATAATTAATTAAACCACAATTTAATTAATATTCCTAGTCATTTTTAACTCAAAATAGGAAAATTAATTAGATAAATCATTATTTATCTTATCATTTTCTAGGAATAATTATTTAAAACATTATTTAAATAAAATTCATTGTTAAATTTGACTAAATCATTTATAAATAATTGAATAAATAATTATTTATTTAATTATTACTCAACCACATTCTTAAAATAGTAAATAAATCATTTATTTATTTATTTATTATTTACAAATAAAAGGATTTGACCAAATTCAAATTCTTTTTACTTCAAAAAATAATAATAAAATATTCCATAAAATTTGGATCTAGATTTGGTTAATAATATTTTATTTATGCACAAATATCTAGAATAACTCAATATTTTTCTATAAATAGAAGGGTTTTTCCATTCATTCACTATCTTTTGTTGCCAAAATATTGCTCTGGATCTATACTTTTGGTCTGACTTTGATCCTCCATCATTGCCATATTTTTCTACCTTTTTGCATGTGAGCTCCCCTTGATTTCCATTTTTGTCTAGATTTTCTACACCATCAAGAGAGAGAGAGATCTTAGATCTGAAGCGATGAGGACATACAAGAACCCATCCCATTAAGGGGGACTGGTATCATCTTTCTATGTTCCCTTCCTAGTGTCATAATACAAAAATTATTTAAAAACATTTTTGTCTTGTTCATTGGATGCATGGAGAAACTCTTGCTTTTATTTGTTGTCTAATGTCTTTAACTGCATAGATCTGGATTCCTGTAGCATTTATTTTGATCACTAACTACAGATCTAAGGAAATTGACATACATCTTTGATGTTAGAGTTGTTTCTTATGCACAGCTAAAGTGAGATTTTTTTGTACGCTTGCGATTAGAATTCACACTAACAATTAGCACTGCAAATACCTTCTACAAATGCCTAAAAAACTGACCTGAAGTCAAGATGTCCAAAAGCGTAGAAAACTTCTTACAGCAACTCTACTTCAGGCATTTCTATCAAATCCTAACACCTGTGCATAAACTGAAGGAATTTTTTTTCCCTTGGTCTATGATGGACAAAAAACTCTTTCACTTTTTTCAAATTCATCTTCCTTACTTCAAAAACTAATTTTGAAGTAAAATTGTCCCTGTGTGCAATGTAAACCCTAAGAAACCCACATCTTGGAAAGGCGAAGATATGATTTCTTGGACTTTAGTGGGCTCATACCTGATTATCTACCCTCCTTTATGCTTCCTTTGATCAATGGTTGTGGTCTCTCGATCCATGTTAAACCCTAGCTCACTAGGAAGGGGAATTAGGGTTTAGTTTTGGAAGATAAGGGATTTGGGGCAGTTTAATGAATGGAGGGAGATGAAGGGGTTTGAGAGTGTCTGAATTGCAGGGAAAATTTTTGGGAGTAGGAATAGATGTTAGGGAGTGTAGGGAGGTGAAATTTTTGGAAATGAGTTAGGGGAAAGGGTATAATAATGAAAAACACAATCCTAGTGTATGAAAGTGTAGTAGGCTAGGGTTTATAGGGAAGTGATGGAATGAGGGAAATGGGTAGGGAAAGTGTCAAGGAAGGTGTATGGAAGGTGATGGATGGTGTTTGAGCATGAATTTTAGGTTTTTTCATAGAAAATGGATAAAAAACACTATGAGACCAAAAGTGTGGCAAACCCTAGAAGAGGGTGATTTTCTGAGCTTTCAAGCATGAACTGAAGCTAAAGAAAGGAAAATGAGGAACACATGTAACCCACTTACTTGTTTTTGATGATATGGAACTTGTGGTTGATTAAGAAACCCATCAAAAATTAAGATTGTGCTCCCTTGAGAAAAAACACAACACTTTGGAGAAAAGCACAAGTCCGCTGAGAAATTTGTCACTTTTGGGAAAGAAATTGATTTTCAGAGGATGGAAATGTAGAAATTATACACAATATGCATGTATATATCCAGATTCTCCTGATCTAACAATATTTAACTTCTTGCTAAATGCAGAATCCTTCCACTGTTAATATTTTGCGGAAATTTAAAATCAATTGCAAACACATGAAGCACTAAAAAAAAAATCACACATAACACAATTGTTTAATGGGAAAGCCTAAAGCTGAAAACCCCAACTATCATATATTGTATCATGGAGATCATGTAACAAACTCATAAAAAGCTTAGTACATCAAGCTCTCAGTACAATCAATCGTCACATACTAATCAGAAGAAATCTGCAAATCCATGCACTGATTTCTTGCCACTTGATAGCCTGCCTCCACTGCGCAATCCCTGGTGAAGAAGACCCCTGAATGAATTCGAATCTACCTTGATTTCATTGCACAATCCTCATTGGAAACTCCCATGTGTGTGTGGTGCAATCAATGCATCACTATAGTCGCAACAGATAGTCCATCTTGCCCTTTCACCTATCACTCCAATGAGTCTCCACTGGAACTGACATGCACTGTAGTTAACTACTATAGTTTTTCAGTTGATTAGTGAGTTATTATTTGTGAATTAATTAACTAATTAATTCACTCCACTCTCACTAGTGTATCATTTAGTTAGACTAGATACAACTAGCTCAACTGAGTTTAACTCCATTAACTGAGTTAAACTGAATAACAACTCCATGAAATACTCTTCGAACTCTTTCATAACTTTTCCACTTCAATTTTAACTCAGTCCTCCATGCATGAACCACCAGTAAACCCTAGGAATTGCATAATTCCTTCAGCCCACTGATTTTCCAAATCTATACACTGAAATTAATTGCTCCAAAATAATAAGTTGATGTTTATTGTTGGATTATTATTAAGAGCTAATAATAATCGACACTTCTATTTTTAGATCGGCGATCTATAAATAGACTTCACCCAATATTCTAAAAATATAATTTCATCTATTTTTCCAACTTTACCAACCATCCACAAATAGCATCCTACAACTTCTGAAATATGATCACCATGTCTAAAAATAGACTTACACCTAAAAATAGCCTGCGGACCCACTTAATTAAGGTGACTGATTTTCACTAAGCTCATCATGTTGTTGAATCTCAACACTCCCTCTCAAAAATATAGGGATTATCCTTCACCCCGATCCTATCTCTATGGTATTCAAATTTGCTCCCCGTAAGCACTTTCGTCAGAATGTCTACATCCTGATCTTCCGTAGGAATGTACTGAAGCAACATGATCTTCTGCTACACACAATATATGATATGATCATACTGGATATCAATGTGTTTAGATCTATCATGAAACACAATATTAATTGAGAGTTTAATGCAACTCTGATTATCACAATGTCTCACTGTAGGATCTAAATGTGAACCAAACAAACTGACCAGGATCTTCCTCATCTAGATAGCCTCACATGCAGCTTGAATTTCTACCATGTATTCTGCTTCCACTGAACTAAGTACCACAGATCTTTATTTCATGTTGTACCAAGAAACTGTTGTAGATCTGATACTGAAAACCCCTCCTGATGTGCTCTTTCTATCCGTTGGGCTGCTTGCCCAGTCTGCATCTGTGAAGCAATGCAATGTCACTTCATCCGTCTATCTGTACCATAAGCCATACTTAGATGTGCCCCTGAGATACCTCAGGACGTGCTTGCCTATCTTCCAAAAGAGCTTGGTAGGCTTAACCATTGCTTGTGAAAGTTGGTTCACCGCATAGCATATGTATGGTTTTGT
Source organism: Pinus albicaulis (assembly GCA_034641835.2). Lineage (NCBI taxonomy): Eukaryota > Viridiplantae > Streptophyta > Pinopsida > Pinales > Pinaceae > Pinus > Pinus albicaulis. The sequence goes on along the minus strand of CM076578.1, from coordinate 210,202,598 downwards.
ATTAACTAAATACATGAGCGAACCCACCAACTATCAATAAACAGTGGCATCCATTACCTCTACTGTTGTAGCATCCTCTTTCCCCCAATTTCCTGGAAGAGGAGTGTCGATAAGCTTGCAACCTTGCATGTGAAACTTCTCCAATATCTCCCAGGCATACTTGCCTTGAGACACAAACATTTCATCTTCCCACTGCCATATTTCCAATCCAAGGAAAGAATGAAGGAGGCCCAAATCCTTCATTTCAAACTCCTTTGCGAGATCCGCCTTGCATGAGTGTATCAACTACTCATCACCCGTTAGTATTAAATCATCAGCATAAAGAACAATGATTAAAATCTTACCCTCCACCACAATTTGGTACAGGTTTGCATCTACCTCACTCTTCGTGAAGCCAAGTCCAGTGAAATAGTTGTCGATTCGAGTGTACCAAGCACGAGGTGCTTGTTTCGGCCCATACAACACACTTTTGAGCCTACACACATGCGACTCGATGTTAAAGATCTCAAATCCTTCAGGCTGCTCAATGTACACCTCTTCCTCAATGATCCCATTAAGGAATGCAGTCTTCACATCCATCTGATGAATGTGCCAACCCATCTGCACTGAGAGAGCATGATGGTCCTTATGGAAGAATACCGTGAGACAGATGCAAAATTTTCTTCATAATCAATCCCCTCGATTTGTGAGAAGCCCCTGGCAACAAATCTTGCCTTATACTTCTTGACGCTTCCATTAGTAGCTTTCTTTACCTTGTAGATCCATCTTGATCCTACAACTTATTTACCCACTGGCCTTGGAACAATCTCCCAAGCATTGTTTCTGACAATGGAGTCATACTCCTCCACCATGGCATCTACCCATGTGGGCTCCTGCACTGCTTCTTCAAAACAAGATGGTCCTGTCACGATACACTTGTTCATGAGAGTCATGTATCCAGTAAATCAATCAGGTGACTGTCTCTGTCTGTGCTGTGATGTACAGATTCCTACATTCCGTGCCGCATCAAGCTTTAGTCTCTCAGCTTCTGTGGTACGATTTCTTCCTTGTCTAATGTTTGGTTATGCATGAGTGGACTCCTCCACTCCATGAATCTCCTCCTGTGGTTGATCCACATCTAGAGGCTCATCCTTGGGAACAAGAAGTTCCTCCTATGCATGCAATTGTAGCTCCCTCTCAAGCGACAACTTCATGGCTTTCACCTAATTGAATTTTATATCCCATCGCACCACAGTCATTCGACTGTCTGGAAAATACACATGATAATTATGGGGTGTTTTTGTGTACCCCACAAATATCCCAAATTCTGCAATCAGCTCTAGCTTCTTCCTGGCGTCCTTTGTCACATGAATGTAAACAGATGAGCCAAAAATCTTCAAATGAGAAATATCGGGCTTACTAGTAAAAGCTTCTTCAAGTGTACTCATGCCAATTACTCTATGAGGAAAATGATTTTGCACATAAACCGCAGTGTTGCATGCTTCTTCCCACAAGTGCATCGGTAGGCCCTAGTCATGCAACATCACTCGTGCAGCACCCACGATCGTTCTATTCTTCCTCTCCGTGACCCCATTCTGATGTGGGTTATGAGGCACTATGAGTTCTCTTCGAATTCCTTCTTTTCTACATAAGTCTTTGAATTCGCCCGAGATATATTCACCACCATTATCACTCCGTAGAGCCTTCACTTGCTTCCCTGACTCCTTCTCCACCAATTCTTTAAACTCACAGAACTTTGAGAATTTTTATCTCTTCTTCTACATGAAGAAGATCCAGCATCTATGAGAATAGTCATCAAAAAATATAACATAATACCCATGTTTTGATGTTGAAGCAACCGAGAAAGGTCCACACAAGTCTGTGTGAATTGTCTCCAAGATCACCGAAGCATGGTTATGCTTCTCATGAAATGTGGTCTTCACAAAATTACCCATAGTACATCTCTTGCACTGATCTGATTGCGTAAGAGTACCCTTGGGAATTCGAGTAGAAATCTGCTACAAAATCTTCAAAGTGCCATGGTGAAGATGGCCCGATCTCTTGTGCCATAATTTGCCCTCATCTCGGCTCACCACTTCTTCTACTTTGCCCATCACTGCAGCGCAGCCATCTACCTCCAGCTTGTAGAGATTCTTAACTCGAATCCCTATCATCTTGGTTTGACCTGTTGTTTTATGTCGCAGGAAAGCTTTTCCCTCGCTGAAAAAAACGTCATAACCTTTGTCTTCCAACATTGCGACCGAGACCAAGTTCTTCTTCAGATCTGAAACATGCATAACATCTTTCAACAGAAATGGATTACTTGACTCCATCTCAATGGTAATGGTCCCAATGCCAGTCGCACTGTATCGACCATCGTCGCCCATCTCTATATGCATTTGAAGGTCCTTCTCCTCCAAGTCACTAAGAAACTCCTTGTCTCCTGTCATATGGAAAGACACACCACTATCAAGATACCACACCGATCCCATAGAGCTTGAAACCAAGCAGGTGATCAAAGAGAAATCAAGTTCAAATTGTGAGGCTAAGACCTCTCTAGCTACAGCTCCAGCAGCCTTCTTGTTCTTCTTTTTTTGTGGGAAGTCAGTGGAAAAATGCCCAGGTTCGTGATAGTGAAAACACTTCACCTTGGACAAATCCTGCTTCTTTCCTTTAGCTTCGGATTTTGAAGGAAATTTCTTCCCTGTCCATTTCCTTGCTTTGGCAGGCAAAGCGCAATTCTCTTCATCTTCATTCTTCGATGAAGAGTCATTCGTGGTACTTCGCCTTATCTCCTCTTGCACAAGGTCTGACCAAAGCTGCTCCCATACTGACAGTTTCTCCTGTCCATTGACAAAGTCTTCGTAGCTATGCCAACACTTCAGAAGCCCAAGGAGAGCCAAGCTCACCAAGTCTTCATCATCAACAGTAATCCCCACACTTCCCATTTCATCCCTACACTGGACAAACTTCGTGAGATATTTTGGAATACTATCGCCCTTCTCCATTTTTATTTTTTTGAGCTCATCTTTCAGCGCCAACTTCCTCTGGTCATTGCTGCTTTGGAACAAATCTGTCAAATCCTTCCACATTGAAAATGGAGTGGCTTTCCCATGAAGGTTGGACACAATATGGTCCTTGACACCTTCCAACAGAATTCTTCTTGTCTTTTCTATCTTCTTTTTCCATGCATCAAGTAATGCAGCATCGCTAGAAGCTGGCTTAGGAACATTGCTATCGATGAACTCCTTCAGTCCATTATCTTCCTGCACCACCTCCATCCTATCCTTCCAGGCTATGTAATTCAAGCTGCCATCAAGAGCATACTCCAATCACAGCCCATTGAAAGACATTTCAATGTATACTCAACTGTCGCACCAAGAATTTTATGAAGCAAATTCAAATTGTCCACCAGCACAAACTCAACAATTCTTCACAATTGCAATCTTCAAGAATTAACACTACTCTGATACCATGTAGAAATTATATAAAAGATGCATGTATATATCTATATTCTCCTGATCTAGCAATATTTAACTTCTTGCTAAATATATAATCCTTCCACTGTTAACATTTTGTGGAAATTTAAAATCAATTGCAAACACATCAAGCAATAAAAAAACAATCGCACATAACACAGTTGTTTAACAAGAAAGCCTGAAGCTGAAAACCCCAACTATCATATATTATGTATCATGGAGATCATGTAACAATCTCATACAAATCTTAGTACATCAAGCTCTCAGAACAATCAATCGTCACACACTAATCAGAAGAAATCTACAAATCCATGCACTGATTTCTTGCCACCTGATAGCATGCCTCCATTGCGCAATCCATGCTGAAGAAGACCCCTGAATGAATTCTAATCTACCTTGCTTGCACTACGCAATCCTCATTGGAAACTCCAATGTGTGTGTGGTGCAATCAATGCATCACTATAGTCACAACGGATAGTCCATCTTGCCCTTTCACCTATCTCTCCACTAGGTCTCCACTGGAACTGACATGCACTGTAGTTAACTACTGTAGTTGTTCAGTTGATTAGTGAGTTATTATTTGTGAATTAATTGACTAATTAATTCACTCCACTCTCACTAGTGTATCATTCAGTTAGACTAGATACAACTAGGTCAACTAAGTTTAACTCCATTAACTGAGTTAAACTGAATAACAACTCCATGAACTACTCTCCAACTGTGTCATAACTTTTCCAATTCAGTTCTAACTGAGTCCTCCATACATGAACCACCAGTAAACCCTAGGAATTGCGTAAGTCCTTCAGCCCACTAATTTTCCAAATCTGTACACTGAAATTAAGTGCTCTAAGAGAATAAGTTGATGTTTATTGTCAGATTATTATTAAGAGCTAATAATAATCGACATTTCTATTTTTAGATCAACGATCTATAAATAGACTTTGCCCAATATTCTAAAAATAGAATTTCATCTATTTTTCCAACTTGACCAACCATCCACAACTAGCATCCTACAACTTCTGAAATATGATCACCATGTCTAAAAATACACTTACACCTAAAAATAGCTTGCGGGCCCACATAGTGAAGGTGACTGATTTTCACTAAGCTCATCATATTGTTGAATCTCAACAGGAAGTGCTTCTTGATAATGGAGTGATGTCTCATGAGGGTGAAATGAGCAAATGATTTGCTCCTTTGGTCTTCTTATAGGCTGGAGGGTCAATTTTCTCATAGGTGGTGATGTGGCCCCACCTTGTCTTTTCACAAATTGACTTGATTGCTTGTGTACTGTAGTTTTAAGCCTTATGATACATAATTACATCATGATAAAGATCAAAATGTATTTTGAGATCATTATAGAACACTCTTCCCTATTACTACTCCCTTTAATGGTGACCTAGATGATGACATGACCTATTTACATGACATTTGATAATATGACCTATATAGTCTAGTGTCATAGGCACTAAAGCAGAAAAACATTATCATAGGGATGATGTCTTAAACATGATGGATCCTTTAGCTTTAAAAAAATTTAAACAATTCATATTAACATTAACAATAGTGTTTATTCTATAACGATCACCAAATAGTTGTAAACCTCAAACATTCCTCCTAGCCATAGAGCATGTTACTCATTTTCTGTTAACAATCAGGTGCATATGGCTTTCACTCCATGGGGAAATAGCTTACCCAAAGCTAGGTACATGCCCAATACCATGGATAAAGAAGGCCAAGATACCAAAGCACACACCCTCAAACCTACAAACACACTTCCCCTTTCAACAACTAAATCTTCAGCTATAAACTACTCATATGTCTACACTTTCTTGACTTGTTTACCCATGATTTGAGTTGAACTTAAAACCTTAGTGCATAGATCATAAAAGAATAAGTAATATTTTATTACTTATATATATATATATAGATACTATGTTGCAAGAGTTTCTGGAACGGGGGAACGTTGGGAACTTGGGTACCAGTGTCTGGAATGGATAGAAGTTTCCCCAAAATTTACAGGAAATTACGGTTGATTAGGAGTAGCAGTATTATATAATAAAAAAATTTTAAAAAAATTACATAATTTAAAATTATTATATATTTATCCTCGGGGTCTTGGATACACTGCGATGAGGAGCTCTCTTAAGAAACTCCTTCATGTGAGGTCACTTGTCAGTTCTCCGCATGAATTAAATTTGGCTGCACATTCACAACACAACTAATGGATCCATGAGGTGGCATGGCCTGGCTTTGACGCGCAGCACTTCTCGGTGCAAGCATGTATTACATCTTGAAAGCATATATCCACATCTCCGACGTTACCCTATCAATGTTTTCACGTGCCAGAAACTTGCCCTCGCTCCCCTCACCGTTTCGTGGGAAAGTGAAACGTTTCACTCCAGTTCCGAAGCTCCCAGGAACGCAGGAACTGTCAGAACGGGTTACTTATATGCCGAGATCAGTTCCCATATGTATATATATATATATATATACTCCCAAAATTTATATATAACCAAAATTCATATGATATAACATATATCAATGAAAGCATGATATATATATATATATATATATATATATATATATATATATATATATATATATATATATATATATATATATATATATATATATATATAAAATCAAACGAAAGTAAAATGACAATATATATAACGATACAGGAAGAGCCTTAGTCGCTCGTGTATCCGAATGGAGTGGACAAGTAGAATCCTATGTAACATTCAAATCCTTCCTTCAAAATTATTGGAAGTCGCTGTCCTGCGCAAACATGTTGTCATCTTTTTCCTATGCTGAATGCGTCATCTCTGTGCTCTCATATTTTCGTGTCGTGAATGCGTCATCTCTGTGCTGTCATTTTTATTTAAATGTTCTCAAAGTCCAACTGAACATTTTAAATACAATTTTATATATTAAATGTGTTATGACATAGTACCTTACTGAAGGCTCTGTGAGACAGAAAATGGAAAGAGGCTCTGTGAGGCTCTGTTGGAGAAAGAGTTCTGAAAATGGACAATCCTGTCAGGCAAAGAGAATCCTGGATGGATGCGTATTGCTTCTTCACTCGTGGAATTCATTTAAATTATTACCTTTACGAACCCCAACAAACCTTCAAAAAATTAATGCAACCCAACCGTTAAATTATTAACTTCACCAAACCCAACGAACCCTAAAAAAATTAATCCAACCCAACCGGAATGGATCCATGTGATTTCATCTCCTCTCAAACAAAATGAAACACGTTTTTTAAGTCAAAATACGATGCTTTTGGGATACTCCAAAATCTGATTTAATCTTAAAATACAAGAGGTTTCCATGTGATTTAATTCTTAAAAAAAAAAAGGATGTGTTTAAAAGTCCAAAAGGGTGATATATATAGGTAACGAAATAGGTTAACAAGAGGTATATAGGTGGTGTGACTTTAGATGAGTCTACTTATGTTTATGTTTGTTAATAGGTTAACAATAGGTATATAGGTGGTGTGACTTTAGATGAGTCTACTTATGTTTATGTTTGTTAATAGTAGCAAGGGATGGTTTCCCACTGCTACTTTGATAAAATAGTTATAATAGGTTTTCCGGAAAAGAATAAAAGTAAAAAATAACAGCAAATATTTATTTTTAATATGAATTTTATATTAAAATAAAAATAAAAAAATTTATTTACTAGTAATAAGAAATGAAAAAGTAATTATGGTTATAAGTTATTAGAATAGTTAAGAAAATGTATTTTTTAATTAAAAGCAATAATAATAATAATAAATTAAACTTAATACTTTAATATGTGAAAATGTTCTCACAAATAAATAAATAAATAACTACTTAAGAATGAATATTTGTTAAGATTATCTATAGTGAATATCTGTGTAGGTTTTTCTAGGCATATATTTCGTGAATATTTATGGGAATTATTGTATTTATTAGTGTGGTGAATCATTGTGGTGAATTAATTTTATGTGTGATGAATATTTGAGGTGTTGTGAATATTTATCTAGTGAGCTATATACTATGTCGTCTACAACATTGTGCAACAATATTCCTTCTTTGTTCGTCAAAACCTTGGTGCATATGTTCTTTTTATTTATTTTCTTTCTTCTTATATATATTTTTTTAAATTATGATTTGTTCCCACACATGCCAAAAGCTCACCCTAGCAATTGGAGGTTGAACAAAGTCACCTTAGACAATAGTTATGATCATATCAATTCATTAGAAAACAATAGAGAAGAAGTAAAGTGTAACATAAAATAGAATTAGATGGAATGCTTGAAAAAAAATGAAATTGTTAGAAAATAAAGGGTTTGAACCTCAAATACAAAAAATGGAAGATAGGGTACAAGAAATGGAGAATAAATCATTAGAAAACAGAAGAAGTAAAGTGTAACATAAAATAGAATTAGATGGAATGCTTGAAAAAAAATGAAATTGTTAGAAAATAAAGGGTTTGAACCTCAAATACAAAAAATGGAAGATAGGGTACAAGAAATGGAGAATAAAAAAATAACCATTGATTGAAGAAAATGCAGCATGATAGATGAGATTAAAGAGTTACAAGAAAAACTAAATAACAACTTAGCTCTAGGTAGTATAGAAAATAAATTAGGCATTAAATCCATCAAAGAGGAAATGAACACGCTAATTGAGTCAGATCATGTATGCAATGAAAAAGGCTTATGTTTTACAACTACAAATATAAAAGAGTAGAAAGATTAGTATATCATAAAAATAGTAAAATAACAAATAAAAAATAAGCCACAAATTAAAGCAATGTATCCCATAAAAGCAAGAAGTTGGAAAAGATATGAGAAAGTTGATTTCTATTAGAGAAAGTTGTAGTGACAAAAAATTAGGTACTTATGCCAACATATCAAGCTAAATCAAGGAAGGAGGTTCAAAAGGTAAAGAAGCTAGAAAAGAAGTTAAATGGACAATTATTAGAAATCGAAAAATTATTATTAGAGATACAAATCAAAATGAGAGTAATAAATAAGATTATTTCGATCACTTTGGATCTTTCTTTGGAACTATCATGGTTTTCCATGGCATAAAGGTCCTATGTTAAGTTGGGTCATGAGTGAAATTGATAAAAAATAAGTTGTCAAAACTTTGCAACATGATGAGTCTAAGGTACTTAACATAGGTGGATTCATTCTGTATTCATCATAGAAAAACAATTCCTCTCTTAGATGGATTAGAGGAATATATCCCGTTAGATAGAAAATAATGTTTCTGCCCACAGTCTACTTCTGAATAAGATAGACCCTATCAATTTGTATATTAGGATTGAAAATTTTGATATTAAGGCTAAGAAGATCTATATTGCAATTTGTAAGAAAAACAAATAAAAATTACCCTTATAATAACCAAGAATAAGATATTCATAGTATGAGGAATGAAGGTAATATTCTCTTGTTTGGAGACTTTAAAGCTATAACTACAACTAACTAACCTATTCCTTTAATCATTTATTCCAACCCTAATCCTCTTTGGCTACATCATAGCCTTGTTTTAACTAATAGATACAAAAGAAATTTTGAATACTCGACCAATAATTGTTTGGTATTGAGATAGTAAAACTCTGTAATTATCTAAACTTTATCATTTTCAATTACATAATCAAGTGGTAAATTTCCAACTAAATGAATTGTATCCACGGGCTTCAATACAGTGTCATTGATTATGTGATATACGATATCTCTATTTTCAACTAAACTGTAAGTTCTGACCTCCTAAATGAACATGAGCCTAACTTTGATTCTTGAACTTTAACTTGAACTATAAACTCTTCCATTCAGAAAAGCTAGATGTAAGAGAATTATTAAAGTCAAAGGAGCCTATTTTTCAAGAAAGGTAAAATGGATATCTTCTTCAACAATTTATATAGGGATTTACATCTATTAATTTACAAGGATAACATCAAAATGTATATGATAATATTACTACAAACCTCTTCACTTCCATTATAACTTTATGTATGGATGTGTCATATAAACAAAATAATAGAACTACCAACTCTTGGTGTACTAATGATTGTAAAATTTCCAAAATAATGATTTGGGATACTCCTAATGAAATTTTAAAGCTTGATAAGATAAATACATACAAATTTCTGATTGAAAGGAAGAAAATGTACTATATAAATATGAGGAAAGGGAGCTACTCCACCTATTTAAATATAATACTATATTTTTTTTAAGGAAAATTCTAAACTATAAAACTAAATAAAATAATATGATTCCATTTAAGAACTATAATTCCTACCTTTAAAACATGTATCAATCGCCTAATGCGATGGACACCATTTTGAATGAGGGTATAGATCATGATACCCTTTTTTCGAAGATATTGAGTTTGGGTTTAAGCATCTCACTTATGATATAACATTGGATAATGAAGGCTACCAAGTTGGAATTTTTAAAAGGGAGAGCCTATTCTCATTTATCACATACACAAGATCTTCAATTTAGCAGTGAGTCAAGGATTCCCTAAGCCTTGCATGTATGACTCATCATTCCTATATTTAAAAGTTGGAATAAAAAAACTCTAATTATAGGATGATTAGCCACATTTTAACCAAGCCATACATAAATATTTGGGAAAATAATATTAACATATGGATTGAAAGATATGGTAAAAGATCTAAAGTCCAAGTTGAATTTAGGATATATCATTCAATCGTGGATTGTCTTCGCTAGTACAAAAAGGCTAATTAGTTACTAAAAACCAACTAAAATTTATATATAAATGACCATTTTTTGGTCTCTCACCAATAGTAGCTAATTTACAGTATCTTATAACGTCCCCAAATTCTAGTCGGTGTTAGCTTAGTCATTAATTGGTTGTCTCAATTTTATTGTCTAGTAGTATATCTAGTCATAAATTTTGTCATTAATTTAGTCATTGATTTAGTCATTAATTGCGAGAGTTAATGACCAAATATACAAAAAAACATATTACTATATGATCACCAGAGAAAACTAATTAATGACCAAATAAATATGACCAAAATGTTGGTTGTGTTATAAGGTATTGTATATTAGCTACTAATAGTCATATATATGCAAAATTTATTCATCGTTTGAAACCAATTAATGACCAAAGAATTATTACTAAAGTTTGGTCGTGTTGCCAAGGCATTACAGGTGAATTCACCAACTCTGAAGACTTAACAATCAGTGTCTATGTGTGTGTCTTATGCAGGATATTAGCTCTAGGGGTATCACTAGACTAGTTCTCTCTCTCTCTCTCTCTCACTCTCTTTGCATTTGTCGCTCTAGTGTTATTGTTCTCCTCTATCTTTAATTCATGCTTCTTACCATCAATACTGAGTTATTTTTCTAAAAGCAAAAGAAGATACAATGCATAGTATAAAACATGAAATACGATGAGCACTAGAATATAAATGAAATTAGAATATAAAGGATTTATAAAACATACGCCTCAACATTAACAAATTCAATGACATTTTTCCTTGTAAAAGTAAGAAACTTGAACATTTTTTCTTCAGTTGGGTGATAGTGACTACTATGTGGCCAAATGACTTATATAAACAAAGAAAATAAAATGTCACCATAGAAAAAGAATATACCTTAGTAATCTTAGTATTCAACCTTCAGGGAAATCTTAGGAACAATTATGACAACTAAATTACATGCTAAAAATCTCAAGTTGTATATTACTTATACAATGTGGGAGTGCAAACACAACTCCTAAAAAATGCCAAACCTAAATATAGAATAAAATAAAATGAAGTAAAAAGGACACAATAATAGGATAGCCTCGTACACATGTATATAACCGGATAATGTAGAAGTCTAAGTGAAGAATTCTACGGCTAGAGGTCAATGATGTCAAGAATTCCAAAATCTGATGAGCATTTCTCCAGATATGAACTACTATTTGGGACCATTATCACATATTAATAAGACAACTAGTCTATATAAAATTGTTCATTTTTATTCTTATATTTATGGATCACTACAGTATAAGAGGATAAATTAAAAATACAATCGAGTGCCATTTTTTTCCTTACATGTGGTACAACATATTAGCTGTGATTTGGAGAAAATTTCCAACATCGAAAATATGTAGCAATCACCACTAGTAATCTCCCAAATAGTCATAAAACATATGTAGAAATCACCACTTATAATCCGCCAAGTAGGATTATTTTGGAACTTAACTTTTAAATTCCACTTGCTATTGAGATTCAACAAGATGATGAGCTTAGTGAAAAGAGTCGCCTTCACTAAGTGGGCCTGCAGGCTATTTTTGGCACAAAGTCTATTTTTAGACATGTCGATCATGTTCTATGAGTTGCAGGATGCTATTTGTGGATGGTTGGTCAAGTTGGAAAAATATATGGACTTCTATTTTTAGACATATTGGGCAGAGTCTATTTTTAGATTTCCAGTCTAAAAATAGATATGTCGAATATTATTCGCTCTTAATAATATTTGGACTCTAAACATTATCTTATTCTCTTGGAGCACTTCAGTTAAGTACACAGATGTGGCACAACAGCTGACAGAAGGAATTACGCTATTCCTTAGGGTTTACTGAAGCTATGGCATGGAGGACTTCAGTTAGAACTCATGTGATAGAGTTTGGTGGAGTTGGAGAAGTAGTTGGTGGAGTTGTATTTAGTTTAACTCAGTTAGACTCAGTTGAGCTAGTTATATCTCGTCTAACTGATTGATACACTAGTGAGAGTGGAGTGAATTAATTAGTTAATTAATTCACAAATAATAACTCATTAATTAACTAAAGAATACATCAATTAACTTCAGTGCATGGCAGTTTCAGTGGAGACCAATGGAGAGATAGGTGAAAGAGCAAGTGTGACTATTAGTTGTGACTATAGTGATGCATTGATTGCATCCAACACTCAGTGGAGATGCCAATGAGGATTGCGTGAGAAAGGAAGTGGAATGATGGTTCATTGAAGACATTATTCGTGAGGTTACGCCGGTAGAGGTAGGCTATCGGGTGGCAAATATTGGTGCATGGATTTGCAAGAGAGATGAGGATTAGTGTGTAGTAGGTGTATTGTGCGAGAGATTGATATGATCAGCTTTGTATGAGGATTGTTACATGATATATATGACATATATTATATACAGATAGTTGGGGTTTTTAGCTTTAGGCTTTTTTGTTAAACAATTGTGTTAATGTGTGTGAATTTTTATTGTTTCAAGTGTGCATTGCAATCTTGATTTAATTTCCGCAAATGATCAATGGTGGAATAGATTCTGTATTTTGCATGAAGTTAAAATAGTGTGAGATCGAGAGAATATTGGACACATAGCACATAATTTATATAATTTCTACATGGTACCAGAGCATTATTGATCATAGGAGATTGCAATTATTGAAGTGGTTGAGTTTTTTGCTGGTGGAATTCAAATTTGCTGCAATGTTTTCTTGGTGTCGAAGTTGAGCATTCGTTGAAATGCATTTCAACGGATTGTGATTGGAGTAAGCCCTTGATGGCAGCTCAAATTATATTTCATGGAAATATAGGATGGAGGCGGTGTTGGATGATAATGGGTTGAAGGAGTTCATAGATGTTGATATTTCGAAACCAGCTTCTAGCGATGCAGCCGCACTTAACGCATGGCAAAAGAAGGTAGCAAAGTGTCAAAGGATTCTGTTGGAAGGTGGGAAGGACCACATTGTGTCCAGCCTTCATGGTGAAGCCACTCCATTCTTAATGTGGAAGGCTTTGACAGACTTGTTCCAAAGTATAAGTGACCAAAGGAAGTTGGCTCTTAAAGACAAGCTCAAGAAAATAAAAATGGAGAAAGGCGAAAGTATACCAAAATACCTCACTAAGTTTTTCCACTTCAAGGATAAGATGGGAAGTGTGGAGGTTATTGTATATGAAGAAGACTTGGCAAGCTTGGATCTCCTTTAGCTTCCGAATAGTTGGCATAGCTACGAAGACTCTGTCAATGGACGGGAGAAACTGCTAGGATGGGAGTGACTTTGGTCGGATCTTGTGAAGGAGAAGATAAGGCGGGGTACCAGGGATGGATCTTCATCGAAGAATGAAGATGAAGAAAATTGTGCTTTAGCTTCCAAAGCAAGGAAAGGGAAGGGGAATAAAAATCCTTCTCAATCCAGTGCGAAAGGTAAGAAATAGGACTTGTCCAAGGCGAAGTGTTTTCACTATCACCAGCATCGACATTTCGCCACAAATTTTCCACAGAAGAAGAAGAATAAGAAGGCTGATGGATCTATAGTTGGAGAGGCCTTAGCCTCACAGTTTGAGCTGGATTTTTCTTTGATCGCATGCTTGGTTTCAAGTTTGATGGGATTGGTGTGGTTTCTTGACAGTGGTGCATCTTTCCATATGACCGGAGACAAAGATTTGTTTAGTGATCTGGAGGAAAATGATCTTGGAGTGCACATCAAGATGAGCGATGATGGTATATACAGTGCGACTAGTATCGAGACCATTTCCTTTGAGAGGGAGTCCGGTAAACCTTTCATCTTGAAGGATTTCATTCATGTTCCAGGATTGAAGAAGAATCTTATCTCCGTGGCAATGTTGGAAGACAAGGGTTATGGTGTTGTTTTCAGTGAGGGAAAAGCCTTCCTTCGACATAAAACAACTGGTCAAAGCAGGAGGATAGGGATTCGAGTTAAGAATCTTAATCAATTGCAGGTAGATGATTGTGCTACAATGGCAGGCAAAGCAGAAGGAGTGGTGAGCCAGGATGAGGGCGGATTGTGGCTACCCAGTTAGGCCATCTTCACCGTGGCACTTTGGAACTTTTTATGACAAATTTCTGCTTATACTTCTGAGGTACACTTGCACAATCAGATCAGTGCAAGGGATGTACTTTGGGAAAATTTGTGAAATCCACCTTTCATGAGAAGGATAGTCGCGCCACGACGATCCTTGAGAGAATTCACACAGACGTGTGTGGACCTTTCTCAGTAGCTTCGACAGCAAAGCACAGGTATTATGTGATATTTTTTGATGAATTTTCTCGTAAGTGTTGGATCTTCTTCATGCAGAAGAAGAGCGAGACATACTCAAAGTTCTGTGAGTTCAAGGCACTAGTTGAGAAAGAATCGGGGAAGCAGGTGAAGGCTCTCAGGAGCGACAATGGTGGTGAATTCATCTTTGGTGAATTCAAGGACTTTTGCAGCGCAGAAGGAATTCGAAGAGAGCTCATAGCACCTCATAACCCACAGCAGAATGGGGTTGCTGAGCGGAAGAACAGAACGATCGTGGGTGCTGCACGGGCGATGTTGCATGATCAGGGCCTTCCCATACACTTGTGGGTTGAGGCATGCAATACTGCAGTATATGTGCAGAACCGTTGTCCTCACAGGATACTTGGCATGAGTACACCCGAGGAGGCATTTTCTGGTAAGAGGCCTGATATTTCCCATTTGAGGATTTTTGGTTCACCTATTTACATTCATGTGACAAAGGATGCCAGGAAGAAGCTGGAGCCGACCGCAGAGGTTGGGATATTTGTGGGGTACACTGATACACCCCACAACTATCGTGTGTATTTCCAAACGATTGAATGTTGTCGTGCGTGAAGCTATCGGAATTCATGAGGAGAAAGCCATGAAATTGTCGCGGAGGAGCTACACTTGCATGCGGAGAGGAGGAGCCACTTGTTCCTAAAGATGAGCCTCAAGATATTGGATCAGCCACAAGAAGAGGTTCATGGAGTGGAAGAAACCACTCATGCAGTGCCAAACATCAGAGGGTGGAAGCGCACTACAGAAGCTGAGCGACTGAATCTTGATGCAGCGCAGAATGTAGGAGCACCTACATCACAGTGCAGATAGAGACAGTCACCTAAATGATTTACTGGATACATGGCTCTGATGAGCAAGTGTATCGTGATGAAGCCATCCTATTTCAAGGAAGTTGTGGAGGATCCCACATGGGTAGATGCCATGGTGGAAGAGTATGATTCAATTTTTAGAAACAGTGCATGGCAGATTGTCCCAAGGCCCGAAGGGAGATCAGTGGTAAGTTCGAGATGGATCTACAAAGTGAAGCAAGCTGCTGATGGGAGCGTCGAGAAGTACAAGGCAATATTTTTTGCTCGTGGCTTCTCACAAATCGAGGGGATCAACTATGAAGAAACCTTTACACCTGTCGCAAGGTATTCTTCCATACAGGCCATCCTTGCTCTCTCAGTGCAGATGGGTTGGCACATTTATCAAATGGATGTGAAGACTGTATTCCTCAACGGAATCATTGAGGAGGAGGCGTAAATTGAGCAGCCTGAAGATTTCAAAATCTTCAGCAGCGAGTTGCATGTGTGCAGGCTCAAAAGAGCGTTGTATGGGCTAAAACAAGCACCTCGTGCTTGGTACACATGGATAGATAGTTATTTCACTGGACTTGGTTTCGCCAAGAGTGAGGCGGATCTGAACCTATACCAAATTGTGGTGGAGGGTAAGTTGTTGATCATTGTGCTTTATGTATATGATTTAATACTAACAGGTGATGAACTGTTGATACACTCATGCAACGCAGATCTTGCAAAGGAGTTTGAGATGAAGACTTGGGCCTCCTTCATTATTTCCTGGGATTGGGGTGGCAACGTAAAGGTAGTGACGTTTTGTGTCTCAAAGGCAAGTATGCTAGGAATGCGAAGAAGTTTCAAGAGCAAGGCTACAAGCCTATCGACACTCCTCTTCCTGGTGTCTGGAGGAAAGAGGATGCTACATCGATAGAGGTAGTGGATGCCACTGTTTATTGACAGTTGGTTGGTTCGCTCATGTATTTAGTCAATACACGATCGAACATATGCTATGATGTGAACCAGCTTTCACAAGCTATGGTTAATCCTACCAAGCTCTTTTGGAAGGAAGGCAAGCATGTCCTGAGGTATCTCAGGGGCATATCGAGATATGGACTGTGGTATAGACAGTCGGATGAGTTGAAGCTGCATGGCTTCACGGATGCAGATTGGTCAGGGAGCCCAACGAACAGAAAGAGCACATCTGGAGGGATTTTCAGTATCATATCTACAGCAGTTTCTTGGTACAGCAGGAAACAAAGATCCATGGCACTCAGTTCAGCAAAGGCTGAGTACAGAGCAGCAAGTTTGGCTGCATGCGAGGCTATGTGGATGAGGAAGATCCTGGTCGGTTTGTTCGGTTCTCATTTAGATCCTACTATGATATATTGTGATAATCAGAGTTACATTAAACTCTTGGTTAATCCAGTATTTGATGATAGATCTAAACATATTGACATCCGGTACCATCATATCAGAGATTGTGTGCAGCGGAGGATCATGTTGCTTTCTTACATTCCTACGGAAGATTAGGATGCGGATATTCGACGAAGGTGCTCACAAGAAAATTCGAAAACCATAGAGACGAGGATCGGGGTGGCGGAGATAATCCCTATCTTGTTGAAGGGAGTGTTGAGATTGACAAGATGATGAGATTAGTGAAAGATTATGCTTCACTAGAGTCGGCCGTAATTGTTTTTGGCGCAAAATCTATTTTTAGACTATGTCTATTTTAGACATGTCATCGATCATGTTCTATGAGTTGCAGGATGCTATTTGTGGATGGTTGGTCAAGTTGGAAAAATATATGGACTTCTATTTTTAGACATATTTGGCGGAGTCTATTTTTAGATTTCTAGTCAAAAAATAGATATGTCGAATATTATTAGCTCTTAATAATATTTGGACTTTAAACATTATCTTATTCTCTTAGAGCACTTCAGTTAAGTGCACAAAAGTGGAAATGTAGATGAAAAAAGTAATTACGCTAAATGCGAGGACTGCTGGAGCTATTTCATGGAGGACTCAGTTAGAACTCAAGTGGCAGAGTTATGACACAGTTGGAAGAAGTAGTTATGGACTTGTATTTAGTTTAACTCAGTTAGACTCAGTTGAGCTAGTTGTATCTAGTCTAACTGATTGATACACTAGTGAGAGTGGAGTGAATTAATTAGTTAATTAATTCACAAATGATAACTCATTAATCAACTGAAGGATACATCAGTTAACTGCAGTGCATTGCAGCTTCAGTGGAGACCAGTGGAGAGATAGGTGAAAGAGCAAGTGTGACTGTCAGTTGTGACTATAGTGATGCATTGATTGCATCCAAAACTTAGTGGAGATGCCAATGAGGATTGCGTGAGCAAGGCTGAAGTAATTGGATTTCATTCAAATCCATTCTTCAGCAGGGATTGCGCAGTAGAGGCAGGCTAGCAGGTGGCAAAGATTGGTGCATGGATTTGCAAGATCGGGCCTGATTAGTGTGTAGCGATTGTATTGTACTGAGAGCTTGATATGATAAGCTTTGTATGAGGATTGTTACATGATATCTATGACATATATTATATACATATAGTTTGGGTTTGCAGCTTCAGGTTTTCCCGTTAAACAACTGTGTTAATGTGTGTGAATTTTTATTGTTTCATGTATGCATTGCAATCTTGATTTAATTTCCGCAAATGATTAATGGTGGAATAGATTCTATATTTTGCATGAAGTTAAAATAGTTTGATATTAGGAGAATCTTGGACATATAAAACATAAGTTATATAATTTCTACACTTTCTATATGGTTCCTCAATGGAAAATCCACAGTAAATTACAACAACAAACTGCCAATTTGAGGGAACACTTGTGTACATCCTAGTGTATTTTGGAGGCTAAATATATCACTCCCTAGAGCCAAGACCGCTATATTGAATAAAAAATTCAAAAACTCAACTCAAAACATGAGTGATCATTATAATGAAAAGATAAAATAAGAGTATTGTTGATCTGTTTTGCAGATTTACATGAAAATCACCAATAGTTTTCCCATATTTACCATACTTGTAATTCACAAGATATAATACATCGACTGATATTTTACAACATATACTTGATTCAATACAAACAAGGAATTAACATATTACAACAATACCACCAATGTTTGATACTGAATTTGTTCAAACTAGTTAGCACAAAAACTTCATGAAAGAGCAACAGGTAGTAATAACAAATCCATCAATTCATAATCAATAAAAAAACTATAAGTTTTTGTTGAAGCTTTTTAAAAACCTATAAATATTGACAATCCACTCCAACTAGTGGTCTTGTTCAAAGAAAAATACTACCTTTAGAACTCATCTTCCAAGTTCTTTGCTCTATCCATGAAGCTTTTTGTTATCCTCAAAAGAAAATTCACATTCAATCTTTTAGATTTCTGAAGCTACCCAAAGGCCTTGTCAAATGTAGTGAATTTCATTTATTTTCGTAAAATTCTTCTGGTACTGAAAATATAGTTTGACCATATTTCTTAGAAGACCTCATGTTAAAAGGAAAACTTGCATACTTTGGATAGAAAATGAATCTTAATAGAGATGGTTGATATTACAAAACAATAGACTGGATATAAAAATACAGGGATAACTAACAAAATACTAATTTTAATGCAGTTGATTGATTATTGTAAGTGAAGCCAACTAGCTACATACAAGTTTTCATTTTCAGCTTTCTTTCCCATATCTTTATTGGAGCTTGAAGCTAACTAGCATGCATCTTGCAATATTTTTTTAGCAATAGTATATGTTTCATTATCATATTCAACACTTGTAATTCCATGAAAAATTGCAACAGGTATTGGAGGAATTAGTTGATACATCAACTAAGTTGTCAGCTTTAACCTTCTCTTTAGGTATTGATCCTTCCCCTTTTTCTTCATTATCAATCTCATCTTTCTACTATAGCCAACATAGGAATAATTTGTGTTCATGAAGAATAAAGATACTCATATGATGTCTTAAAATTTGAAAGGATGCATTCTTATTATTTAACTACTAGTAACAAATTGATAGGAAGACCTTAAATATAACCATACCTTTTTTGTGAAGAAGTTTCTTGTAGATTCCCATGCTAGCACAACATCATTGAAAATAAATGGTTACAAATAATTAAAAAAAATTTCCATAGCATGAACATTTCCTTAGTCTTCATAAATAAATATAAACCATTTCAAACTACAAGGAATAAACAAAAAGAACATCATTGATATAAATTCACAAAATAGTGACAAAAAAAGAAGAAGTGAATTTTCTATGTAGTAGCTCAAAACCTTGGAGTAGGAAGATGCCCTCAAGCTTTAGAAATATCTGCATGCTACATAATGAGCTATGACACTTGTTTCGTACGTTTACTAGGAATACTACAACTGGATATCAAGTGTTTTCTTTAAATAAATAGTATTGGTGTTGATATGCAGTGTGGCCCTCCATCATTGGAAATGACATAACTATTTGGGTTTGCACAGTTACAAAAGATTAAACATCTTTCATGTATGGTTGACTAGTGTGGATAGTAATTATTGGTGTTAATCCTGAGCCAGGGAAAAAATATTCAGGATTCCCCCCAAAGGAATATTTTGAGAATTTAAAGTTCTAGACCTTCTAGATTTGCCCAAACTTTTATACATGGTAGAAACTTGAAAGGCTAATAGTCTCTCACTAGTATGAGGCCCAAACTACATTAATATGGAATTCACAATTTGTTAATTGAAATTATTTCTATGGCCCACTGCTAAAGACAACTGTGAAGATCTATAATATTATGATTATGGCCTTAATTTTGTAACTAATTATGTGTAATTGAAGCCATGCCTTTATTAGAGGATTCTTCATGTCTCCTCTTTAATTCCTTGAGAAAAAGGAAGCATCCTCACAATTTCCCGACAAAGATACATGTTGTTGCGTTGTCATGTGTGTAGCACCAAATTTGAACATGCATATCCCATAATGAGTTCTCATTGTTTGATCAAGGGATTTTTCCTTCAAATTTTGGATCAATACCAGGATTTTTCCTTCAAATTTTGGATCAATACCACAACTTATAGAATCTGAAATCTTTATCCTTTGCAATGCTTGTCTATCAAAATCAATATGCATGGTTGTCATTGGTGACATTCTGCTAGAAGAAATATATTGATTGTGAGGAGAATGAGATGGTTTAAGAGGCTTGGCTCTCAACATGATCATCACTACAAGAATCACTTTCTTGTTGGTTAGGTGGACATGTAGCACATAGATTTACTTGCGACTTGGAATCTTTCCCATATGTGGGATTTCTTTTCTCTAACTTATGAGCACAAATAATTGAATGAAAAGGGGAATAAACATATGTAGTTGTGCCTAAATGATTTTTTGACAATAAAAATTGTCTTTTATCTTTCCCTTGAGACTTTAAAATAGAAAATTGAGGACTTTCGCCAAATGTCTAAAGTGGAAATGTGGTTGTTGCTACTGGAAGAACCATCACTAAGGTTTGAGGACCAGGATTCACATAAAATTCAATTATATCGTAAGGAATTTTCTAAAATGAACTTTCTTGTTTTGAAAACACTCCCATAAAGGGGGCTATTGAGAATTAATTATATATGGTCTAACAATTTGGAAATTAATTGAAGCTACTGGCTTTCCTACCATGTCGAATTTCATCTAACTATCTAAACATGACACATAGGGCTGTAAATTATTTCTAGGTCTGCCAATTTATGGTCAAAATGAGTCAAAACTATTTGGAAATACCCTCTTAGCTCCCATTTCCATCCTTTTCAGATTTTCCAAAGTAGTTTTGAGGGAATTAAGTATATTTTAAAACTTAGCTATCAAATTCCTTCCATAAGGTCATGGTAGATGATGTGCATAGTTTTATTGAGACTCTTGAAATCCTTGACCAGAACTCCTTGGGCCAAACAAGTAATATACATGCATAAAATGATGGATATTTCTAAGTCCATATTGAACAACTAAAGCATTTTGATAATTGATTCGACTAAATTTTTTAGTTAAGCGAGTGAGAGAACCTTGCGTCTTAGTTTCCCTTTCTATAGCATAATTTAAGGAAGAAATTATTGACGGTGTCACTGAATGGAAATTTAGCATTATTTTCCCTACAAAAGCTACATCCCGTGAGCCTTGAACTTGATGAGTGGCAATCATGTTACCTTGCATGTTGGCATGTCTTTGTGTCACTACACATGGAACTGTTGATTGAGAAATTGATATAAGTTTTCTAGTGTCATTTGGGTGTTGAATATATTCTAACTGAGTTAAAGGATGAATATCAGAGGTTGTGAAGTATGGAGGTTTTTCCAAATTTATAACATTCTCTTTTACACATGTTGGCAATGATCTAGAGGGGACACTTAATGACTTTATTGAGGTTGTCGCTTGCAAGATTTTTACTTCGGCTATGTTGGGTTAGACAGTTTCATGAAAATAGGGTGGTGTTAACTAGCATCCCTAGAGTATTAAGGTTGAGGAAAAGGCTAAACAAGGCAAAGGGTGACACTGATGACGGGGATCCCAATATAAGCAATGGTAGAACATTGTTTGTCAATTATTCATGTCATTCAAATGTTCTTACTCAGCTATTCATAATACAGTGTTTCAAAATTTCAATAATTTTTTGGAATCATGGCTTGGAATCCTCCAAATATAAATTGATGATATTGTTATTGCAAATCTGGAGAATTGACAGTTGATCAATGGCATTGATGGTTTCCCATCATACACGAGGATGTGGATCCTAGAATGAATTCAGAAACATTGAGAAAAATTGTTTAATGCTATTTAGCATCATATGTTTCCAGATCAGAAAAAACACAAATAAACCTTAATACTATGCACATTGTTCCACTTTTAAATGCTACAACAAAGTATTTAAATCCAATATTAAAAAATTGAACATCTTGTTCCAGAAATAAAAGTATTTGAATATGTTATTTAGATAAAACAAAATCCATATAATTATGACAAACAATGAAAATATCTCTACATATTTCCGTCAAATGTTTTCATTGAACATGTTATCACCAAAATGAGGCTAAGTGGGTTTCTCAACAGTCAGTTCAGTGTAACTGTTTCAAACCACTTAGGGTTGGAAGTTAGCTCTTCCAACCAAAGAGGGCTTTCTCAAGAAAATGTATGATATTCAATAATGAAGCTTAAAAAATAAGATGGCTAACTCTCATATGTATTTTGGATGTTTTTTACAGGTGAATGATGTATGATGGATACCATTAGGCATGGATTCAGTATGAAATTCAATTACATAAGAACATAATTCATGTAAGCCAAGGTATATGAACTCTTACAAAAAATAACTTTGACAGCAAACAAGATGCATAAAGGAAGTTGGAGCATAATTATATATGAATTCCAAGTGATTATGCATGAAGTAAGTTGAATTGACCTTAAAAAGGTAAATCGGACAAACAGATAAGAGCCCATAAAGAGTCTCAGGTCTAAAAGAGGTTTTTTTCAATTGTATATTAACTAAATAGAGAAAATATTACAATAGTAACATAAGTCATAACATCGATCAACCCTCTCTAACTCTGAAATCCCCATATTTATAGAGTGAAACTCCTTTTACTTGAAGTCTTCCACCTCGGTTAGACCCTCTAAACTTCTCTAGAGATCTAATCCAAAAAGGAATTTACTACATAGAGAGAAAATAGAGATAAATATGTTTGAAGGAGTTTGAAACCTAAAAGGACTCTATCACTAATAAATTCATTAACAACTTTATAATAACCCATACATAGTGATGCTTATCGAATCAAACAACGTTTCCTAAGGTGGAAATAACCATGATCAATTGATGAACTACCATACTAGCCATGTGTTGTTGTGTTAATGATGTGGAAACAATGGTGAGCTAGTAACCATGTCACATTCTTACTGATTGGCCTTGATCAACAAGTGTCTTCACTGATACACTTCAACCTCTCCTGATGACTCATCTACTCCCAAGAAACATTAGGTTCTACAAAAATAGAAAAATTTCACCTCACTGTAAAATCATAGTATTTTAAGGTAAGTTCATAGCAAAGTTTTTGTAGCGGTTTCCATTTAGCACTTTCTGCACCCTTTCTGACTTTGATGCTTATTGGAGGGTATTCATTAGGAAAAATGAGCTAAATACATGTTGTTACCCACACCTGTTATGATATATTTTTGAAATTATACCTCAAAATATTCTTCAGCGAGTTCGTAGTAAAAACTCAGCTTTAAGCCTGGAGTACGCAACGAACTTGTCTAACTTTTCTAGAATTTGAAATATTCACTCTTTACCTCCAAACAAATTTGCAGGGCTATGTTAATTGATTATATGGAGTATCCTAAGACAAAATTATCCAAAATAATTTCTTACCCTCTTTCAAGGAGCTGCAGGGTCATCCACAACTACCATTTTCAAACCCTTTTTCTTCAGTTCTGTTTGCACCATCTCCATTTGAATTTGTACCTCTTTGATTTGGTTTTGTAGCTTTATCTTCTCTACCTACAATCACCTGTTTCTCCTCATGGTATGATTCATCCTCTTGTGCAGTGGTAGTGTTCTCTCAGCATCTTCCTTGACCTTTCTACCTCTTCATCATAAAATTCAATTTGTTTGTTGGATTCCTTATTGAAATTTGTGAGCTACTTCCTTGTTTAAAATCCTCCAACTCCAGTTTGGCTTCTAAAACTTCTTTTGTGGATTCTTTAATTTTTTCATTTAGAAGCTCCACTTCATACTTTTCTTGGACCTTTTTCTTTTCCTTTCTTTGTCTTGATTATTCATGCTTCATCTGGGGATAGCTCTATGATTTATTCCCTTATTGGCTTCTTCTTCTTTTCTATTTTTCTTCAATTTATCAGACTTGCCTCCCTTTGAGAGTTGTTACCTAGTGAATGGTTTCCTAGGTTTGAAGACAAATCCTGAATCTTCACTGGAAAAATCAAGCTTCTTTGTTGTAAGACCCTTATTCTTCATTTTTGTTCCTTTAACTTCTACAGGCTTTATAACAGGGGTTTCTTCAATATCAATTTCTTGCAAGATGTCTTCAAGTTTTCCTTTCCCCTCTGTTTAACTTCTCATGATTCTTCTATGAGACCTTATATCAATCTTGAGTTTGCTACTGGTAGGTGTTTTCTAAGATGTCAATGTCTCCTACAACTGATCAATCTCTACTTCCATTGGCTCTATTATGGGATGCACCTCTACCTCAAGTTCAGCTTATGCTTCTGCTATTGGTTCTTTTTCCTTCTTGGGAATGTTTTTCTTTGACTTGGGTGTCTATCTTGGAGTAAGAAAATCTACATCATAGCCACTAAAAAACATAAAAGTAGCCCAATCTCTGTTCAATTTCTTCAAATATTCCATAGCTAACAACTTTATTAAACCATTATGAAAAATGGATGTACCATTTCTCTCAGGTTTGGCTTGTACCTTGTCAGCCATATTTCCTAAAGTTCTGAACAAAAAGAATGGAAAATCAAGAAGTTGTTTACCAATTAAATGAAGCAAGAGCCTGAAATGATATTGGTAGATCATGTGAAATTTACCTTCACAAGTAAAATATTTTTGGATCACCATAAGCAGCTTTGAATAGTTATCCTTGAGGAAACTCTTAGGTATGCCTAAGGTCATGTCAATTCCTTTATGCTCTTGCTTCAGAAATTCATCACAGTTTTTAAGCTTGAATTTTGTTGCCTTGAACCATTCTTCTCTAGACCTTGGAATTTTAGTTTCCTGTGCAATGGTCTCAGGAGAAAAAATGAAACTTAAGATGTCAACCTTTGAAGCTATGCCAACGAGGTTGACAGCAAAATCCTTGGACACTTTTCCATGGTATCCATGCAGTTTTTAGCAAAACCTCAAACAACCAGCATTTTTGAAAGCCTGTGCAAAGCTTGGGTCTTCCATAGCTAGCTTCATGTCCATGCACTACAAGGAAAAGACCCTATAGCAGAGGTTATAAAGGATGTTTTTAGTGTTATAAAATTGGCCAAAATTGTCAAAAAAACATTTGCTAAAACATCCGTTTATGGTTATGGAGGTTTTGGCAGAGATTTTAACGGAAATTAAACACAACTAAAAAAAATGGGTGGCCGGAGGTTATTACAGATGTTTTTTCATCGGTTCGCTACTCTGGATTTAACGTACCGGTGCGTACATGAATATAGCGTCCCAGGGTTGTCGTAGTCGAACGAATGCACCAGGACATTTATGTGTAAAACCGCATCGGGTGTAGTGTTAGTCATACAACGCACGAGGCCGTTCTAATTTGTCTTGGGATTTGTGCGGTGCCCATAGGTTGTATCAACGCATCGGTGTGTATACCTTTTTGATGCACCGATGCATTGTATCACAAAAAGGCACCAAGATTTATAATTGGTATCAGTATTTGTGCAGTGCCCATTGATCGTAAAAATGTACCGGTGCTTTTTTTTTCAGAGGAAAAAAAACATCTGTATTATATTGAATAATAAAAGTCCATGGACAGTACATTGATCCTCATATAGCGGAGGAGATATAACTGAATATGCCATCATTTGATTACATCAATTCATAGTCATGAAAGGATCATTTCAAAGAGGCATAAAAAAATGGGGAGTATTGACTCATACCCATATTAGGTAATAACATTGTAAGCCTGCAGACATATGACAGATAAGATACATTCATATACCTAGATCTAAAGAAACTGTGAAAAATGTACCGATGCTTATAGATACATAAATGCCCTGGGACGCAGTATCACACAAATGCACCGATATTCATAATTGGTATCGGTATTTGTGTGGTGCCCATAGATCATACAACAGCATCGGTGTGTATAGACACATAAACGCACCGGTCGACAGTTACTGACACGCACCGGTTTTCATTTTGTTTTTTTAGAAACATCAACCTATGACAGTCCAATTATTGTGATTTTTTAAAATTCATTATTTATCAAAAGTCGACACATCTTATAACAACATTCATATTAATTGCATTTTTATTAATGCATTTGAATGTGCTGTCTGGATTAATTTGTTATATCATATCAGAATTATTGTGGTTTTTTAAAATTCATTATTCATCAAAATTCGACACATATATATCTTATAACAATATTCATATGAATTAAATTTTTATTAGTGCATTTGATAACGATAATGGAGAATGCAATAGAATAAATTAAAACATATTTTATGATTTTATATCTATATATATATATATAAGACAATATTTATTATACAAAATGGGACAATTATTCGTATCCCTTTGTCTTTCAATTAGGACACTACGTCCATTGCATTAAACAAAATGTCTGATTTCACAGACATATTTCAAAAAATAAAATGCCTTGCTTTGATATCCAAACATAATGATCATCATTCTTCGCTTGAACTGCTATCACTACTAGAGCGACTTCCATGACTTGGGTTATTTTCAGGAATTTTTTTTTCATGACGTTGATTGTTTTCTTCCTCTTCACCTTCCATCTACAAATATAAATATAAACTGAAATGAGTGTATATACATTGGTGAGAATAATGAAAATTTCAATATTAAATAATATATATCAATGTAAATCGAAAAGAAAAATGACGTACCATAGCAACAATTGACTCATAAACTATACACATTCTTTCAAAACCATGTACCATGCCATCTTTCAAAATTTCATCTATTGGCGCAGTTCCATACTTTGTTTCCTGCAAGTTTTATACCCCATAACAAATCATATATTTAATATAAAAGATGTTTTTTTTCTATTAATTATAGACGGAGCTAAGTAAAACAAGATCGATAGATGCTTACAAATTCGACAATTAAATTCTGATATTCCAACATATACTCACAACCCATATATAACCCAATTTCAATCAATTCGTCTGATGGTTCTTCTTTGTATGTTAGCACCTGTTTGAAGACATTCAATGATGATTTTTGTAAAACAACTTAAAAAATACAAAAATGAAATCTGGTTAAGTTGTTATAAGGAAGTAACAATTACTCACAAACATAGAGATCAACCCTTTTCTTCCTTATTTTCCTGTTTTATGTGCTGAATGGATTCCATTTTCTTTTCTTTTCTGCAAGAAAATTTTTGAAAATTAATATTTAATGCTAAATTCTTTATTTATTGTACCTAATGATCAAAAAATTCAATGATTACATATTACATTTGAAGCACGTTGTTGTTGAGATGGCTCCTCATACGATGCAATTTTGTCCATTTCTTTGACCATATTCCTGTACACCCTTTTGGACATTCCTACTGACATATTTATGATATTAGCTCGTTCATCTTTTGATATTTTCATAATCTTCCTGAAAATGTAACATGACAATAAAATATTTAATTTTTATATTGATATATGAAAAGTAAATATAACAAAAGTGATATTTATAAATAATTCTAGCCAAACATTTAAAGGAATATTACTTTTTCATTCCTTCTTTTTTGTTGTTGTACGTTTTTGCTATTAAAATTCTGACATGTCTCATTGACCAATTCGCTGGAAACTCTTCCTGTAGTTTAGATAAAATTTGGTTCTTGGAATCACTGGATTTATTTTTGTATTGTAAGTGGAAAGAACGTCTATACTTTCGTTCCACTAGATCGCTCAAACTTTTGTAAAAAAATTTCCCCCTTTCGTTAACTTCCAGCACCACTCCAGATGAGCTAAGGAGAAATTCATTTTCATTTGCATGTTGTATTTTTTTCTTTTCTTAGAACAACATTCCTTTTCTGAGTTGTTGGTCCCAATAGAACATTAAACAGATGTGAATTAATAGACTGTTTGACACATGTTATCTAATAATTTTAAGTATATTATTAATGATAATTAAAAAAAGAAACTCATATTGGATCGATAGTATTTTTTCATTCACCTGATTCATCCTTTTGCAATTTTTCCATTAAACTTTTACGCTCTTCTGGTCTTAGATCAAAAATAATCATATCAAGCTTCATCATTTTGTAGCTCTACATGATACACAGTAAACAACACATATTAGTTAAACTTACATATAGATCAAAAATAATATATTTTATAAAGAATTTATAAAGAACTTGCATTTTTTTCTTTTCTTGATGGGTTAACCGCATTTTTGTTACTTGATCTCTTGTCAGTCATTTCTTTATCAATCTAAAACCTGTACCATATCATTCATTAATATATTTATAAACAAATTCTCAAATTTTCAGGTAGAAAATAAATCTCAAGACTCCGGTGCGCCTTTCATGGGGTACGCACTGCAACCAGTGCGTGGGGATATTAAAAACGCACCACAAAACAGTATAATAGACAATATGGTGCGTTGGGTATTATAAATGCACTGCAAAAATAGTGTAATAGACCGTACAGTGCATGGGGTATTATAAACGCACTGCAAAAATGGTGTAATACATTGTACGGTGCTATCCTTGTTAAATGCAGCATGGTTAAAAATGGTGTAAACAGTGTAATAGACCGTACGGTGCATGGGGTATTATAAACGCACCGCAAAAACTATGTAATACACCGTACAGTGCTATCCTCGTTAAATAGAGCATCGGTGCTCTATTTCAAATATGGTGCACGGATTTAGAAAAAATGTTTTCAATTTTTGTCCTACACAGTACTTGCGCGGTGCACTGTATAATACAACGCATTAGTGCGGTAGTGTACGCAGGGCGCACCGATAAAGAAAAATCCACTTTTTCCAAAAATTCACACAATGGCCAAATGGATTGGGATCCGACTATGCAAGTCATCTCGTGGGTTGTACGTCAATCTAAAATAATAATAAAAACCCTAATTTTTAAATCAAAAAAATGAAGGGTTTAGGGTAAAATAGATAAAACTGTAGAAAAAGTTAAAAAACTACAGAAAAAAAGGTAAAAAAAATAATCAAATTTAATCACAAGATGGTTTGAAATTCTATGATACAGGGTTTGAATCACCAGAGGTTTGGTTTCTGATTGTTTGAATACTTTTGTTCGAACTCCACAGTGCCCTCATGCTCTCTTGCTCTAGGTCTGTGTCTTGCAAATATCTGGCTGAAAATTTTAGCAAAAATAGTGAAATAATGAAAAGTGTTTAGTATTTAAATAATTATTTTATGAAATTGGATTTTCGAAAATATTTTGCTGCCCATTTTTCAAATTGCCGCTTTTTTTTCACTTAAAGAAAATAGAGTTGTGTTTTTTTATTTGCGTTTATTCGTTACTAGTCCATAAGAGTTGTGAAGCACTGATGCTTCATCGTAATATGACGCACCGGTGCATGTTATGATGATCACCGATGCATGTTATGATGATAAACACACTAGACTATATAAAGTTATTTCCTTTTTGTATGTAATATCATAATAAAATAATGATAATTCTAAAGTACATGAATTTATTTTCATTATTTTCTAACTTTATTATGTTACAAAAATTCATATTATTCTAGATTTGTTATTTTACAATTATTTGCAAATTTACAAATTTAAATATTTTAATAAAATCATTTCTCATTAATACAATTAAAATTTTCACATTAATAGAATTAAAATTTTACAAATATTTTACATACAATTACAATTACAATTAGAATTAGAATTTTACATTAATTTCACATACATGAATTATGATTAGGATTACAATTACAATTTTAATTTTACATAGAATTACATTTACATTTACAATTACAATTTTACAAATATTTTACATACAATTCAATTAAAATTACAATTACAATTTTATAATTTTACATACAATTACGTTTAAAATTTTACATAGAATTTCATTTACAATTACAATTACAATTTTACAAATACTTTACATACAATTCAATTAAAATTACAATTACAAATACAATTACAATTTTACATACAATACAATTTTACAATTTTTCATATATACAATTACAATCATTTCACAATAATTTAAATATTACAATCACAATTAAAATTTTACATGAATAAATATTTTACATACCATTACAGTTAAAATTACAATTAGTATAAATACAAATACAATTTTACAATTTTATATAAAATTTAAATTCAAATTTAAATTACAATCATGACATAATATTTAATAAATATCATGGTCATTTAATATTAAATTAATTAATAAACATCATCACGATCATGATAACCATCGTAAAAACATCATATTCAACTAAAAAACACATTCAAACATCAAATTAACATTATATATTAACATCATCACAACACAAACATCGAATATACATCTCATGTCAAATAACTCATGCTATCACATATACACATCTATCTGCAAGCTAAAAATTAAATGAACATATCTAACATGACCTAACAATATGTGCCACATCATGATGATCACCAAAATGTAAATTAAGTACAAATGCAACATGAACATAAAATACATGGACGATATATATATATACATATATAACTGAATAATGTTAAAAATATGCAAGTGTAATATTAATGTCATGGATCAGCTGGTGGTAGTATAACAACATCAATAGTAGTACAAGTGGAGGCCTTCTCAGTAAAGGGTGCAGCCTCGACGGACGATGGTCGAGCCTACTCATGATCATGATCACTAGGATTGATGGATGCATCAGCTAGTGGTACTAGTACAACATCAATATAAGCAGTAGTAGTGGAGGCCTACTCAGTCAATAGTGCAGCCTCCACGGTCGATGGTATAGCTTGCTCATGATCATGAATAGTACTGACGGATGTTGCAGGCTGCTGACTGGACATGGCCGATGGTCCAACCTCATCTCCATGATGACTACTAGATGTTGCTAGTGGATCAGCCTCATGCTTATCAGGCACGACGCGAGGTGAACGATCATGAGATGCATGTGAATCGCTTCTCGCGGACTATCCATCATGTGTCGTGGATCGACTAGTATGCCTATAGCTACGGAGTCCGTTGGTGGCCGCTTGCAATGGGCGGTCGTAGTTCCTATGACATGCCGCATCAGGCTGTACATGTCACGCGACATGCCTCTTCACATCCGTAACAGTGTATCATCAGCCTATATGTCTCCATAATGAGTGGGCCTGATGCCCGCATCAACAATAAATGCACAGAGTTGGTTGCCCAATTCCATCCTATATCTAGTGTTAGGTCGATCATGCCTAGAAAAAGGCACTACCGGTGCACCATGAGCAGGAGCATGTCTCTCTACTGCACCGGCCTCATCCTGATCATGATCACCCTTGACATCAGCCATGTCTTGATCGTCATCAGGATCCACACCTAGATCATGTGGTGGACCCGACATCTCCTTGCCATCAAAATAGCCAATGACATCTGCAAAATATATACAAGTACACAACAATAATTAGACAATTTCATTACACAATTTAATAAAAACAAGTTAAATAACATGTTAGAATAAATATAAATAAAATATTAATATTACTTGTATCATCTGGAGGCTCATCATGAAGAGGATGTTAGGACACCCTCACCAATCTAATCCAACATAAGGACATGGATCCATAATGAAGGGATGCAGCCTGTCAACACTGGCTAGTATGTCTAGGGCATCATGTGATATCCTGGCTGGAAACATAGTGTCTCCCGTCTTGGGCATCATCTACCCCCACATGTGCATCTGGGCCTCGAACATCAGCCTACGAGGCTATCGAAAAAAACTAGGTCTCATCTCTAGAAACATCTCCAAAAATAAACAAAACAGCTCTGACGCAAAAGGGAAGTTGACCCTCCCTTGTGCATGAGCACAACATCTATCTAAGGTCGTACAAAACTGCCGCAAAAAATGGCAGACTACCTGATAAGTCGTGGTTGTTGTATTAAATAATCAACATAATATAAAAGTGAGCAACTGATGCATTTCTCGTCACTAGTGTTGTGAGAAATGGTCGAAATGATAAGTGAGAGGCACTGCACGTCCTATCTATGAAATGCACCTATACGTAACTGACCTCCAGGTACCTGAAACTCTGAAGGAGACAGTACATGTGCTTCAATGTATCTCTGGGAGTAAACTAACTGACTCCCTGCTACACAACCAGCTAGCACATCTGGGAATGAGGTAAAATCCACCCCTCTCCTCGATAGTCCTGTAATAAAATAAATATCCTCCTGAGTGTGTGTATACCACTGGTTAGGACCAACCTGGAAAAGTTGTCAGTGGGCATTCCACCTGCGGATAAGATATCTCAAAAACACACTATGGGCCTTTAGGGAAGTAGCCTCCTCATAGAACTTGAGGAGGCCTACCTGCCTAAGGATCCCCTGGGTATATGCTATAATAAGGCGAGGGTATGCATCTCTCTCCCTCTCTCGGGCCTCCCATTGGAAAATCATGTCATACTGTTCAACCTATTTTTGTTGTTGTGCCTCCTGTTCTCTATGAATCATTGACATATTAAATAATCTTTTTTTTTATTAAAAAAAACATGTATTTAGGAATATACATATATATTTAAAAAAAAAAAAACAGACCAGTCGGTGTGCCACAAAAACATTCACACACTAGTGGTGGTGTGGCTTAAGTTTGTAGCGCACCGTTGCCGATGCCCCTAATGAAATACAATGCACTGGCCTCGATGCAACTGTCTATTTTTCAAGCACCATTGACTATATCTAATTTCAGAATAGCGGTGCACTGACTAAAATATATGCCCCAGAGCGTATAGTCATGTCAGTGCACCAACTTCTTGAAAATTACATAGTTGACGGTGTGGTCTCTTACCCGGCCGCACCGTTAACCCTCTCAGAATGCAGAATGTGGTGCACTGACATACACCAGGGCGGATAATTCCTTCAACGCACAACACTGGGATTCCCATGGTCAATGGTGCACCTAGCTAAATGAGCACACCGCATTTTATTTTTTTTAATTTAAAATTATGCGGGGCGCCTTTTGGTACCGCCCCGGAAATCGTGGATATTGTTAGCACCGGTGGCGGTGTGGCCTGTAAATTTTACAGGCAGCACCGCTATATGGTGTGAGCCGGACAGCTCAAGCGCACTGCGCGACAATTTTTTTTTCTTTTTTAATGGTTATTTTTAAGGTTATTTCAAATTCTAATCCGCTAAAAGGCTTAATTATGGAAAAACTAGAAAAATACCTGTACATTTCACTGTCGAGGAGGCATATTAGCTGTAAAATTCGTAAAATAAAATTTGCCCACCATTTTTCAAAATAAAAGCAGGAGATTGGTGGCCAATGCAGAGTAGCAGTGCGTGCAATGGGTGCAATGAGAGCACCGATGTCATGGCAACTCAGAGAAGAGGAAATGGCACTAGTGCTTGAGAACACTAGAGCACTGAGGAAAGTGAAAAATGCAATTTTTTGACCATAATTTTTTTTTATTTAACCCTGTTCTGGTGCGTAGGGTTTTATAGGTGCACTAGTATGCTTTCTTAAAACCGCACCGAGCGGTGTCAGATTTGGCGTCTTGTTTACAATGCACCGGGGTGATTCCCTAACACCGCACCGGGATGTTTCAGTTTTGGCTCTGTTGGGGTTCCCATGTTTTGGCCAGGTTGACAAGACCAAAATATGAGACAACATAGAACCACTTTGGGACCTTAGGATCTAGCCCTCCTAGGTCCAGAGAGGGATCTCTCTATGATAGTCAAAGGTTTATGTCTTTGAAGCTTGGATGTTATGATTTTAGGCTAGTTATATGCAGAGGGTTTGTTAGTTGGTTTATATTTGGTTGTTGGGAATCAGGAATGAAGGGTCCAATATAAAACAAGGGTGAGAAAAGAGGAACTTAGACAAAGATAGATAACTCAGGGAACATCAAAGCCATTGGGAAATGGAGTCAAGAAAGGATTTACTTGTGTTCAATGTGCAAGCTTTCAATTGGGCTAGTCATCTAGAGCATTTGGATCTTAAATATGATAGTTGGAATGGGAAATTAAGGACTGGAATGAAAGGAGGAGAACCACCAATTCTGTCTATAGATCAGGTCAGAGGTCATTTAACTCCAGACCTGCTTGGACAAAATTAGAGGCAAAACAAGGGATCTTGGAGAGGCTCAATGGGATGGAAAGATCCTAGTGAGGCAGAGTCAGGATTCTAGACCTCTCAGTATTCTCAACTCATCCAACTAAATCCTAACAAGAACATCTGAACATAGATTTCATTAATTCATACATCAGAGAGCAGGCAACACCATCCACTACACTGGTTAAATCAATTAAAATCAATATTCATATACACATATAAGCAGAAAACATAAAAGGCTGGGAGAGCAGCAACATAAGGTACCTATCAAGGGTAAGTCTTATGCCAAACTTCTGATGCGAGCCAGTAGAAAGTGGAATGAAATGAAATCAAACACAGAGATAAGAAAACATCACCAGCTGCTTTAGATCAGGATCCAAAGAAATATGCTTGTCATATTAAAAACAACACCAATCATGTACATCATAGCCCATAGCTTGAACATTCAGTCTGAATACATCAAATCTCAGCCTATCTTACAATATTACACAGAGAACTTGTCTCAAGAGGAAAATGCTTGTGTTTCATTGATATCTCATCAACAACCAACAACCATTACAATGTTTCTTTCTGTGCTTTATAGAAGGAGAGACACAGAAGATCGACTGAGGGGGTAGGTGAACATCAAATGCATCATTAAATACAGAATGGGGAATAAGGCCGAGGCCCATTTTGCTTGAATGCTGAGTATTTAATTTCTGTCACCTCTTTATGCAGGACTGATCTTTTCTGGATATGATTTGGACCTTTTGGCTGCGGTGTTGTACTCATGATTTAAACAAAAGTAACACAAACTACTGAGAAGTCTGTCGTTTAAATGCTCTGATGGTTTTGAACTGCTGTCATGGTGGGATTTCCTTCAGGGACATTGCGCATATTGAAAACTGTATGGGTGCCCTGTACTTGAAGAAAAACATTCTGCTGATGAATAACCTTGATGTTACCTCATACTCGTGCTCAGGACCTCTTGATTGATCTTCGGGATCTGCAAACTGATGTTTTGTCTATTAAACTTGTTGTTTCAAGGCTCCAGATCTTCTTTAGGGTGCCTTAATTTCTTTGCTTCATCCTGATCACTTTGTCGCTTCATTTCTGCCTCTGACAAGTTACCTCAGGCTTTTAATGGTGCCGGAAAGTTTCTACAGGGTTTCAACCCTGTTCTCTTTAATGGACGTCCTTACTTTACCTCCCCTGGCCATTTTTCCTTGAATGAATCTAGGTACAAGGCTTCTCTGCATTTCTTGGCCGCTGCATAGAAAACTGGGCGATGATGGCGGTCATTAATTGCTGCAAATCCTGCAAAAATACGAAGGCTGTGACGAACGCAATGGACGGGGTGGCGGGTGATGTGGAGGATGAGAAAGGTGTGCAATTAGTGACATGGTGGAATAAATCGCAGAGGGAACGGCGAAAAATCGCTCTGGTAGGTGGTTGACGGTCCGCGAAGTGAAAAATGCATGAAGATCATTAAAAAATGCGAGAATGGGACATTATAAGTGACGGAAGGGTCGAAGGGTACGGAGCATGCATGTGGAGTTACAACGTGGCGGGTGGACTTGGTCATCGGAGGGTGGACAGATCCGGACCATTGATTGCGGAGGAAATCAACGGCGGGGGCAACATATGGTGGGCCATCGGGCACGGCGGAGGTGATTTAACCCATGCGCAGCTCGGTTGATGGGTGACCGTCAGATGGGGTGCACGAGATCCAACAGCGCACGATGATTTCGCCGGACGACTTGGGCCGAACAATAATGAGTGGGGACAAAGTGGTTTTTCCACCGTATAGAAGAAATGTGGCAGGCGCCCAGTGGAATCGCTGGGCGATGGAAGAATATCGCCAATTCATGGATGGTGGTGCGGAAAAACCAAGCGGTTTTGAGCAGCGCGCGGGGATGAGAGTGGGGACCACTAATCGAAAGGGCTCCGCGCCATTGATTTGTCGAGCAAACGGATGGTGGAGATGAATGCAGGGGGAACTTTCTAAATTAAAGTCTTATTATAAAGTTTCAAAGGTTTTTAGGGGAAGAGCCTTTGGGGATAGCGCTTAGGTCACGGTGCCGCGTCACATGGACGGACAGGGTGCGGGCGCTTACTGGGAAAGGGCTAGGACCCAAATTCATAAAATACACCATTTTGACTTACTTTTAATGCATTTTTAGGCCCGGGGAAGGAAACGATAGGGAGGCAGAGGGGGATTTTGGAAAACAAAAGGCGTGCGCAGAATTTGGAGGAGGTTTTGGAGGGGTTTATGGGACTGATGGGAAAATAAGAAAGGGGAAGAGGGGTTTTGCCAAAGGGAAAAAAGAGGTAAAAAGTGGTGTCTTGCAGGAGCATGAGGGGCAATGCAGGCCTTTTAGAAATGGGGCAGCAAATAGGATTTATACAAGGCAAAGCGCTCAGAGACTTCACGGAGAATGGGTTTTCAGGGGAAAGGCATTCCTTGAAGGCTTGACAACCATCCAGCCCCCAGCTTGCTTGTAAAGAATTTCATAGGGGGGCTAACAGTGGCTCCACATGGGGATGGCTTCTTCTTGGAGGAAAGAATCCAGAAATGATATTTGGAGTTGCCTGCTGCTTGGCACATCCCTTCTTTCTTTAATTTTCAGTTGCCACAATATGTTAAAGACACCAATCAGCAAAAATATTTCCCAACCAGTCTACCTACCCAAACTACAGTTCTAACATTTCCCTTTGGGTGCATTTGAGCTAGCAGACCCTTTAAATTTTATTTTTAAAACAAAAACAAACCTATTCTAAATCTACCCTTATTTCTCCAGGAGACCAGATTAGACTGTTGGCCTCATATGCTTCTCTACCTAATCTAACATCTGCTAGGATTAGACTGACCAACAGATTTCTTCTCCTACATTCTAAAACAAGAAATTGAAAAACAGCCAAGCCAGGATTAGACTGTCTGACTTGCTGGAGTGAAGACTTGTGGAAAACTGAAGACAAAACTGTGAAGGCATGAAATCTTCAGTTTTGAAATATCCTTCTCTATGTGTGACTCAAATTTTGAGCATATTAGAGTCACCTCTTTTGTTCATTTCAGCTCTGGTTTTAAGCATGTTAGAGCTTATTCTCCCTTCACTGTCGGTCTAGGTTTTGAGCATATTAGGACCAGCTGTCTTTTCTTCTTTGGCTCAGGTTTTGAGTTTATTAGAGCCAATCTTTTGCACCTTTCAGAGGTCCATGTTTTGAGTGTGTTTGAACCTTTACCCTTTTATTTTTTGGAAACATTTTCTCTATTTTCTTACAAGTCAAACTGCAATGGTATGTACAATGGAAATGGAACTAGAAATGAAAAATTAGCAGAAATAGTGTTTGAACATTCTGCCATTGACAGGACCCCCAAACAGCGCTGTACCATCAAGTTCTTGTAAGAAAAATGCATTAGGACCCACAGTGGCCTATATGACAAATGGACCTTGCCAGAAGCTGTCAAATTTTCCATGTTTACCTTTGTCCTCCCTTCTAGAATCCCATCTAAGAACCTTGTCACCAACTTTAAAATTCGAAGCTTTGGCCCTTTTGTCAAATAGCTTTTTAATGTTGTCCTAAACTTCCGCTGCTCTGTTGTAAACCTGCTCCCTTGTTTGCTGAAGATGGATTGTCTCATTTATTCTTCGTATTATGTTGTCTTCCTGTTACACAGTAATTTGTCACTGTACCTACCATTCCCCATCCCGCACATTGGAGGGCCCATTTTGTGACCTGTGAGCAATGTCATGCCTTGAAACCATTATCATTGCATTCCTCTAAATATGAGCTTCAATTGCCCTGAAGAGATCTCCTTGCAAAAAACCATAAAAACATCCCTTTTTGCATTGGCGCGGGTAGCCAGTTCATCGCTCGCGCCAATGGGGAAAATCCTACAAAGAGGTCACGCCAACTGGCGCTCTGTCCCAGAGTTGCAGTCGCGCCAGCCAATTTAAGGAGTGTTTTTTAAAATAAGATGGCAGAAGTTTCGTTTCAACAGACTTAGAAACCATTGTCTATCTTGAGTTGGGAGGTTTGGCTCCGGGAGTTCCATGGAAGGGAAGTGGTTTGCCACCTTTCATGGAAGCTTCCTTGGAGATAGGGCCAATCCCACGATTATAGGGATCCCAACTCCCTCTCCTCCATCTATAAAAGCTTGCCCATTTCCATTGCAAGCTAGTCTGGAAGTTCCTAAGCTTTGAATCTCCAAGTTCTCAAGAGCCTTCATGCTACAAGAGCCCTCATTCTTCCCTTAAGGCCAAACTCGAGCAAGGAGACTATCGTCAAGAGACTCTAAGAGAGGCTTGTCCTATCCCTGGCAGGCTTTGCGAGACGTGCACGACTGGAGACCCCTCCGAAGGAGACCTCAGCGTCAGAACATTGGTTGTACTCTCTTTCGATTGCTTATTAATGAATGACTACTGGTTATGGTTCCACTCTATTTTTCACTTATGATAATGATGAGTTATATCCTTTCTGACTGATATATAGTTGCGTATTCTGGATTTTATGCTTGTATTCGTGTTTTTTCTTGCATGTGCAGGTGTCCATTCACGGAGATCGTGGGGATCGTGATCTGCCGAGGCTGAGGAACGGGAACGCTGTCTCTTCTACGAATCATAGCATTGGACTCCAGGTAGGCCTCCATCGTTGGTCTGTTTATTCACAATTAGGAACTTGCACTGTAGCATTTGATGATTGTTGCTAGACCCGTGCTGGGCTAGTAGTGATCGCCTCTATCCGCAGAGGGGATTTACCTCCTCAACAATTTGGCGACTCCGCTGGGGATCGTCTAGTTTTGATTGTCTCGTTCTGATTGTCTCATTTTGATTGTTTCGTGGTTTTCCTTGCTTGGTTAGCCTTCTGGGCTGGGTTCTTTTGTTGTTTTTTGCTTCTTCGTTTGCTTAGGTATCATTGATTTGCTTCTGGAGTAGTTCTTTTTTATTTTTGGCTAAGGAACTCGGCTGGCGCGCTTTTTAGCTCGATAGTCGTGCCAATTGGCGCATGTTGCTTTTGTATTGCCCGCGCCAATTTCTTTCTGGCGCCAGTTACAACCTCACAGTCGCGCCACTCCTGTGAGGCATTGGGGTTTTCTCAGTTCTGAGCTCTTTGGGTCTAGTCAGTGTGTTTCCTTTTGGTTTTTCGGCTGCTTGAGTGTGTTGGAGTCCTGTTTGACTGGGAGTTTGCCCTCATCCTTTGGTTGTTTGCTTTTCTCCATCGATTTCATGTTTTAAGCCCTAGGGCATCTAGTGGCTTAGTGTGTCGAGCCCTCCTTAGGAGTTTTGGTGTTCTTTTAGTCCAGTCAATTCTCTGATTACTCCTCCGCATTCTCTTAGTGGTTGTTCACCATTTTGTTGCGATTCTTGGGTGATTTTTCTTCTCTTCACTCGAATTTCGTTTTCTCTTGCTTTGGGCCTAGATCACACGGTCCATTGGAGCCTTTGAGACTTTTTCTTGGTTTTGAGAGACTTTGGTCGATTTGAGATCTGATTGCTTGTGCCATTGAGTGAAATTTGTTTTTTTTTGCTCTCTTAATATCGTTTCTCAAATTTCTTCTCTTTTTTTTTTCAGTTTGTTTAGTGCATCTAGCTATCAAACATTGAAAATAAAAAAATCTCTTTTGCTTTTGGTTGATTAATGCAAATTGAAATCTTTTCATTTTAATAGTAATTAGTGAATTTGAAAGAAAATTTTTTAGTTTCATTAGTTGCATTAGAGATATCGTTGGTTGTCTTCTGATCGTTTTTTTTGTGTAAAAGCTCTAAACTCTTCTGTAGCTAGTTTTCATCAAACGAAATGGTGTACTGTGGCATGTAGTCTTGCATTTAGGAGATTTTTGAGATAGCACATTCGTTAGGGCTTGGAAACTGAAACGTAATTGAAGATCAACTTTAAAATCTACTCAATTTACACTAAGGCGGCATTGGAATCTAATGAAACACATTTAGAGGTCTAGGCTAGAGACGTGTTCTGACGTCTTTAAACCTAGTAGCTGTCGTTCGCCTTTTGGCTTTAGACAGCGCTAGTACGGACTTGTGCTCCCCATACCGTCGCGTATATAAAGGGAGACCCCTCTAGGTTTCAATGCTTTATCCGTAGGAAGCCGAGTCTGCCGCCCTATACCCATGATATACCGAACACAGCATTCGGGGAGATTGCCTGCACGTACGGAAAGTCCTTGGTTGATTTCTTTTTCATTATTGAAACCAAGGTGTATATTGCAGTTCACGGTTATTCGATACACCCTTCTTGCCTAGTATTCTCGAGCAGTCATTTGATCTTTTCTGACTCCCTAAATTTGAAAGAATCACCAAGCGCTTGTCCTTTCACGCTTGTGTCAAATCTGAAAGAGATAGAGTCATCTTTTTTACCATTTCTCGACTCTTAAAACATGAAACGGTGAAGTTTCTTATTTTTCAATGTGGTAAAAAATTAATCACCCACGATTACACGCTCTGTTAGATTTTTCTTGTTGACCGTTTGATCGTGTGTCTGGACTCTTTTTCAGCCCGTGTGTGGTTTTGAGTTTTGATGGCAACTTTTTCGGAGTTTACCAACCAAGGAATCCCCTCAGAAGGGATCCCTGGTCAGTTTCCTCCTTTTGGGAATGTTGCTGCTCCTTACATGGCAACATTGTCCCTTCCTGGGTTAACTATTGGGTTGCCTGTTTGGTTGTTTTCAACCTCAGTGGTCCCGAATATCTCCGCTACTGGTCAATCAGTTCCTCCACCTGGACAACGTCATGTTGATTCCAAGGTGGACCTCTCCCCTTCTTCGCCTGTTTCTGCATCCTCCTCTTCTATTTTGCATGGAAAAAGTCTGGATTCGAGTAACCAGGTGGCTAAGAAGAAGAAGAAGAAGACAAAGAAGAAGAATTCTGATAAAAAAATAGGCTAAAGCTACCACTATTGTTTCTGAAATATCTCTTATTGATATACCTTCCAACCCTCCACGGAAAGTCAAGTTCCCCTGCATGTTGTGCACGGGAGACCATCTTCTTCGAGACTACCCTGGCATTCCCAAGGTGCTTGAAGTATGGTCCAACGGTCGCCCACCATTGCCTTTGGCTTCCGGGAGTCAAGTTGGGGGCACGTCTTCAGCTGGTGCTGATAAGGCTCCTAAGAAGCAGGGTAAGATCACCAATCCCTGTAAGTTGTGTGAAGGGCACCATGCCATTCACCTTTGTCCTTATATGGATGAAGCCAAGCGAGTGTTGGACAACCTGGCTGTTTCCACACCATGCCTCCCAGCTCGTTATAAACATCTCTCTTTGAACCTTCCAGCTACTGATGATACGATTGGTCAAAAATCATCTTTGGTCGATCCCA
The DNA here is from genome assembly GCA_034641835.2 of Pinus albicaulis. Taxonomy (NCBI): domain Eukaryota; kingdom Viridiplantae; phylum Streptophyta; class Pinopsida; order Pinales; family Pinaceae; genus Pinus; species Pinus albicaulis. The sequence continues at coordinate 210,161,053 of CM076578.1, read as the reverse complement.
CTCCCTCAGAAATTCGGATTCAAGAATCCGTCCCTGACCAACCATTGGTCGTGGGATCGGTTGAGCTGGCCCCTTCTATGGTGCACCAGGTCTTTTCCGTTGAGAGTGGACCTCACACCCCCCATGTCCTTCTAGTTTCTTCAGATTATTTAGACTTGGAGAAAGATTCTCCTGTCCCTATACCTCAACAAGTAGCTCCTCCACCTCTCGTGACGGAGGTTCCGGAAGATACTCCTCCTGCCTTCGAGATGGAGGTCATGGAGGAGGCTCCTGCTTCCATAACATCAGGGGAAGACCTTCTCGGTTCGATGGTAACCCCTCCAAGTAGTTTGGTCGCCTCCTTTGATTGGAGTCGATTTGCAGGATTCCGCCTACCATCTTACGTGCCTTTCGAGATCACAGTATAGGCTCTTGGTATGGTCGTACCCAGCACCATTATAGACGAAGGTGCCTCTGTTAGTATTCTATCCTCAACTACCTGGCAAGCTTTTGGTTCTCCGCCGCTTGCGCCTGTTACGTAGAATCTGTTGACTTTTAACAGAAGGACGAGTCAACCATTAGGGATCCTTCCAAGGTTACCTATTACTTTGGGAGGTAAAACCGTCCATATGGACGTGATGGTTGTTCCAGGCCCCTTGGATTTCAATCTGCTCCTGGGGCGCAATTATACCTATGCCATGGGAGCGCTCGTCTCCTCCCTTTTTCGTGTGGCCTGTTTCCCGCACGAAGGACGGATCGTGACCATTGATCATCTTTCATTCTTTGGTCCTAATGTGGCAACTGGTCCACCATCACCCCCTCCTGGTTTTTATCCACCCGTTGCATCTGCCCCACCGCAAGTCAACTATGTGGCTACCTAACCCGTGCCTATGCTCAGTGATGATGCCATTGTACATAATGTGCTGGGGGCATTGGGTCCTGACTTCCAGGATGTTTTCCTTCCACCGGGAGTGGAACTCTTGGACGCACCGCCTTCTTGTTCATTTTGATGTAAGTCGGTTAGAGCACGGTTTCCTCCCTGTGTCAAGCTCTTTAAAAAATGAAACCAGGTTTTCGGAGCATAGTTCCTCCACTTGTGTCGAGCTCCTAAAAACAATGAAACAAGCTGTTTGAGGATAGTTCTTTTAAGTGTGTCAACCTCGTTAAAATAATGAAACACGAGCATGTTCAATTCGAATTTTTGTTTTGAACCTTCACTCCATTTTCAATGGACTAAAGCTTGGGGGGAATGCACCTCAAATTGAGACACCATGCTCGGGGGCATGCCCATCTCCCTCATTTCAAGCATAGTTTGCATATGTGTGTGTTCATGTGTGCTTTTAAGCTTGCATAAAAATGAAATGTGTGAGTAGATACATTGTGTGAATACATTTCACATTGGGTCGTTTTTTATGTAACTGATACATTAGATTACATTTGTATTAGACATTTGCATGACATATAAAAACATCATCACATGTAAAAGATCCATCCAAAATAGTCATATGTATACATATATATATGTGCCGAAATGTTTACACAGTGTGCATCACATAGATCAAAAAATATACATGTTCGTCTTATTACATCCGGAGACGACACGTCTCTCAAAAAATATGCATCAAATAAAACCCTAAGAGGCTAGTCTGCGTGGTGCTCATGATAACAAGTGACTGCACGTACTAGGTGTCTTAATAGATGGTGGAGGTGACTAGGCACTCCCACTGTATGTCTCTGATATGCTAACGGTACATCCGCCAGCCGGGCGTAGTCCAGAATCCCTCGGGCAATCCCCTCGAGGTTCTAAACCAACTCTCCTCCTTCCGCGCCCTCCTCATGAGGATCGACTGCGAGCTGAGTTCTCCGTGCGATAGGAGACATCCCGGCTGGTCTCTCTGGGCCAACATCTGCATACACATGTAACTGCTGTCAGAACGGGCATGTATTAACAAAAAAAAAAATCATAAAACATAAAACATAAAAACAGATCATACCCATCTCTTCGTCCCAATCCTCTCCCTCCGGTAGTGGAATATCTGGGTCTCCAGTAAATTCTGTCCCGGCATAAGGCCAGTCCTCCACTACAATCAACTGGCGCCGCAACCACCCAAAAAACTCTGGCCTCCAGGACATCTGTTGGCCTCCTCCTGCTTTGGGCATCAGTGCTGCCCAGTGAGCCATTCTCGGCTCTCGTGGTATCGGCTCCGCTACAATGGCCCCTTGGCCCTGGAAGATTGGTAATCATTCCAGAATGAACGATACCAGGATGGACCCATAGCCAAACTGCTTCAGCTTGGCTTGTTTGCATCTTGTCAGCTGTCTCTTGATGTTGATCGTTACTGTTGCGGCCTAGTCAAACAGTATGGGACTCATGCACTCTAAAGCCAGTAAGAGTTGGGCTTTCATCGCTTCGTGCGGTGCCTGCGATCCTGCAGCCCGCGTGATGGTATGCAGCACTACTCATAGTGCCAGATCGGGGATAGTGTGGATATCCACCTTTTTACTCCCTGATCCCATTTGTGCCCGAGGGCACACTCGTGCCATCACTTCCTCCATTTCTTCACCCGACGGTCTGCTCCCTGTTAGTATGGGTACCGGACCTCTACACGACAATCCGGTTATGAAGTACACATCAGAAATGTCCAGTTCTAACACCTGGTCTCGTAGCTTGAATGCTTGTTCTTGTTCATCCCAAATGCTCACCAGGTACTGAAGTAGCTCAGGTTGAGCATAGAGCAGTTATCAATAATTAGATCTCTGTTGAGCTTCAAATTTCATTCAAATTGATCAAAATGTTGAATTTTTAGGCGGAAAATTGGGTTCGGCCGCTGGCGCGGCTATTTTGGGAACAGTCGCGCCAGTTGGCGTGGGTCCGTGCCCGATACCCGCACCAATGAGCGGAGCCCTAAAAATTCAAAAAGTTGCCACAGAAGTCTATTTCATGATGGAAAACTATTAAAAAATGGACTGAAATGAAGGATGAGGAAGCGCCTTTTACCTGGAACTGACGGAATTCTGAATGGTGGCCCAGATCGGTCGTAATCGCCGCCAGAAGTTTGCACGGTAAATGGACCAATGTTGCTCTTCACTCAGGTAAAAAGTAAAAGCCGAGGCCCTTGTCGTTTCGATCTCATTAAAGTGGCTGCGAAACGACATCTACCCAGTATACGTTTACCCCTTTTTTAGGCTGGGATGGATTATTTACGAAAAAGGAATACCCTAGCCTATCGTGACTAGGAGGTTTTTTCGGATATTGTTTTCTACCTTTTCGGATCTGAGGAACTATTTATGAAAAGGGACCTTTGGAGTTTACTTTTCTGCTGTATTTTTAGACTCTCTAAACATGAAAAGACTCCGAGTTCTTCCTTTGTCAGACTCGTTAAACCCTGATGACATCGGATTCAGTCGAAATGACGTTCTCCGAGTTCCTCCTTCCTAGGACTCGTTAAATGCACTAGGATGGATTTTCCCGAAGGGCGGACTTATATTACAAGCATATGCTATCCCCTTCAAGCTTGTTATCAAAAATAATTGGGGTACTCGCCAGAAATGGTGGGGGGAAAATGGAACCATCATCATTGTCGTGTCGGCAGTTTGTCGCTCTTGAACATGGCACTTGTCTGCATTCGTGTCGGGTTGGGGACATCTCATCTCGTTTTTTCACTTGCTTCTGCGGGTTTGGATAATCCTTTTTGACCTCTCCTCTTCTCATTGCCTCGTCACCATGACCTCTGATCCGTTGATGTCAAATACTGCCAAAACCACTATTTGTGCCGTTATATGTTCAAGAGAAGTTGACCTCTGCAAATATCAACCTTCCTCTGATTCTCATATGATCCTGATTCACAAAAAAAACATCATGTTCCTCTGTCTCGTGTCGATGATGTGGGAAACATTATGGCCCACCTTCGATCAAGGTCACTTCCTGTCGACTTCAGCTCATTATCCAGGAAGCTAATCTAGAGACTCCCTTATGGTACCTTGGAGCCTGCATGCCTCAATGGCAGGTTCGTCGCATTCGACGTGAGGTTTTCATCATTGGCCTCTGATCGAGTGATTCTACGGGTGTTCGACACCAGCTCATTGATTCACACGCTGTAGATTGTACCTGTAGTACCTTGAGATCCATTTTCATTATTGGTGGTTCCTCTCACGTCTGTTAACAGCTTTCATCATTGGCTGGTAATCAGACGATGTTCTTGCATGTTCGACTTCAGCTCACATATTCGCATGCTTGAACTTGTACTTTGTTCAGGCCGAGATGGAGTGCAAGACCCTGGATTGTGTCTGTTGTAATCTAGGCTGTGACTTTGTGGATTATTTACGTGACTTATTCGATGGATGGCTGCGACCATACCTGAGTCTGTTTACCGATCCTCACTGGATGGCTGTGTCCATACCTTGGATCTGGATTATTATATACTCTGTTTTGGATGGCTGCGTCCATACCACATTTACATCATGTACTTGAGATATCAGTTGTATTTCTCCACGCAGGTTTTTCAACGGCTAAGTTTTCAGTTGGACACGTTCCCGTAAAGCATTTCACCCCTCTTTCTCTCTCTTTCGGGCCTCATGCTTTAGGGGGCATCTGTTACACAGTAATTTGTCACCGTCCCTACCATTCCCCATCCCGCACATTAGAGGGCCCATTTTGTGACCTGTGAGCAATGTCATGCCTTGAAACCATTATCATTGCATTCCTCTAAATATGAGCTTCAATTTCCCTGAAGACATCTCCTTGCAAAAAGCCATAAAAACATCCCTTTTTGCATTGGCGCGGGTAGCCAGTTCATCGCTCGCGCCAATGGGGAAAATCCTACAAATAGGCTGCGCCAACTGGCACTCTGTCCCAGAGTCGCAGTCGCACCATCCAATTTAAGGAGTGTTTTTTGAAATAAGATGGTGGAAGTTTCGTTTCAACAGACTCAGAAACCATTGTCTATCTTGAGTTGGGAGGTTTGGCTCCGGGAGTTCCATGGAAGGGAAGTGGTTTGCCACCTTTCATGGAAGCTTCCTTAGAGATAGGGCCAATCCCACGATTATAGGGATCCCAAATCCCTCTCCTCCATCTATAAAAGCTTGCCCATTGCCATTGCAAGCTAGTCTGGAAGTGCCTAAGCTTTGAATCTCTAAGTTCTCAAGAGCCTTCATGCTGCAAGAGCCCTCATTCTTCCCTTAAGGCGAAACTCGAGCAAGGAGACTATCGTCGAGAGACTCTAAGAGAGGCTTGTCCCATCCCTGGAAGGCTTTGCGAGACGTGCACGACTGGAGACCCCTCCGAAGGAGACCTCAGCGTCAGAACATTGGTTGTACTCTCTTTCGATTCCTTATTAATGAATGACTACTGGTTATGGTTCCACTCTGTTTTTCACTTATGATAATGATGAGTTATATCCTTTCTGACTGATATATAGTTGTGTATTCTGGATTTTATGCTTGTATTCTTGTTGTTTCTTGCATGTGCAGGTGGCCGTTCACGGAGATCGTGGGGATTGTGACCTGTCGAGGCTGAGGAACGGGAACATTGTCTCTTCTACGAATCATAGCACTGGACTCCAGGTAGGCCTCCATCGTTGGTCTGTTTATTCGCAATTAGGAACTTGCACTGTAGCATTTGATGATTGTTGCTAGACCTGTGTTGGGCTAATAGAGATCGCCTCTGTCCGCAGAGGGGATTTACCTCCTCAACACTTCCTCTGATTGGATCTCCTGGACAAGTTTGATCACTGGAACTCCAAGGCTTGTAGGAAAAACGGCTTCAGTTCCATAAACCAACTGGAATGGTGACATGCCTATAGATTTCTTTGTGGTGAGCCTGTCAGCCCACAAAGCATGTATCAACTTCTTATGCCATGACATTTTGTTCTCTTCCAGCAGCTTCTTAATGATGGTGACCAGGCTTTTATTTGATGATTCAACTAGGCCATTACCCTGGGGGTAATAGGCAGTTGAATGTCCAAGTGCTATTCCGTACCTGTGACAGAAATCAACCATTCTTTTGGATCCGAAAGAAGTAGCATTGTCAGTGATTATTTTCCTTGGACAGCCAAACCGAGATAGGATGAAATCTTCTAGGAACCTAATGATGACAGAATCAGTGGCATTCCTAGTGGGTATGGCTTCTACCCATTTGGTGAAGTAATCTGTAGCAGTTAGGATCCATTTTTGTTGCCCAAAAGAATAAGGGTGAATTTCCCCAATAAAGTCTAGGCCCCATTGCATGAAGGGACCTTCTACGGTGATAGGTTGTGAAGGGAGGGGAAGGAGATTTTTTCTTCCCTCAAATATTTGGCATTTATGACAGGCAGTTATCATTTTATGGACATCACTGAAGAGTGTAGGCCAATAGTAACCAGCCCTAAGTATTTTATTTGCAGTGGCTTTCCAACTCAGGTGGCCTCCACACTCTCCAGCATGGAATTCTTGTTTGATTCTTTCAGCTTCAGTTTCAGACAAACATTTCAGCAATAGGCCATTTGGATTTTTCCAGTATAGATTCTCATTCAGAATGCAATAGTTTCTAGCTTTGAGTTTTATGAATCTGGCCTTGGTTTTGGACAGTTTTGGAGGGGCATTGAGGTTGGTGAGTACGTAAAGGATATCAGTATACCAAGGGGAGTTTTGAAACTGCTCCTCAACAGTTGTATGGAGCAATCCTTCCTGCTCATCTAAGGCATTTATCATGTTAATGTCAAGGGCCTGCAAGTTTGATTCAGCCATTAACTGGGCCAGGCCTTGGCCTTTGATCAGCTTGGTGGGTTTTATTTCAAGGTCATATTCCAAGATTGTAGCAATCCATTTTCCCCTCTTCCCATCAGGGTCTTGGGACAAGATATCTTTAACCACTATATTTGGAACATAGGCTATGGTGTGAGAATGCAGAATGTACACCCTAAAGTATTTTAAGGCCTTAATCAGGGCATAGGCCTGCTTTTCCATAATGTTGTACTTTAAGGGTGCATCCCTCAAGGCTTTGTTGAAGAAGGCAATTGGCTGTTCATTACCTTCTGAATTTTTCTGCAGTAAGACTGCAGCCACGGTGTGTTGGGATGAAAATGAAAAGATCAGGAAATCTTTCGAGAAATCAGGGCTAATCAGCACAGGAGCCTGAGTGAGGGAAAGCTTTACTGACTCAAATGACTTTTTGGCTTCAACGTTCCACTTGAATCCTGCACCTTTCTTTAGCATTTCAGTCATTTTCCTAAGGTGCTCAGCAAGATTGGAAATGAACCTCCTAAGGAAATTGATCTTCCCAATGAAGGACTGTAACTCCTTGATGTTTCTTGGATGTGTAATTTGAAGTATTCCCTCAACTCTCTGTGGGTCTATCCTAATCCATTTCTTAGAAATAATGTGACCAAGAAGTTTACCTTCTTGCAGTCCGAACACAGTTTTCTTGGGGTTTAAGGATAGACCATACCTTCTACATTTTTCAAAAAATTTCCTCAGATGTTTGAGATGTTCTTCCTCAGTTTTGGAAAAAACAGTCAAGTCATCTAGATAAATGACTATGAAATGTCCTATCTCTTCTGAGAAAGCTATGTACATCACTCTCTGGAAGGTGGCGCCAGCATTCATCAATCCAAAGGGAATTTTCACATACATGAAGGTGCCCCATAGAGTGGTAAAAGCTGTTTTGAGTTGATCTTCTGGGAGTACCAGAACTTGGTTGTATTCTGAAAAACCATCAAGCAGGGAGATTCTCTTAGAGCCCACTACCTTCTGTAGGATATGTTCCATTCTAGGCAAAGGGTATTTGTCTTTCAGGGAGGCTCTATTGAGGTTTCTGAAGTCTATGCACAATCTGATCTCCCATGTCATCTTTCTTACAACCACTAAGTTTGACACCCAATCAGAAAACCTTACAGGGACTATAATGCCTGCATCATACATCTTTTTGATCTTTTTCTCAATAGTGGGCAATTGTTTTGGATTAATCCTACGGAGTTTCTGTCTAAAAGGCTTCTGATTTTCCTTCAGGGGTATCTTGTGTTGTATGATGTTGGTGTCATAGGCCTTTAAGTCTCCATAACTCCATGCAAACACATCTATGAATTCTTTAAATAGCTCAATGTATTTTTTCTTCATGTCTGCAGGTAGAGACTTAGCTAGTTTTATCATTTTGGGTTTGTCTTCAGTGCCTATGTTGCATTCTTCCACATCTGAATTTGCATGTTCTATTGCAGGCTTTTTTGCTACGTCATCAAAGTCAAAAAGGTCCTCTAAGGGTGCCAGGCCTCTGGGTATGTTATTGTCTTTGGCCTACAGCACCTCTACCTCTTTGGTATCTGTGTTTTCATAATTTTCGGTGGATTTCCAGTTTCCTCAGAAAAAGAATTTATTTCTATGCTACAGGGTGTTTCTAGTTCATCTGGGTGACCCTCACCTGGGCAGTAGTCATCATATTTTGAGTCTAAATCAGAAAATTCAAACTCATTTCTGCCCACCAGGAAATCTTCAATCTGTTTGTCTCCTTCAAAGACCTGCCAATATTTTTCATTATCTGGCACCACAGGTCTGAATTTGGTCTGAATGATGATTTGTTGGTCAACTGGGGCCTTAGGATGTGAACTAGCCAGGCAAGCTAATCCATTTGCAATTTCATTTTGACCTCTAGGAACAAACACTAGTTCATACTCAACAAATGTTTTCAGCAAGTCCAGAGTGTCATTCCTGTATGCCTTAAGCCTGGGGTGTTTTGTTGAATACTCACCATTCACTTGTTTGATCACTAACTCAGAATCTCCACACACAGTTATCCTACGGGCTCCCAATTTTTTCAATAGATTCAGGCCAAGGATAAGAGCCTCATATTCTGCAATGTTATTTGTGCATTTGAAGTGCAGATTGACAGCGTGGCTCTCTGCATTATCATTTTCTGCGTTACGTAGCCACACCCCTGCTCCAACATTGTTTCTAGTATAGGACCCATCGAAATTCATTTCCCACAGGGGCTCGCCATTATGTTGCTCTATAGGGTATGTACCAGGTTGCGGGATATCTTGTTCTTCGCGTGATGTGTTAGTTTGAAGGGTGTGACTAATGGGCTGACTGTATTGCGTTTCTGGCTCATCCCGAGTCAGGCCCCCACTGCATATTCTACAGGTTTCACTACTATTTTCTTCTTCAATTTCTTCCAAGGTAGCCATTATGTTCAGGTCTATGCTTTCAGGCTCTACGTTCATACCCATGTTTCCAGATTCTGACTCCTCCAAGGGTTGGTCGTTATAAAGGATGAAATAATCTAGGTCAATGTGCACAGATTACAATGGTGAATTCTCAGGCTTCTCGGGGCTACTGACTAGGAATTTCATCTGATACTGTCTATACAGTCTTCTGAGTTGGCCAAATATAGGGATAGTGGCGTATGAGCCATCCATCTGCATTGTTCCTTGCAGTTTGGCTCCCCATGATCTAGATAATAGCATGCCATACTTAGGTGGCACATCTGCCACCACCACATCCATGACCATACACTTAGCTGGGATCTGGGCCAAACTCACACATAAATCTTTGATTAGGCCTAGGCATTTTACTCTACTAGAGTCAAATGAGTATAAGTCTTTGTATGGTCTGGTGATTTCTAGGCCTAACCTTTCCATCACTACCTTAGGCATTAGATTGTGTGATGCTCCAGAGTCATGCATGGCATTGTGAAGGATCTTGTCATGAATGTTGAGACTGACATAGAAAGGTGGAACTACCCCTTCCTGAAAATTTCCCTCAACCTTTGGACCAAACAAGAGGGTGGGATGATCATCATTCAAATTCACAGTATCATTATTTTCCCCTAGGTTTAGTGCTTTCAAAATTTGGCCTTTATATACATCCTGAGTGGCCAGTTCAGATAATGGTACAGAGATTTTGATTTTGGCAATCTCACTCTCTAAATTTAAAGAGGACTCTATCTTTGGAGTGCTTAACTCTGTTTTATTTGCCACCGTGGTGACCGAAGCAGTTTGTAACTTCTCATTATGTACAGGGTTGGGCACCATTGTTTCAGGAGTACTAACTGAAGTGCTAGTACTGTTGGTTGGTTGGCTTTGTTTTTCAGTGTCTTGGTTGTCTTTTTCTTTGTGTTTACCAGAACTTTCAGCTGCTGTTTTTTCATTTGCAGCAGATGCTTTAGAGGATTTATCAGGTCTCTTCCTGATGGTTACCTCAAGATTTTTGACTTTGGAAGTATCTTGGCGTTTCTTTCTCCTAAGTTCATATTGTTCCCTGACCTGTGTTAGGACTCCACTATGTATCATTTTTGCTATATACTTTGACACCATTTTACTTTTATAACCATTATTAAAAAGGATTCCATTATCATTTTCATCTACTTTATCCCAAGGTATATAAAATCCTCTTCTTTATTATATGTTTAATCTGTTTACATCTAATTCCTTAATACTCTTATATTTTATCATTAATCGAAGTGCATCGTTGCTAACATAAGTCCAAAAGCTCGCAGATAAGTTATATGCGTTCCTAGGAACAAGTGGCCGTTGCTGAAACAGCTGACTCAGTTGCTGAAACAGCCGTCAAGCACGCAAATTCCGTCATGCGTAATTTGCAATTCTGGAAGAAACTTTTGTGGAATAGTAGTAACAGCATGAAGACACGGTTACCTGGATTATCCTGAAGATAGCATTCTTGTTGTCTCTGTTGTAACAGTATCTTTTTTGGAAGAACAGAATAGTCCTGTTTTGAGAAAAAGAACAGATTTGGGATAAACGTAGATTTGCTCTCATATAATTGTAAAAGATGTCTCCTCTTTAAAAAGAGGAGACATCATCATTAGAAGGGAGTTCATTTTGTAAAGCTACAGGAGAACATTGTGTGAGAACTGGAGCTAGACTCCATCTGTAATATACCATTTACTTTGACAGATGAATAAATTCTTCTTTTGAGAGCTCCCATTTAATTCTTTCCCCGGGGAATCTTGTGAGAGGGAAAGGGCCCGCCTTCCTCACAAGATTCACCCTTTGGTTCCTGTAATTTGTTTAATTCTTTATGTTGTTTGCACTTCACTTTAATTCTGTTGTTGGGCATTAGTTACACAAGTTCAGTGATACTCTGTTTCTTTAGCGCTGCATATATTGAATGCATTCACTCTTGGAAGTTGAGAAATCCATTTCTATTAATTGTATGAATGTATGATGCTGGGAAGCAGGTGCTGAAGATTCCTGTATAAAGGAATAGGGTCATGCTCCCATTCATTGCTTTCCTTTTCCTGCAGTGTGATTAGAAACAAGAGAACAAGTGCTGAAGGTTCCTGTTCATGGGAATAGGGTCTTGGTCTCTTGAAGCTACCTTTCCTACAGTGTGATTAAGTGTCAGGCAGCAGGTGCTGAAGTTCCTAACTAAGAAATAGGGTCCTGTTCCTGCTATGGTTGAGTGATTTCTTTTCTTGCAGATTGGTCTTCCTTTGTTTGGATTTTAACTGCAACATAGAAATTATTTCTGCTATAACTTAAGTGACTTCAGCTTTGATTAAACAGAGTGTGAATAAGTAGATTTTTGAGATTGATAATTGTGTGGCTTTTTACTACAACATTGTTTCTGCTTTTGAAATTGAGCATATCCAGTGCGTGATTATCTTTGAAATAAAAAGACTTCCTCGGGTTGACAATTTATGTGGAGCTTGAATTGTGAAAGCAATTAAAGCGACCAACATTTTGGCGTCGTTGCCGGGGAAGGTAATTATAGATTTCAAAAGCATTAATCTTTTCTTTTTAAATGTGCAGATTGTATGAGAGGACGCGGAAACCGGAAGAAAACTAACCCCACAGGTGGCAAAGGCAAAGGAAGGGGAGGAAGAAAAACTTTTATTGACGAGATTGTATCAAAGGCTGAATCATCACAGAGATTAAGTTCTCGAAGATCAAAACTTCAGCACTCCCCTCAATCAGATTACAAAACAGAGGAAGTTGTGGGTCCTGAAAATATAGAAGAACCAGCAGTCAGTGCTGGAGAGTCAGAAGAAAGTGTTAGTAAATTAGCAGAGCACATTGAGGAAATAGTAGAGAGCGTTGGACGACCAGTGGAAAACATTGAAGAGCCAGTAGGAGATCTTGACGATCGAGCAAGTGCAGTAGGAGAGCCAACAATGGAAGGAAACAATGATGGTTTCTTTGGTGGAGGACGTGTAGATCCTGAAGGAGAAGGAAGGAATGAAAATTCCCTCTCTACCTTGGGATTTCCTATCAGTGATCTCCCTGTAGGAATAACTCCTATGAAAAATATTCCATTGTCTGCTTTACCTAACTTTCATGGTTTATCCTCTGAAGATCCGGATGAATTTCTTTTTGAATTTGATATATTATGCAGAAGTTATGATTATGTTACTAATGCTCAAAAGTTGAAACTGTTTCCAGCCACCTTAAAAGGGAATGCTTTAAGATGGTTCATGAGCCTTGGAAGTCAGGTGATCACAACATGGGAGCAGATGAAACAGGAATTTCTGCTTAAATATCAAGACTACTGCCGGACGAGAGAAAAGAAGGATGAACTATTCAATATGGCACAAAAGCCGGATGAGAGTCCGGAGGACTATATAGAAAGGCTGCAGTACAACATACAGAGATCTGATCATCCGAATATAAGTAAGGAAATTCGCAAAACAATATTACTCAAAGGTTTAAGGGATGATTGTTTAGATATGTTAAACATGCTTTCCAAGGGAGATATATCTAAGGAATCATATGATGAGATTTGTGAACTTGCTAAGAGGTGTTCTAGGGGAGCTGCAAGAAACAGAACAAGAGATTCCACCTATTCAAGAGTGCATAAATCAGCCAATGGAGGAGCAACAAGAGCTGAAATAGGTAATTTACTTGAAGAATTTAAAACTGAGATGTTAAGTTCTTTTGCTTCACAAATTGACACTTTGCAGGTTAAGAAGAAGCAGGCCGAAGCAGAAGCAACTCTGGCTGTCTTTTGCTCGAAGTGCAGAGACAAACATCCACTAAGGGAATGCCCAATGGATAAAATACCAATTTGTACCCTTTGTGAGAAAGATCATGAGACAAAACAATGTCCATCTCTACCAGGAATAAAGGTAGCATTGCAGCCAACGGAAGAAGAAGCTGAAGCAGTTTACCTGCTAACTCAAAGAAGACAATGGCAACCAAAAGGACAAGGTATGAACCCTAGTATGCCATTTAATCGTTGGAACAATTATTCTGCTTTTGGCCAAACAAATTACCCTCCCTTCAATCAAATTCAATACCCACCTTTCAATCAAATGAATTTCCCACCCATGCAGCAATCAAACCCTCCCTTTGTTGACCCTTCAATGTGGACTCCTTGGCCTCCACAACAGCCATCTTCTTTTAACCCTTGGAATTCAAATTGGAGAAGTCAACAACTCCCGTATCCAAATCAATTGCCTCAATTCCAACAACCACTTCCTCTGCCATCAAATGCTCCGCCAAATAACCAAATGAGACCCCAGCTACCTGTGCAACCAAATCCTAACCCCAATAATAAAGTTGTGCAAGTCATTGATATTCAAAATCAGTCTATATTTCCTACTATGCAATGTAACGATATTCATTTGAGATCTGGAAAAATAGTAGAGCCTATTATTGATGACATAACTTCTTCTGATTCTGATAAAGAGGAAATTGAGAAACATAAAGAAGCACAACTACCTCCTAACAAGAATGTTGAAATAACAGAACCACCATTCCCCGAGCGTTTGGTTTTAACCAGAACAACTGAAACACCTGCTTTTAATCTTCTAGGGGAATTGCAAAATTTGTATGTTAAAATTCCACTTTTACAAGCATTAAGAGATGTACCAATTTATGCCAGAACATTAAGGGATATTTGTGTTAAGAAACCTGGTAGGAAAACTAAGGACCCCCTTACAATTCATGTGATGGGAGACTTGTCTGCATTAATGTCCGGAAAAGCCCCTCCTGTGAAATATGGTGATCCCGGCCATCCTACAGTAACAGTTCAAATTGGTAAAACAATGATTCCCCAAGTTCTGGTAGATTTAGGTGCTGCAATTAATATAATGACTCTTGAAACTTCACAATTGTTACAGCTGAATAACACAATCAGAGATACACCCACCATTCTAGAGTTGGCTGATCGTTCTACAATTAAACTTGAAGGAGTTGTTGAGGATCTACTTATTTCAGTTGAATCCTGGAAATACCCAGCTGATTTTGTTGTATTGCAGACTAAAACAAAGCTGGGGGGACATCCCTTAATTCTAGGAAGGCCATGGCTGGCCACAGCTGATGCTTTTATCAGTTGCAAATCTAGTTCAATGACAATTTCTAACGGTTATGAAACAAAACAGCTTACTCTTTATCCTCATGCTACACCAATAATGAATAATGAAGATTCTATGTGGATGGATTATGATGATAATGCTGTTCAGCCTATTCTAACTATTGGACAAGCTTTAACTCTTAAAGACAATACAGAGGATGAGATAATTAATAATTTTATTTGTGAACCTTCTTCTGTCATTGCTGAAACACACAATCAATTAGCTGCAATTTTTGAAACTGATACACAAGAAAAGATTGAATCTGAAGACTCATCTCAGACTTTAACCACCATCTCATCTAAAAGCATAACAGTTGAAATTGAACCCGGCAAGACATTAAACATAAATCCTGATCTAACAGATGCTGAAACACATCAATTAATGAAGTTATTGCATGAATATAAGGAGGCATTTGCATGGGATTACACGGATATGAAAGGTATTTCTTCTGAATTATGTACTCATCGAATTTACATTAAAGAGGGATGCCGACCTGTTTGTCAACCCCAAAGACGAATGAATCCTAATTTACGAGAAATTGTTAAGTAAGAACTTCAAAAATTGCTTAATGCAGGATTTATATACCCTATATCTGACAGTGAATGGGTTTCCCCATTAGTAATTGTCCCTAAGAAAAACGGGAAATGGAGAGTATGTGTTGACTACAGAGCCTTAAACAAAGCTACTCAAAAAGATCACTTTCCTTTACCCTTCATTGATCAGGTGTTGGATAGTCTGGCAGGGAAGAAATTATTTTCTTTTCTAGATGGATTTAGTGGGTATAATCAGATAAGAATTGCACCCCAAGACCAAGACAAGACCACTTTCACCAGCCCTTGGGGAACTTTTGCCTATAGAGTTCTTCCATTTGGGCTATGTAATGCACCAGCAACTTTTCAAAGAGCTATTATAGGAATTTTTTCTGATATGCTGAATGATTCTATGGAAATATTTATGGATGATTTTACTCATTATGGTGTGTCTTTTGAAGATGCATTACAAAACCTTGAGAAAGTACTTAAAAGATGTATACAAGCTCACCTTTCCCTAAGTACTGAAAAATGCCATATGATGATGAGCGAAGGAATAGTGCTGGGACATTTTATTTCATCTCAAGGTATTCAAGTAGATCCATCTAAAATATTAGTCATTCAGAATCTTTCTGTTCCTAAAACTCAAACTGATGTGAGAAGTTTTCTAGGACATGCTGGATACTACAGAAGATTTATTAAAGATTTCTCTAAGATAGCTTCTCCATTATTTGTGTTGCTTATGAAAAATGCTGAATTTAGGTGGACTAATTCTTGTCAGAAAGCTTTTGAAGAACTCAAGCATCAGTTGTCTACTGCTCCTATTTTGAGGGGGCCTGATTGGAATCTCCCTTTTCACATATCTTCTGATGCTTCAGACACTGCAATTGGAGTTGTCTTGGGACAAGAGGAAAATCATCTTCCTTATGCTATCTACTTTATTAGTAAGAATATGACCCCTGCTGAGCTTAATTATACAGTTACCGAGAAAGAATTTCTTGCAGTAATCTATGCCATTAATAAATTCCGACACTATATCACTGGTTATTCTACTTTTGTGCACACTGATCATTCAGCTATTAAGTATTTAATGAACAAATCTGTCACAAATGCTAGAGTTACCAGATGGCTATTATTACTGCAGGAATTTGATATCACAATTGTAGATCGGCCTGGTAAAGAAAATGTGGTGGCTGATTTCCTTTCACGGTTAAAAACTGACAATGATATTCCGGTAGATGATTCTTTTCCTGATGAGTATTTGTTTGCAGTTTCTGCTCACTCTCCATGGTATGCAGATATTGCTAACTATTTGGTTGCAGGAAAATTACCATCACACCTGTCATACAGAGAAAAGAGAAGAATTGTTCAACAAAGTGCCAGGTATAGCTGGATAAGCGGGTGTCTTTTCTACACTGGGCTTGATCAGGAAATCCGAAGATGCATTAGAGAAGATGAAGTGTATGACATATTGAAAGCTTGTCATGATGGCCCTTGTGGAGGGCATTTTGCTGATAAGAGAACAGCACACACAATTCTGAGGATGGGTTACTACTGGCCCTCATTATTCAAGGATGCAAAGAGATATGTAAGGGCTTGTGACAGCTGCCAGAGAATGGGTCAACCCAATCATAGAGACCAAATGCCATTAAACCCCCAGGTAGTTTCTGAACCATTTGAAAGATGGGCCTTGGATTTCATAGGACCCATTAACCCTCCATCCAATCAAAGAACTTATATATTAGTCTGTACAGACTATATGACTAAATGGGTGGAGGCCAAAGCACTTATTAGAGCCAATGAAGAGGTTGTCCTAGCTTTCTTATTTGAAGAAATCTTTACTAGATTTGGGATTCCTAGAGAGCTAGTTACTGATGGAGGACCTCCATTCAATTCTCATGGTTTTAAATCTACCCTTCACAAATATCATATTCAACATAGAATGACTACACCATACCACCCCCAGGCCAATGGGCATGTGGAAAGCACAAATAAAGTTTTAGAAGCCATTCTAACTAAAACAGTGAAGGACAACCGGAAGGATTGGTCCCAAAGGCTCCCTGAGGCATTATGGGCTTACAGAACTACTTGGAGAAACACTACAGGTTTTTCTCCCTATGAATTGGTTTACGGTAAAAATGTTGTTTTTCCTGTGGAATTTGAGATTAAAACTTTAAGAACTGCTTTAGTTGTTAATCTTGATTTGACTGATGTGCAGACAGCTAGGTTGCAGCAGCTTCTGGAGTTGGATGAAAAGAGATTAGATGCCATCCATCAAACAACCATGATACAGCAACAAAGGATGAAGTGGCATGACAAAATGATCAAACACAAGCAGTTCCAAAAAGGTAATTGGGCCTTGTTGTATGACTCTCGGTTTGAAAATTTTCAGGGTAAGCTACGTACACGCTGGCTTGGACCATATGAGGTAGATGTTGTTTTTCCTAATGGAACGGTAAGACTTTTAACAATTGATGATTCTAAAACACCTCTACTAGTCAATGGTCATAGGCTCAGTCTATACCAGCGCCCTGTTTCTAAAGAGGATTTCAAGACTGCTTGCATGACTGATATTCATTATCTTTTTCTAGGGGAGTCTTCTGCTCCTCACAGCATTTAATTTTCTGCACTGTATTTTTAGTATTAGATTAGATTTAGCACTAATAATCCTTGTCAAGGATTGGCATATTACAATTGAATTTTGCAGATTCTGGAAAAGCTCATTAAGGAGGACAGATTCATCATGAGAAGATCTGAAGCTTCAATCACAGAAGCTTGTTCCCTTCATTTTACCCCATTTCCTAGCAATATCCCTTCATCCTCACTTCTACATTATTTCTATTTTTCCATCCTTCCCACTCCTACCATTCCTGAAATATCTTCCTTCACCTAGTATTCCCTATCCCTTACTATTGAAAATATCCCCTATCAAATATTTTCTCCACTTCTTACGGACCCAAGTCATTTATCCCATTTTTCCGATTTTTCCCGTTGCTGAAACACCTGTTTCAGCAACGTATCGTTCATTTTTCCGTTGCTAAAACACCAGTTTCAGCAACCTGTTATCACTAAAACATCATTTCTCTTCACTGTTATATAAGCTTTTTGGTTCTCCACGATTATACTTCAGATCCTTTGGGTGAAAAATTATTCAGCACAGAGCAAGATCCGGTTACACTCCTGTTCTAAATTTCAGAGAAATCTACAGATTCTTCCATGTGTATTAAGCCATTTTTGAAGCACTCGACACTTCGAATTATTAAACCGAAGGTAAAAATGTAAGGTATGAGGTTTTAATGTAATTCAGTTAAATTATATTAAAGAGAGGATTTCATTCATAATGATTGCAAATCTTTACACGCCCAATCATCATTACACCATACGTAGGGGGGGGGGAATTTCAAAAATTGAAAAATCATTTCGCATTAACTAATCCTCTGTCCTTTGTCATATCCACTTCCGCCGTCATTTAGACCTTGCAGCCTCTGTTGCAAAAACTAGCGCGATCAGGGTCTGTGTTTACTGTCTTCTGTGCCTCTGCGTATAACTCAAAGCTACAGCCATGGGAGGGTCGGCCATTAGACATGAGCCCGGCTCCATAAATATTCTTCAATTGTTTCCCGAAGCCTATCAGATTTTCCAACAAGCGGGATGGACAGTATATTTTGAAAGATTGGGTGAATTTGACCAGGAACAAGTCTTAGAGTTTGCACAAAACCTTCAAGGCGATTTTTCAGTGGTCCAAGGGGTTCGCATTTCAGTAACAGAGGAGGACATAGTTCAGGTATCAGGGTTGCCGGCTATTGGTACTCGCTGGTTCAGCAGAAAGCAGGTTATTCTCAATGCGCAGCAAGATTTTCTTCGTCCAGATGAGCCAGTGGAACTCAAAGGCCGCGGGGTTAGTCTGCACTCACTTCCTCAACCATGGCCATTGGTGGCAGAGTTCATCAAACACTACTTAACGTGTGAAGGGCGTTACCAGGTAGTGTACAATCACGATTTTGTCTTGATGAATCATTTGAGAAATGGACGACTGATTAATATCCCCTATTATCTGCTTGGTTGTATTAGAAACATGTCTTATTATTGTAGACGGTCTAAATTCCCAATGTTATCCCTCACCCACCATCGTTTATGTCAGTTGTTGATACAGAGGGGTTTTGCTCAGCAAAATCCCCCTCTGCATGACCCACTCCCTGTTCCCCAGCTGCCTGAAATTCCTCAGCAGGCTCAAACGTCCCAACAACCCGAAAGTTCTCATGATACTCCTGAAATTCCTTATGAAGGATAGCAGGACGATATTCCATATTCCCCAGTTGACCCAACCCCGAGCTCGCCCCATTTAGCAGAGTCAACTGTCCCCACTATTTCTGTCCCTAGTGACGACTCTCTAACACCCCCTTCCCCACCCACTTATAAAAAGAAAAGAACCCCAACAGTCTCAGTCTCCAAACGACGGACAAGGGCTAAATTTCAAATTCTCACTTCTTCTGAAAGCCCTTCCCCCAGAGAAAAACCCTCACCCTCAAAGAAAAGGAAAGGCAGTGACTTTGCTGCTTTCCTACCAAAAAGAAAAATGAAGATGAGTGTTGAGACAGGACTGACCTCCATTTCCCCTGACCCTGCCACTATTCTGTTAAAACTCCAATCTTCATCCCCATTTCAAACCTCCCAACCCGTCTCGTCCGGTGGCACTGCCACACAAGAACCAGTGCCCCGGGATAATATGACATTGTTTATGGCTCAAGAAGTGACTGTCACACAAGAACCAGTCACTTACCCAGAGGCTGAAACACAAGAACCAGCCACTGTGGTACAAAAATACACCAAGCATGATGATAGTGGGAGATCAGCAGTAGCTGTCCCACAAGAACCAGCTACGACTGTGCATCAGCAGACTACCCCAACAGAGTCAACCAGCGCACAGGGTTTACATACTATGACATATTTATTGGAGGAGAATGAATTCCTGAAGTCTGAATTGGAAGCCTACAAGAATGAATTAACCTTGGCACGAGAGGCCTTTGATAGAGAACTGAATCTCTATATGTTAGCACACACAGCCTCAACGCAAAATAAGGAGCCATGCAAGGAATACATGTGCCATGAGTGTGGCAACATTTACCAGGAGGCAGGCTACAAACTAGTTAAAATTCAATTATCTGAGGCATCCACATCAGCTGGAATAAAAGAGGGATGCCCTACTGCTCCACAAGAACCAGTAGGGCTCTCTATAAAGGAAGAAAAAGAAATTAAACCTTAGGTACCTCGCCCTGTGCTAGTTAATGCAGCCATTCAGACAGAAGCACCACCACAGATACTTCACCCTGTGCCAGTTAATGCAGCCACTCAGACAGAAGCACCACTACAGATATCTCGGCCTAAGTTAGTCAGTGTAGCCATTCAAACAACGTCCCAACCCAGTACTTCTGATGCCAGGACACAGACCTTACCATGGAATCAATTGGAACAGATGAACAAATGGAAGAAGCAATATGCTGAAGAACAAGATACAATATTACGCCAGCATAAGCTAGCATGGCAGAACCACGTATATGCCAACTGGGATAGTTGGGAACAAATGATGCAACAGCTCAAGGACTCCAAAAAGGAAGTCAAGGAATCTAAGGAAAAGATGGCCTTGATGTTTTCATTAGTCCAAAAGTTGATGGCTACGCGCAAACCCTCTGTAAACTACTCTCTCTTTCTTTCTGAACGATTAGTTTATTTTCAATTAAAAGCAATAAAAGATGGCAGACCGTATGAGTTAATTACTTCAGAGAAATTTGTTGAGACTTTTAATGAGGCCCCCGAGAGCGACCAGCATTTGCTGTGCGAACTCTACCTTCATAATGAGGCCATTCCCGACAATAGAAGAGTTAATCTTATTCCAATTGCGGGAGATATACAAATAAGGGCATTTGTTTCATTTTTGTCTAACCATCTCACTTGGCAAACTGCGTTCACTGCAAGCAGTCATAATGAGGAGAATAAACTCCTGTGGATCAGGCCACAACCTTTAAGCCCAGCCATGTTCATAGCACAATATCATAAATTCTTACAGAAGCCAGGAATGCATCGGTATATACAACAATTACAGGCTTCAACACTTCTTAAGTGTCAACAGCAAATTAGAGTAAAGGGTACTGCTGCATTGAAGGCCAATATTATGTTTTGGCAGCAGTCATGTAAAGAAAGACAAGATTATCACCCTTTTAACCCTCACAATCTTCAAGCTGCATTATCCAGGGTTCCTAATTACATTGGTTGCATTCAACATTGTGGAGTAAACTGGATTGGGTATCATTTTCATTTTCCAATTTTATGGCTGCCTTCAGAGAAATATCAGTGTCATTACCAGTTGACTGACAGAGATGAAGCCTCGGCATGGCAACACTTGCAAAACAACAGAGGATTCAGATCTCCTACAGATGCCACCTTCTCCAGCTATTGCTTGAGTAATTTGCATGCTCAGTCCCAGTACTCAGACTCTGATTCAGACTAGGGGTTGCCTGAGGACATGCAACATTTTCAGCTGGGGGGGATGTTAGGACTCCACTATGTATCATTTTTGCTATATACTTTGACACCATTTTACTTTTATAACCATTATTAAAAAGGATTCCATTATCATTTTCATCTACTTTATCCCAAGGTATATAAAATCCTCTTCTTTATTATATGTTTAATCTGTTTACATCTAATTCCTTAATACTCTTATATTTTATCATTAATTGAAGTGCATCGTTGCTAACATAAGTCCAAAAGCTCGCAGATAAGTTATATGCTTTGCTAGGAACAAGCGGCCGTTGCTGAAACAGCTGACTCAGTTGCTGAAACAGCCGTCAAGCACGCAAATTCCGTCATGCGTAATTTGCGATTCTGGAAGAACCTTTTGTGGAATAGTAGTAACAGCATGAAGACACGGTTACCTGGATTATCCTAAAGATAGCATTCTTGTTGCCTCTGTTGTAACAGTATCTTTTTTTGGAAGAACAGAATAGTCCTGTTTTGAGAAAGAGAACAGATTTGGGATAAGCGTAGATTTTCTCTCATGTAATTGTAAGAGATGTCTCCTCTTTAAAAAGAGGAGACATCATCATTAGAGGGAAGTTCATTGTTGTAAAGCTACAGGAGAGTATTGTGTGAGAACTGGAGCTAGTCTCCATCTGTAATGTATCACTTACTTTGACAGATGAATAAATTCTTCTTTTGAGCGCTCTAATTTAATTCTTTCCCCCGGGGAATCTTGTGAGAGGGAAAGGGCCCGCCTTCCTCACAAGATTCACCCTTTGGTTCCTGTAATTTGTTTAATTCTTTATGTTGTTTGCACTTCACTTTAATTCTGTTGTTGGACACTAGTTACACAGTTTAGTAATACTCTGTTTCTTTAGCGCTGCATGTATTGAATGCATTCACTCTTGGAAGTTGAGAAATCCATCTCTATTGATTGTATGAATGTATGATGTTGGGAAGCAGGTGCTGAAGATTCCTGCATAAAGGAATAGGGTCCTGCTCCCATTAATTGCTTTCCTTTTCCTGCAGTGTGATTAGAAACAAGAGAACAAGTGCTGAAGATTCCTGTTCATGGGAATAGGGTCTTGGTCTCTTGAAGCTGCCTTTCCTACAGTGTGATTAAGTGTCAGGCAGCAGGTGCTGAAGTTCCTAACTAAGGAATAGGGTCCTGTTCCTGCTATGGTTGATTGATTTCTTTTCTTGCAGATTGGTCTTCCTTTGTTTGGATTTTAACTGCAACATAGAAATTATTTCTGCTATAACTTAAGTGACTTCAGCTTTGATTAAACAGAGTGTGAATAAGTAGATTTGTGAGATTGATAATTGTGTGGCTTTTTACTACAACATTTTTTCTGCTTTTGAAATTGAGCATATCCAGTGCGTGATTATCTTTGAAATAAAAAGACTTTCTCGGGTTGACAATTTATGTGGAGCTTGAATTGTGAAAGCAATTAAAGCGACCAACAACCTGTAACATGGCATTTTCAAATCCTAATCTGTAATCTTCAGTTTCTAACCATTCCTCATCCCAATATGAAGGTGAAGGCTGATCTTCCCCTGAATCACAGTTAAGGATTGATCTTTTGTTTCAAACATGTTTATTGTGTTCCCTTCAGACTCTTCTATGACTCCCTCATCTTCATCCAAATTTTTTTGGAATGGGGGAATAACTTGTTGATCAGATTATTTTTGTCTGTTGGGAGCATTGTTGTTCCTTCTAAAGTTTTGGTTCTGATTTTGGTTCTGGTTTCTGTTCTGATGGCTAACTGTGACAACCATTTTTTCCATCATCTGTTGTAGTCTTTCCACGTTTTTGGACAACTTGTCATAGTTTGGTTCGGATGTGAAAGCTACATTGTCATACCTATAGGTTACCCTCCTCTCAGACCTCAATCTTGCTCTCTTCTCAATTAAATTAGCCTCTATGTTAACAGCCCCTTTCTACATATCTTCCAATGTGATGTATTCTTTATCCCGAAGCTCATAGGCCATGTCAACATCAAACCCATCAGGGTATTTTGCTAAGTCCATACCTTGTGGAGGTTTCATATGTGGAGGGAGAGCATTGTAAATTCTATTAAATATTGTTGTGTAATCATGGACACTCTCTCCTACATTTCTTTTAAGGCTCATGTATTCGGCTAGGAGTTGACGAGGGTTTGCCCTAGTCTCCCATTTGTTTATGAAGGTCTGATATAATGCAGGGAGATCTGGGATACTGCCGGGAGGTAAGCCCTTAAACCATTTCTTTACATCACCTCCAAGGCTTTGGACAAAGATTCTCATTTTGATTGATTCATCGTCAATCTCCATGTAATCAAAGGAATCCTCCATTTAACTACATGTTGCTGAGCTGTTATGGACTCTTTTGCAGTAAAGTGTGGGATTTTTGACTGATAATCATTGGGTAAGGGAAACATAGGCTGATGTAAAACTAGAGGTGCATACCAAGCTGTCATGATGATATTCTGATGGGGTAAAGGGTTAACTTGAGCAGCTGTTATATGAATGACAGGGATATTAGGACCATCAGAAGTTTGTCAAGCAGATCTAGGGTGCGAGAACCCCAAGTTTTGAATGAGGTGGATATCAAGTGGTGTAGATGGAGGGGTTCCTCTGTCCCTAGTGTGTTGACCACTATGAGATGGTGTACTGTGAGGCTCAAGGTCTTGCTGGTCTAGGTGATTGACTGACCTAGTTCTTGATACATTGTTAGGTAGGTCTAGGTCAGGGAGAAAATGTGCTAGAGATGTTAGGTTTTCTGGTGCAGAATTATCTCTATGAATGTGACTGGAAATAGTTGGTCTGTTAGGTGTAGGAACTCCTTTGAGGATACTCTCTGGATTATCAACTATTTCAGGTGGGTCAGGGTTGGGATAAGCTCTTGTGTGGATGGTTCTGAAAGCCAGAATGTTATTTCCCAGCCAAGCAGCTTAACCCTACTCGTTACTTCTTTTGTGGTTGATTGTCTCAGGGGCTGGTCTCCCAGTGGAGTCTATTGTGAAACCAAGATAATCAGCAAGCCTACTGATCACCAGTGGAGTCTTTTCGTTTAGGAACGATGGAGTCGCCAGGTGGAGGGTTTTAGGGTGTATCTAAAGGGTCACACTGTCCACCACAGTGCTCGGGCACTATCACCTTTCAGGAATCTCCTTATGAAAGTAAACTCCAACCAGAGATTGACTGGGAGGGCATTTACCAAATATGTCACCTCCAAAGAGTGTGAGATCCGGAGGCTACTTGGCCCTTTCCAGACTCTGTCTAAGAGTGTAATGGGTACTCAACAATGGAGGTCGGTTCAAGAATGGAGTGACTTACTGTCAACCTAACCAGAGTTCTAAGTTTCTGAGTCTCTAAGAATGTTTAAGGTGAAATGCACTCAGAACTCCCCAGTGGAGTCGCCATTATGTTGGGGTTCCCATGTTTTGGCCAGGTTGACAAGACCAAAACATGAGACAACATAGAACCACTTTGGGACCTTAGGATCTAGCCCTCCTAGGTCCAGAGAGGGATCTCTCTATGATAGTCAAAGGTTTATGTCTTTGAAGCTCGGATGTTATGATTTTAGGCTAGTTATATGCACAACGTTTGTTTGTTGGTTTATGTTTGGTTGTTGGGAATCAGGAATGAAGGGTCCAATATAAAACAAGGGTGAGCAAAGAGGAACTTAGACAAAGATAGATAACTTAGGGAACATCAAAGCCATTGGGCAATGGAGTCAAGAAAGGATTTACTTGTGTTCAATGTGCAAGCTTTCAATTGGGCTAGTCATCTAGAGCATTTGGATCTTAAAGATGATAGTTGGAATGGGACATTAAGGACTGGAATGAAAGGAGGAGAACCATCCAATTCTGTCTATAGATTAGGTCAGAGGTCATTTAACTCCAGACCTTCTTGGACAAAATTAGAGGCAAAACAAGGGATCTTGGAGAGGCTCAATGGGATGGAAAGATCCTAGTGAGGCAGAGTCAGGGTTCTAGACCTCCCAGTATTCTCAACTCATCCAACTAAATCCTAACAAGAACATCTGAACATAGATTTCATTAATTCATACATCAGAGAGCAGGCAACACCATCCACTACACTGGTTAAATCAATTAAAATCAATATTCAGATACACATATAAGTAGAAAACATAAAAGGCTGGGAGAGCAGCAACATAAGGTACCTATCAAGGGTAAGTCTTATGCCAAACTTCTGATGCGAGAAAGTAGAAAGTCGAATGAAATGAAATTAAACACAGAGATAAGAAAACATCACCAGCTGCTTTAGATCAAGATCCAAAGAAATATGCTTGTCATATTAAAAACAACACCAATCATGTACATCATAGCCCATAGCTTGAACATTCAGTCTGAATACATCAAATCTCAGCCTATCTTACAATATTACACATAGAACTTGTCTCAAGAGGAAAATGCTTGCGTTTCACTGATATCTCATCAACAACCAACAACCATTACAATGTTTCTTTCTATGCTTTATAGCAAGAGAGACACAGAAGATCGACTGAGGGGGTAGGTGAACATCAAATGCATCATTAAATATAGAATGGGGAATAAGGTCGAGGCCCATTTTGCTTGAATGCTGAGTATTTAATTTCTGTCACCTCTTTATGCAGGACTGATCTTCTCTGGATATGATTTGGACCTTTTGGCTGCGGTGCTGTACTCATGATTTAAACAAAAGTAACACAAACTACTGAGACGTTTGTCGTTTAAATGCTCTGATGGTTTTGAACTGCTGTCGTGGCGGGATTTCCCTCAAGGACATTGCGCATATTGAAAACTGTATGGGTGCCCTGTACTTGAAGAAAAACATTCTGCTGATGAATAACCTTGATGTTACCTCATACTCGTGCTCAGGACCTCTTGATTGATCTTCGGGATCTGCAAACTGATGTTTTGTCTATTAAACTTGATGTTTCAAGGCTCTAGAACTTCTTTAGGGTGCCTTAATTTCTTTGCTTCATCCTGATCACTTTGCTGCTTCATTTCTGCCTCTGACAAGTTAGATCGAGCTTTTAATGGTGCCGGAAAGTTTCTACAGGGTTTCAACCCTGTTCTCTTTAATGGACATCCTGTCTTTACCTTCCCTGGCCATTTTTCCTTGAATGAATCTAGGTAAAAGGCTTCTCTAAATTTCTTGGCCGCTGCATAGAAAACTGGGCGATGATGACGGTCATTAACTGCTGCAAATCCTGCAAAAATACGAAGGCTGTGACGGACGCAATGGACGGGGTGGCGGGTGATGTGGAGGATGAGAAAGGTGTGCAATTAGTGACATGGCGGAAGAAATCGCAGAGGGAACAGCGAAAAATCGCTCTGGTAGGTGGTTGACGGTCCGCAGAGTGAAAAATGGATGAAGATCATTAAAAAACACGAGAATGGGACATTATAAGCGACGAAAGGGTCGAAGGGTACAGAGCATGCACGTGGAGTTACAACGTGGCAGGTGGACTTGGTCATCGGAGGGTGGACAGATCCGGACCATTGATTGCGGAGGAAATCAATGGCAGGGGCGACATATGGCGGGCCATCGGGCACGGCGAAGGTGATCTAACCCATGCGCAGCTCGGTTGATGGGTGACCATCAGATGGGATGCGCGAGATCCAACGGCGCACGATGATTTCGCTGGACGACTTGGGCCGAACAATAATGCGCGGGGAGAGAGTGGTTTTTCCACCGTACAGAAGACATGCGGCAGGCGCCCAGTGGAATCGCTGGGCGATGGAAGAATACCGCCAATTCGTGGACGGTGGTGCGGAAAAACCAAGCGGTTTTGAGCAGCGCGCGGGGAACGGGAGTGGGGACCACTGATCGGAAGGGCTCCGTGCCGTTGATTTGTCGAGCAAACAGACGGTGGAGATGAATGCGGGGGGAAATTTATAAATTAAAGTCTTATTATAAAGTTTCAAAGGTTTTTAGGGGAAGCGCCTTTGGGGATAGCGCTTAGGTCACGGCGCAGGGTCACATGGACGGGCAGGGCGCGGGCGCTTAGTGGGAAAGGGCTAGGACCCAAACTCATAAAATACACCATTTTGACTTACTTTTAATGCATTTTTAGGCCCGGGGAAGGCAACGATAGGGAGGCAGAGGGGGATTTGGGAAAACAAAAGGCGTGGGTAGAATTTGGAGGAGGTTTTGGAGGGGTTTATGGGACTGATGGGAAAATAAGAAAGTGGAAGAGGGGTTTTTCCAAAGGGAAAAAAGAGGTAAAAAGTGGTGTCTTGTAGGAGTATGAGGGGCAATGCAGGCCTTTTAGAAATGGGGCAGCAGATAGGATTTATACAAGGCAAAGCACTCAGAGACTTCAAGGAGAATGGGTTTTCAGGGGAAAGGCATTCCTTGAAGGCTCCACAACCATCCAGCCCCTAGCTTGCTTGTCAATAATTTTATAGGGGGGCTAACAGGCTCCATGTTTTGATGATGCAACGGGGTGGAATATTCCTAAAGCACTAGTGCGGAATAGTTGTAAAGCACCAGTTTTTTGCCTTAATTTTTTTTATTTAACGCTATTCCAATGCGTGAGTTTTATAGGCGCATCGGTGCTCTTGGATAAGAATTCACCAACACGTTTCTGTTTTGGTGCGGTGTTTTATGATGCACTGGTGCGAAAGAGTACTGAAGCATAGGTGCGTGACCATAATAGGACGCCCCTAGTGGGTGTGTACGTCGCGCACACTATCCGATGTGCCAATCTTTTTTTCACACCAATGTGTTCTATGGTATAGCACGCACCGGTAATTGAGAGCTCAGGAGCACTGGAAAATGAAAAATCTAGGTTTTTTTCCGTAATTTTTTTTAATTTAACCCTTTACTGGTGCGCTTTGTTTATAGGCGCACTAGTTCTGTTTCTGACAAACGCACCAGTCGGTTTGTTTTTTAGCATGTTTTTTTATAATGCACCAGTGCAGTTTCTTTCTACTGCACCGGGTGGTTCCAGTTTTGGCGCGGTGTTTTATAATGCACTGGCACGGAAGAGTTGTGACGCACCAGTGTGATATAATAATAAAACACACCGGGCGAGTGTGTATAGAGTGCACGGTGTCCAGTGTGCCAATGTTTTTGTGCGCACCGGTGCTTTCTGTATTCCAGAGCGTCGGGGCGACATCTAATGATAAGCGCACCAAGCGGAAAACATCTGCAAAACCCTCTTCCCGCCAACCATTTTTGCTGCTCTTCTGAAGATAGTCTTTGTTCCAAAACGTGTTTAAGACTATCATGATCAGTTTTTACCTTGAAGTGTCTTCCCATTAGGTAAGTTCGTCATTTCTTTAGTGCATGCAGTATTGCCAACATTTCCTTCTCATAAATAGCTTTCTGTAAATACCTTTGTTTGGACGACTTTCAAAAGAAATGGGTCTTCCTTATTGCATTAAAACAACACCAATTCCATTTCCCGAGGCATCACATTCCACAATAAAGGTTTTTGCTAGGTCTGGCGTAGCTAAGACTGGTGCTAGTCACATTGCCTCTTTAAGATGTTCAAATGCCTTAGTTGCTTCAGGAGTCCATGAAAATGCATCTTTCTTCAATAATGTTGTTAGAGGTGCTATTATTCTCCCATAATTCTTAACAAACTTGCGATAATACCCTGCTAACCCTAGAAATCCTCGCAACTGCTTTATGGTTGTAGGGACTTTCCATTCCTTAATGGCTTTAATTTTTTTAGGGTCTACCTTAACACCCTCGTGTGATACAATATGACCTAGATATCCCACCTCTTATACTCCAAAGAAACATTTGGATGTTTTTTCATATAATTGTTTCTCCTGCAATAGTTTGAGCACCCTATCAACATATTAAACATGATCCTTCCAAGACCTGCTATATATTAGTATATCATCAAAAAATACTAGCACAAATTTTCTAAGGAAGGGTTTAAAAATGGAATTCATCAACCCTTTAAATGTAGAAGGTGCATTAGTAAGGCCAAAAGGCATGACCAAAAATTCATAATGACCCTCACGAGTTTGAAATGTTGTTTTCGGAATATCTTTAGTCTTCATTCTAATTTGATGATATCCTGAACAAAGATCCAACTTGGTAAAATAAATTTCTCCATGTAATTCATCCAATAATTCATCGATCACAAGAATGGGAAATCTATCTTTAATGGTGAGCTTATTGAGCTCCCTATAATTTGGACACATGTGCCATGATCCATCCTTCTTGTGTGCTAATACTGCAAGAGCAGAGAAAGAATTTTGACTAGGTTGAATTATACCAGCCTCTAACATTTCTACAATCATACGTTCAATTTCACTCTTTTGGACATAAGGATATCTATAAGGCCTAATGTTTGGAGGAACACTTCCTGGAATCAAATGAATAGCACGATCATGATTAGGAATAGGTGGGAGTCCTTTAGGAGTTTCAAGCAACTTGAAATTAATGTCCATGACTTTTTGGAGATCTGCAGAAATAGATGATTTTGATGTTGGAACTTCTAGTAAGCATAATTGTGCAATTACGCCTCGTTCTTCTTTCTTAAGAAGATTTGTGATGATATTAGAACTTATTATCTTTCCCGGCTTCCCTGCAATACCCCGTAATTCGACTTCCTTTCCTTCTGAAAAAAATTTCAGCAAAAGTTCTTGAAAATTAAAAGCTACCGTCCCCAAAGATTATAACCATTGTACTCCTAGTACAACATCAGAACGTCCCATAGGAATGGAAAGCATTGAACTATTAAATACATATTCCCCCATGGTTAGCTTGATATTATGGCATTTTCTAGAGCAATTTATAGTTCCTCCATTTGCAACCATCACTTGACATTTTGGTGCTGGGTATAGGAAACAATTCAATTCCTTGGCTACCTTACAATGAATAAAATTATGGGTACTACCTAAATCAATCAACACTATTACCTTTTTCTTCTTGATGTGTCCTTCTATCTTGAGAGTTTTAGGAGTGGTAATTCCTGCCAATGCATTACACGATATGGTCGGACTCATTTCTTCCTCTTCTAGGGTTGGTTTCTGGTGTATATCCTCTTATTTTGAAGATTCTTGTTCATTTTCTTCTTTCTCTTCAAAATCTATGTAAAACAATTTCTTCTCAGCACACTTATAACCTTTAGTGTATTTGCTATCACAACTGTAGCAAAACCCTTTTGCTGTTTTTTCTTCCAATTGTTGTGGTGTCAACTTTGTAGGTTGTGGAAATCTAGGAGTAGCAACACTTCCCTCTTTATAGAAGTGAGTGGTTTACATTCAATTTTTCTTGCCAACCTGAATGCCTTCTCCAATGAATCAGGTTCCAAAACGCGAACTTCATGTTGGATGTTATCCTTTAAAGTACCTATGAAGAGATCAATCCTGTGTTCCTATGGAATATTAGTTACCCTTATATTCAATTTATGGAATTCCTCAATGTGCTCGTCCACTGAACCCTTTTGTTTGAGATTTATCAATTTGCTAAAGAAGGTGTTGCTCTTTTTATCCTCACAATGTGTTATCATTTCCTCCATAAAAATTGACCAAGTGACAATTTTTTTACGGGAGCAAAGCCATTGATACCATAAAAATGTATTTTGTTCTAAATGTTAAGTGGCAATGCGTACCTTTTGTGTGTTTTGCACATTATTGAGATCAAAATATTGCTCCATATTTAGTATCCATGTTACAGGATCCTTTCCATCAAACTTCCTCGTATCCATTTTTGGAATATGTTGGTTCTTTCCTCCAACATTAGAGTTTATGAAATCACGATTAGCATTTATTTTGTTCTCATCATGAGTTTCCTCTACTATCTTTTCACCATTAGGAAACATTTCTTGTATCAAATTTTTCAAACCTTCCATGTCTTCTTTCAGATCATTCTTCATGTTTTCCATCTTAGCTTTCATGTCATCCATCTTAGATTCCATGACGGCTTCCATGCCATCCATCTTATCTTCCATGCCATTCTTCAAACCATCCATCTTATATTCCATGCCTTTCTTCAAGCCATCCTTCTTAGTTTCCATGCCTTTCTTCAAAACTTCCATGTCATTTTTTGTTGCTCTTTGCGACAGCGAAATTTTTTGCACTTGCTCTTGTAATTTGGATATGTCATGTTGCCATTCGTCGTCTTCATGAGTCATAGTAGAGCCTTCTAAAGGCTTAATGGGTGTTGAATTCTTTTTAGGGGCATTTTAGAATCCAATACTGATATCTATTCTACAATATTCCCTTGGAATCAATTCAAATTGATTCTTCAAACAAGACTTATGCAATTCAGAAAACAAAAACACACCTTTTACTTGCTTTTGAGGAGCTCTATATTGAAATTGAATTAACTCTATAATTTCGGATCTTAAATATCTAAAATTTAGCCTTATAGTGGCCCTCTGAAGCTTCTTTCAAATTCCATAGGTCTGACCTGATTTGGATTATTCAAGGAAAAGTTATGTCCAATCTCCCACAATGACCCAATTATGGACTAGTTCAGCAGAGCGAACTTGTACAACTTTCCATGTGTCACTGTTTCCTCCTTTGGCTCTGAAATTGATAGACAAGAAACTGCGGTCTGTGTACTTGTAGCCAATTTTTATAGCATTCCAATCTGATGCTCAGAGAGAGAGTTATGAATATTTTCCCACGATCACCTCTTTGAGATGAAATTTGAGAGCCTGAAAAATCCTTAAATTCCACATACCATATCTCTGAAAATATTGCGAACCAATCTCTAAAAATTTTCCACAATGTTCCTCAGGAGTTCAGCTTCGCGCTCTAAACATTTAAGCTTCTGAACCTTCGTAGAAACAAAATTATAGTGAAAATTCCATGATGACCTGTTTAGGTTAAATTCAAGAGTCTGCAAAAAGCCCTAACTTCCACAGATCATATCTCCGAAAATGTTGTGAACCAAGCTCTGAAATTTGGTGACGATGTTCCCCACTATTTTTTCTTCGCGCTCTAAAAAATTTTAGCTTCTGAACCTTCGTATAAAAAAAGTTATAGCGAAAATTCCACGATGACCTGTTTGGAGCAGCAAAACCCTAGAATCCAAAGCTCTGATACCAAATGTTGTGAAACGAGCTCCAAAAATAGAAGAAAAGAGATATCAACGGCTTAGAAATCAGCCACTTCGAGGGGGAAACCTCCAATACATTGCATAAATGAATGATTCTTGAATGATACAAATTAAAAAACCTCCTTTCTATATATAGGAGTCCATGGGGCCACAATGTAATCCTAGTGGGGCCACAATGTAATCCTAGCCGACCTAACAATAATAATTTAAGGGCACAATAATAATAATATGGGTGTTACAAGGCTACAATAATAACAACAAGGGGATTACACTAACAACAATAAGGGACTATACTAGTAATGTAGGGACCTAACATAGAGGGAGGTGGGAGAGAATTACAAATAGAGGAAGGAAGAGAGAGAAGACTTAAAAGAGAGAAGGAGAGCGGGGTAGAGACAGAGATGGAGGGGGAGATATTTAAATAATAAAAGCTCATAATTTCACCTTCTTCTTCTTCTTTTTTTACTTTTGACTTACTCTTTAGTTCATATACTTCTACCTCTTTTTAATCTTGTTGGATTTGATTTTCTCTTTATCTAATCGTGTTGATGATGAACCACATTGCTTGCTTTGAAACACATATCGATTCTTTTAAATGATGGATCCAAAATATAGAAATTTAAATATCTCTACTCACAAAAGCCTCCATTCAGATAAAATACTTATTTCTAATATTTTGATTACTTTATTGTCCTTACTTTATTCCTTGTTTTCTTGTACAACATTGTGTATTACTTATATAATGCTCTATGTGAAAAACTGTCAATAACCTAGTATGTACATTCCCTCAAATTACAAACATAACACACCATTGCGAAATATCGTGTTTCGAACATCTTGAAGGTTTATTTCTCTTTTGTTATTTTGTATTGTTTAGTTATTCAACTGTTCACTCCAATGACTATCCATACATTCCATAAGACATTTTTCTATAAATCATCTCCAAAGAATTACAAAATTTATTTAACTATAAATTTGGTTTTAATTATTCTTTGGAGGCATCCTCACTTTTGGTTATTACTTGCTTTGGAAACATGAAAATCCTTCTACTTTTCAATAGAAAAGTGTGTTTACTCACATATCATGAAATAAAAATTGAAGCCAAATATGAAATGCAAATAACTATTATTAAAAATATTTAATGTGCTACACATAATGTTAAATATTAAACAAGCATTACATATTTAATAACTATACTCTCCTACTCAGATGGGTAATAAAATGGATGGAGTCATGTCTTTTATCTACCAGATTTCTTGTTTTTAGGAAAGAAAAGTACATCTCCATTGCTTCCAACTACTCCAATTTCCATCCCAATTTCCCATAACTCTAACTAATATGACATTAAGAAAGAATGAAGAAGAGTACATGAGAGTTCCCTTGTCAACTAATCCAGGTCGATATTGGTGGTCACTTGCCTATTCCACTTGGGGCCCCACCATTGTCTCTTTCATTTTTTCAGTTTCGGCACAACTTACTATTTTTAGCATTTTTTTGGGTCCTGAACTTCCGGAGCCATTTTGAGGCCCTAAACGACGTTTTTTGGGAAAACGGAGAGCAACATGGCTCCATGGATTGATGTTGCTCTTTCAAAATTTGTAGTCCTTGGATAGATCTTTCTAACGAGGTATGGTACACATCAAACGAAGATCGTTTTCCAAAGTTATGCCCCTGGGAATTTGAACACCAATTTACCCAAACAAGACCCATAGTTTTGGTGCTTCATCTCCTAGGGTTAGGGTTTTGGCTATTGAGGATTTCCCATTGTGTCTAAATAATAAATATTCCCTCGAGCCTCATTGTAACTCAGTTCAGAGGCCTATAGCTACCACATCTCTTCTCAGAGATATCTACCGACGCCCTAGCTAGTTTTATTTCCATTCTGTCTGTAAGCAAATTTCAGTTCTTTGATATTAATGAAATGAAGTGTTATTTCCGCTAAATATTACTATTTATGGTTATATGTTTATTTTGTTGCATTCCTGTATAAATCCAGATTAGTGGTATCAGAGGGGTCTACTTTTTCTCGATCTTTCTTTGCATGTCCCCAACGAGGTTGGGGTATAAGAAGTTAGGGCTCAATCTGGTGGAACCTTTGCAAGATCAGCCTCGCAAACCCCGACAGACACCCATGGGGGATGAAAAGAAAGATGAGGGAGCAGGAGATCCTATCAAAATATTTCTCGAGGAGGCCCTCGAAAAACAAAGGAATGCGATGATGGATAACTTTGTTCAAATCCTTCAACGGCTGCCCACCGGCGGCGCATCTGCATCCAGCAGCCACTCTGTAGGTGCGACTCCTTTTAAGGTACAAGTAAATTTTGACATTCCCATATTTGAGGGTCAAATAGATGGAGATGCCGTAGATAGATGGTTGAATCTATTAGAAGAATATTTCTCAGTTCATGACTTCTTTGACAGGAAGAAGATTATTTTTGCACTCCTCAAAGCTGCCCCCCATGTCAAGGACTGGTGGGAAACCCACTGTGAGAAAAAGGAAAAGACAGAACCCTCTTTGTTCTCGGCCATACCCACTTGGAATTATTTCCGAGATGCCATCAAGGAATAATACTATCCCGTGGGGAGCTATGAGGACAAGTACATACAATGGACCACGCTGCGACAACAAAGGGATCAAGATGTGCATGAGCTGACGAATCTGTTCCATACCCTGCGCACCAAGTTGGGTATCAAAGATTCAGAGAAACATCTAGTGCTAAAGTATCGCAGTTGTCTGTACAGATACATTCAGGAGGAAATGGAGTTCCTCGACATCTCTTTGCTTGGTATGACATACCGGTATGCTGCCAAGATTGAGCAGAAATTCAAGTAGAAGAAGCGAGACTTTGGATCTGCGAATCAAAAGCAAGGGAAGGGTGCTCCCAAACCGCAGAACAAAGGACAGAGCCAAGGCATGGCGACTCAAGACAACCTGTCAAAGCCACAAGCAAAGAACAACACCGCAAAGCCAAAGAAGGACACGGGAAAGTGGTGTGAGTTCCATAAGAGCTCCACTCACAACACAAGTGAGTGTCGGGCCAAGCAGTCGCTGGTGGCCAAGATGAGGGCTTCTAAATCAGATGCATGCTCCGACTCTGAATCAGAACCTGACAAGGTGAATGACAAAGGGAAGCATATTATTGATGCGGAGCCCAATGCCATTGTTGCCACTACAAAGATCCAGAAGGAGGAATTGGAAGATCCAGAGGAGGAGGAATGTCTCTTCCACTCCCAGATGTGGGTAAAGGGCTCCCCTGTATAGTTCATTGTCGACAATGGGAGCCAGAAGAACCTCATTTCAGCAGACACCGTGAAGTAGTTGGGCTTGCCGACCACAGCTCACCCACATCCATACACCATCAGATGGCTTCACCAAGGACGAGATCTCCGTATCAGCCAGCAGTGTCGCCTTCCCTATAGCATCAAACCCTTCATGGATGAGGTATTATGTGATGTTTCTCCTATTGATGTTTATGATGTATTATTAGGACAACCATACTTGTGGAAGCATCATGTTGTGTATGAGTCTCGGCCTCAAACTATTATTGTTACTTTGGGAAATAATTTGTACAGAATACCAGAGGTACCACCTCCTACCGCTATCTCTTTGGTTACTGCAAAACAATGCAGTAAGCTCATTTCCCAAACTAGGAAATTCGTTTTCTTGATGATCTGCCCAGGCAAAGAAAGAAGAGGCTGACCCACGAGCCCGGATAAGGCTCCTGCACGACAGCGAATGGATAAGGTTGTGGAGGAATACATGAACATCTTCACCTCATCCCACGGGGTTCCTACGCAGCACATCGAGTCGACACAGGTCAGTCGACCCGGATCTTGTGTAGCTACCCCGTGGTCAGATCTATCAGCGCTCTGTTCTGGAGAATGATGAAATCAAGAGGCAGATTCAAGAGTTGTTGCAAAAAGGTCACATCAGACCAAGTTCATCGCCTTGTGGGAGCCCAATCGTGTTGGTACAGAAGAAGGATGGGACGTGGAGACTCTGTATTGACTATCGGGCGCTGAACAAGATCACTGTCCAGAATAGGTACCCAATCCCACGGATTGATGACCTTCTGGACCAACTCAAAGGTGAAAAATATTTCAGCAAGATCGACCTCAAGTCTGGGTATCAACAGGTACCAATTGAACCCTCAATGTGGGCGCCTTCAAAGCCAAGGAAGGCCTTTTTGAATGGCTAGTCATGCCTTTCGGGTTAACGAATGCTCCCGCAACCTTCATGAGGATGATGGACGACATCTTGCGGCCATTCACAAACTCATTTGTAGTGGTGTACTTGGATGACATTCTAATATTCAGCAAGACTTGGGAAGAGCACCTTCATCACATCCGACAGGTCCTCCAAACACTACAGCAACACAAGTTGTGTGCCAATTTGGAGAAGTGCACGTTTGGCATGACCCGGGTTCAGTATCTAGGATACATTATTGATGAAAAGGGGGTGCATGTGGATCCAACCAATATCCAAGTCATTCTAGATTGGCCAGCCCCAACCACTATAACAGAGCTTCGCAACTTTCTGGGTCTTGCTAATTTCTACCATAGGTTTGTGTTGGGATTCGCTCATATCACTTGGCCCTTGAGTCAAGTTATCAAGGGAGGAGTGAGAGAAAAATTATGTTGGTCGGAACCTCAACAGAAGGTGTTCACAGAATTGAAAAATCGCCTCTGTTCTACCCCAGTGCTCACATTAACAGACTTGCAACAGCCATTTGAGATCGAGACAGATGCCTTTGACTATGCTATTGGGGCAGTTCTTATTCAACAGGGACATCCAGTGGCATATCACAACGAGACATTGTCTGACACAGTTCGCAAGTATCCCACTTATGACAAAGAATATATTCCATTGTGCAAGCTTATCGACAATGGAAGCATTACATTTTGGGGAAGGAAACAATCATCCACACAGACCACCGGCCCCTGTAGTTCATATAGACACGAGGGAAGTTGCAGAATGATCGCCATCAGAAGTGGTCCACATATCTGCAATAGTTTCATTTGAACATCAAGTACAAGAAGGGTAGCACCAATAGACTGGTGGGAAACCTACCGTGAGCAAGAGGGCGAAGGGGAACCCTCTCTGTTCTCGACCACACCCACTTGGAATTTGTTCCGAGACGGCATCAAGGAACAATATTACCCTATGGGGAGCTATGAGGACAAATACATCCAATGGACCACGCTACGGCAACAAAAGGATCAAGATGTGCACGAACTGACGAATCTGTTCCATACCCTGCGCACAAAGTTGGGTATTAAAGATTCAGAGAGACATTTGGTGCTCAAGTACCGCGGCTGTCTGCACAAACACATTCAGGAGGAAATGGAGTTCCTTGACATTACATCGCTTGGCACGGCATATCGCTATGCCGCCAAGATCGAGCAGAAATTTAAGCAAAAGAAGCGAGACTTTGGATCTGCAAATCCGAAAGGTGCCCTCGAATCGAAGAACAAGGGGCAAGGCCAAAGCAATGCGACTCAGAACAACACCACTAATCCAAAGAAGGACACAGGGAAGTGGTGTGAATTTCATAACAGCCCCACTCACAGCACAAACGAGTGTCGGGCCAAACAGTCTTTGGTGGCTGAACTAAAGGCACCCGAATCAGATGCATTTTCTGATCCTGAGTTAGAATCAGACAAAGGCAGCAGAGGAGACGAGATCATTGATGCGGATCCCGGTGCCATTTGTTGCCACCACCAAGACCAAAAGGAGGGTCCGGAGGATCCGGAGGGGGGGAGCACCTCTTCCGGTCGCAGATTGTGGGTAAAAGGGTTCTGCATTGCGGTTTCGTCGATAGCGGAAGCAGATCCTCATTTCAGCGAGACGTCGTGAAGCGCTCCTTCACCAACCATAGCACACCGCGGTAGTATACCATCGGTGGCTCTACCCGGGGAGATCTCGCATCGCCCGGCGATGCAGAGCTTCCATACGGTATCAAGCCATTCACGGATGAGGTATTGTGTGATGTTGCTCCTCTTGATGTAGACGATGTATTATTGGGCCAACCATGCTTGTGGAGAGCGCATGCGTGTATGAGCGTAGGCCTCGTGTTGTTATTATTACTTTGGGAAATAACTTGTACAAGATATCGAAGGTAGTACCGCCTCCTGTCATCTCTTTGACTACTGCAAAACAAAGCAGTAAGATCGTTTCCCAAACCAGGAAATTCATTTTCCTTACGACTCACTCATAGGGAAAGAAGAATATTGTGGCCACAACCTTGAAATAGGGCTCCCTTGCACGGCTGCAGCAGATGGACAAATACGATGACAATTTCTCCTCGCTCATAGAGGTTCCTCTACACTATCAGGACAAGCACTCCATTGATCTGACTCCCAATGCACCACCGCCTGATGTTTCCATACATCATGCAACTACACATACAGAATCCAAACATGTACTTTCTAAGGCTGATAAAGAAACCAAATTTACTAAACGCATCCAGCATGTCCACTCGCAGGTCTGTGACATCTTCAACAAATCTAATACCCACTTCAACAAAATTTGCCTCATCTCATGGAGGATCTCAACGCAATGGGGAAAATTCTTCCTAAGGAGGGAGGAATGATCCAAGTGGATATCGGTGGCCACCCACCTATTCCATTTGGACCAGCACCATCAATTCTTGCAGCTTTTCACATGCAACACAACTTACTATTTTTAGCAGGTTTTTGGGTCCTCCACTCTCGGAGCCGTTTTGGGGGCTTAATGATCCAGGGGGATATTGGTGGCCACCCACCTATTCCATTTGAACCCCCATATTCAATTCTTTCAATTTTCAAGATTTACTATTTTAGCGATTTTTGGTCCAGGGCAGAACCGTTTGAGGCCCTGTGGCCGTTTTTGGGTATAGACGTGACAAATTCTTTGATCAAATTCATTTCAATAGTTGTAGTCCTCGGATAGATCTTTGAGCTGTTGGCTTCGCGTAAAGCCCCGAGTCGGGTGCCAAAGTTATGCCCCCGGGAAGTTGAACCACCAATTTACCCAAACGGGCGCCCACGGTTTTGGCGCCTCATCTCCTACGGTTAGGTTTTCGTTTGTTTCATATTCTACATTGTTTCTCAACAATAAATAGGCCCTTGAGCCTCATTTTAACACAGTTGAGAGGTCGGTAGCCATCACATCTCTTCTCAGAGATTCGCTACTAGCACCCTAGCTATTTTATTTCCATTATGCCTGTAAGCATATTTCTGTTATTTGATATTAATGAAATTGGCATCAACTCATGTTATTCATCTACCCATATTATCCATCTACCCATGGAATTTACCCATGGTATTGTAAATGGCATCGACCCATGGTATTAATCCACCCATGATATTTATTCACCCATGGTATTATAAGTGACCCATGGTATGTATCCACCCATGGTATTCATCCACACATGGGATTTACCCATGGTATTGTAAGTGGTATCTACCCATGGTATTGGCCCATGGTATCCACCTATGGTATTGTATCTCAAAAAAAGGCTATAAATAACAAGCCTCACTTTGTAAAAGGACAGATTGTCCGCCACAATGTAGCTTCTACAGTTATTCTCTGTTTTAATAAAACAAGTTTCTTTGTGGTTTTATTTTCTTTGTGTTCTCTCTTTTTTTCTGGCATTCTAATTTTGCAGATCTGGTCACATCCATTTCAATTTTCTTAGATCTTGGGGGTCTCCCCCCAAGATCCAGATCAAATAATGTTGCAGACTGCCTCAGCCGACCACTGATCGTGGCGTTCACCACCGTTCTCAACTCTTGTGGGCACGAGACTTCTGATTGGCCGCTTATCTACGAGAGAGACCCAGAATTCAGCCACACTTACAAGGCACTCTTGGGGGGTACGCAAGTTCCAAATTTTCACCTCCAAGATGTACTTTTATGTCACCTGGGACACCTTTGTGTTCCTTCAAGCGAGCGTGCCAAGATGATATGGGAAGCACACTACAATCGAGTCGCTGGGCATTTCAGGGTCAAGAAAACAATAGCTATACTATAGAAGTATTTCTATTGGCTGAACCTTCGAAAGGATGTCGAGAAGCACATCAGATCCTGCACTTCCTGTGCCATTTCCAAACCGACCATCAAGAAGTAAGGGCTATATACTCCGCTACCTACCCCTAGTCGACCTTGGGAATCCATCTCCATGAATTACATGTCGGGCCTACCTTCTACTAAGCATGGAAATGACTGTGTTTTCGTGGTCGTCGACAGATTCTCGAAGATGGCCATTATGGAGGCCTGCAAGAAGAATATCACAGCAGAAGCCACTGCTAAACTCTTTTTTGAACGAGTGTGGGTGCACTTTGGGATCCCACAGTCTATCATATCAGATCGGGATAGCAGGTTCCTCCGCACATTTTGGTCTAGCCTCTTGTCAATGCTAGACACCAAACTCACCAAGTCCACAACTTTCCATCCCCAAACAGATGGCCAGACAGAGGTCGTCAACAGAATGATTGTACACATTTTGCGTATGTACAATTCAAAGCATCCACGCACATGG
Source organism: Pinus albicaulis (assembly GCA_034641835.2). NCBI lineage: Eukaryota > Viridiplantae > Streptophyta > Pinopsida > Pinales > Pinaceae > Pinus > Pinus albicaulis. The sequence continues at coordinate 210,120,201 of CM076578.1, read as the reverse complement.
GACGAGAGCCTCCCCTATGTACAACATAGTTATAATCGGGCTCTCCACAATTCAATCAGCCATAGCCCCTTTCAGGTGGGCTTGGGATTCCAGCCACTATGTCCCATTGACGTAGCCATGCCATTTGCGGCTACTCAGGCCGATTCGGCTCATGTCCAGTCTGAAGTTGACAAAGAAAATAGCGTCATTGAGCCCATTCAACACATCCACCAACAGGTTCATGACATATTAGACAAAGCCAATGCTAAGTACAAGAAATGTCATGATCAACACCGGGTGCCACACAACTTCCAAATGGGCGACAAAGTATGGCTACATTTGCAGAAGGAGCGCCTCACTGGACCCCACCGCAAGCTTCACCCGCTCCATTACGGTTTTTACACCATCACCAAGGCAATAGGGAACAATTCCTTCGAGCTCCGTATTCCACCATTCCTTGGTTTGCACCCAGTATTCAATGTGGACCTTCTTCGTCCTTACTTCCCACCTCTACTGGACACCTTTGACATTGCATAACAACTCACACCAACATAGTTAAACCCAGAATACATGGAACAGGCCACCACATATTGTATCATGGACATGCAAATCAAGAACACCCGCCAAAAAAAAATCCAACTGTATCAGGTTGTCAAAGCTGGCCAACTCCTACACCAAGGAAAGTGGTTCACCATGGACCAAGTTCAGTAGAAATTTCCTCATCTCATGGAGGAACTTAACGCAATGGGGACCATTTCTTCCTAAGGGGGGAGGAATGATCCAGGTGGATGTTGGTGGTCACCCGCCTATTCCACTTGGGGCCCCACCATTGTCTCTTTCATTTTTTCAGTTTCGGCACAACTTACTATTTTTAGCATTTTTTTGGGTCCTGAACTTCCGGAGCCATTTTGAGGCCCTAAACGACGTTTTTTTGGGAAAACGGAGAGCAACATGGGTCCACCCATAGACCCATGTTGCTCATTCAAAATTTGTAATCCTCGAAAAGATCTTTCTAACGAGGTATGGTACGTGTCAAACAGAGATCGTATGCCAAAGTTACGCCCCTGGGAAGTTGAAACACCAATTTACCCAAACAGGGCCCATAGTTTTGGCACTTCATCTCCTAGGGTTAGGGTTTTGGCTGTTGAGGATTTCCCATTGTGTCTAAATAATAAATAGGCCCTCGAGCCTCATTGTAACTCAGTTCAGAGGCCTGTAGCCACCACATCTCTTCTCAGAGATAGCTACCAGTGCCCTAGCTAGTTTTATTTCCATTCTGTCTGTAAGCAAATTTCAGTTCTTTTATATTAATGAAATGAAGTGTTATTTCCGCTGCATCTTTGTATTTATGGTTTATATGTTTATTAACATTTGCGTTCTGCACTGAAATCCGGATCATCGAAGCCCACTTGGAAAAAGAGTAATGGATATTTGCATGGCCATATTTTCTATTTTTTTTTTGGAACATGGGGGGTCTGATTAAGAGAAAACAAACTAACCATATAAGATCCAATTCCCTCCTTTCCCAAAATCATGACTTTCATAGCACCATATACCCACCTTCGCTACCTATATTTATACTTAGAGCTCCTACTACTATAAACACCATCCCTAAAACTATCACTATCAATGCAATAAACCTTTTTTTCTTTGTAAATTCCTTCCTAATTTCATCCCCAATCCCCCTCTAATATTTCTCACTATCCCTTCCATCTTGGGAAATTTTGAAACATTTCGGAAAGCTTGGAAAATTTGAAACAATCATGCCAAAACCAATATCAATGGCTACCATTATCACAAAAATATTAGGTTTGGAAGGTGGCATGGAGAGAATTTGATACCATTTGTCAATGCATCTAGTAAATGCAATAAGAGTAATACCCATGCAATAGAACACATCAAGTTGACATAGCTAGCTATAAATAGCAAGGTTCTATTACCTCTAAATTTCAACACTTGGCAAACAAAATAAAACTTGATGACATCCAAACCACTTGTTAAAAACAAATTGGCAATAACATATTTCCTTTACTACCCACAACATAAATTCTTACTTCTCTTCTCACTGCAGAGAACTAGAAAATACAACCACTTTAAACAAGCCATTATTTCAACAAATCTTATCACTATTAAAGAGACTAAAATGTACATGACTAGTGTAGCGCTATATTTTCTTGTCTTATCCAAATATCTTTTTGGGGCATATGAAGCTGCTAAATGACTCCTTTGCCTTCAATGACTAGTTTATTTATGTCTTCTCTTCTATTATCCAAATTGGTTTGCAAGGCATTTGAAGCCATGATAATGACTCATTTATCTTTTCAATATTCACACTCAGAAGATCTAACTATCAACATTGTTCATTTATCACTGGATGCAAAAATGTGGATGCAAATAGGCTTTGTTACCCCCTATTTTGGAAACGTGAAACACTAGTGATTTTTTTCACTAGCCCTTACTTTTTTTGAGCTTTGGATAGCTAGGATACTTACTTGTTTCCATGCACATTGCTGTAATACTACTTGGATGATGTATAAACCTACGATGGAGCACCCTAGGGCTTGAGGGTGATATTAGTTACAAATATATGTTCAGATTTTTTCACATCTCCCAATGCATTTTGCACTCCCCATTCTAATTCATGCATATTGAGGCATTTTTCACACTCTCTGAGGCATATTTGGGCTATTTTCTCTCATATAGACATATTCTTGACATGCCACATGAAATTTACCATATTTCTCTAATGTTTTCAATGCTTTCTACTCGTGTTATAAGGACTAACCCACTATTTTTTATTTCACCCTAACTATTGTGGGTTTTTATGACCAATTTGTGACTATGAAGGTCACTTCCATGCTATAGAAAGGTTTCTTGACTTTATACATGGACATGGTCATGCATTCAAGACACAGTTTGAAGGTTGATGAGCATTATTTGAGGCTTATATTGTCGGATTATGGATTTTTTTTAGAGGATCTCCCTAACTAGAAGGGTTTTAATGTGAGTGTTTTGCCGTGGATTTCATTCATCCACTTTAGCAAAATCGTAGGAGGTTTGGTTGGCATTTATTGTGATGTAGCTTGATTAGATATACGTATTTGGGAGTTTTGGGTACCAACATTTCCCCTTGAACTTTCATCCTTCCTAATCTCAGGGAGAAGTCCCTCTCTTGGGGGGTTTACTTCACCCTGGACATTGTACATGTGCCTTGACCACCTTATTTTATTATTATTTTAGAATAATTAGTTGTAGGAGTTAGTTAAATTTACTTTTCTTAGTCTATGTCTAAGGAATCATATGAGATATTATGATTTTTATTGTAAAAGGAAGTCATGAGTCACTCTATAAGTAGATGTGTTCTTCCAAATTTTTAGGCTTATTATCTCGCATAAGGATTAATTGTGGAATAATAAATTTTTCTGCAAGCCTTTCAAGATCATCCCATTAAAGAATAATTTTATCACCTTAAAGGAAGTAGTTGTAGCCTTTTTCCTCCCTTCTTCTAGTGTTGATTTGTTGATTACTTGGTACCATGCTTTGTCTTTTCTTATGGTTCCTTGTCTGGAATATCAAGTAATTTCATTAAGTCATAGTTGGTTTTGGATGGTGAAGGTTTTCTTTCCATTGAAGCTCCCTTCCTATAAGCTTAGTGTTAGCGTATAATCTTATCGCAGGTGTACGAAAAGATCCTAATTTACCTATGAGTGACAAATAGCCCTAACAACATAAATGGTTGCTTAACCCTTTATATCTGCAATAGACAATTAGAACAAATCCTGCAAAAACCTAGATCTATGCAGTAAAAGTAGCTAAACAATAAAAATAAATAGTAACTAATGCAAAGTTAACTCCAAGTAGCCAATAGACAAGAAAAGATTAAAGAATGATTTTTATATTATGTAACACCTAGTGAAGGAAACAAGTAATGTTACCAGTCCCCCTTAATGGGATGGGTTTTTGGTTGTCTTCAATGCTCCAGCTTCGCGAATCTCTCTCTCCCAATGGTTTAGAAAACCCAAAATGTGTGTTGAACTCAAGTGGGAGCTCAAATGGCAAAAGAAAATAATAGTGACAATGAGAATTATCAAACTGAAGAATGAATGGAAAACCCTCCTATTTATAACTATTGAGTAATCCTCGAGAATGGACAATAATATAATATTATTAACCAAAATATAGATCTATCCGCTTGAAATATTTTTTATATTTTATTGGAGGGAAAATGTATTTAAATTGGTTAAATACCTTTATTTAGAAATAACGAACAAATAAATCATCTATTTATCATTTCAAGAATGTGGTTAAAAAATAATAAACAAATAATTTTTTGTTTAATTATTCCTAGGTGATTTAGTCAAATTTAACAAGGAATAATAACTAAATAATGATTTAATTAATTATTCCTAGAGAGAAATAAGATAATTAATGATTTATCTAATTATCTCTCATAATTTGGTTAAATATGACCATGAATATTATTTAAACAATGATTTAATTAATTATTCCTAAAGGAAAATCAAATAAATAATGATTTATTTAATTATTCCTCAGGTGGTTTCTTGTTTTAACTAGAAATAACTTAATAAAATATGGTTTATTAAATTATTTCTTATACTCAAAGCAATTTTACTATAGAAAAATAGACATTACATGGTGTACTTCGATCCATCTAGTTAGGAATGGTTAGATACCAATTTTTGGTGATAACACTTAGACAACTCATCATTGATTTAAATTGGGTGAGTGATTGTTGCTTTAATCCTTGAAGAAAATAGGTCAATATTTAAAGAGTCTCTTCTTGATATCATTGTCATTTGTTTCACCTTAACTCCATTTTCCTAATTTGACCATTTTTCTAAAAGCCCTAAAAACTAGAATATTTTGGAAGGATTCCAATATTATACCTATGTGTAGTATTCTAACCAACTATTTTAGTTTGAAAAATCACTCACACACACACACCCACACACACACTCAAATAGTTAATTTAAGATTTTATTGCCTTGAAGTCTTAATGCAAAACCAAATATCACTATCTAAATTGAGTCTTTTCAAAGTTTACCATGACAACAACTAGAATTGTTGACAACTAACAAAGTTCGATTTCTATCAAAATGTAAATAACGGTCTTTGTTAATTACATATAACTTGTGAAATAAAATATTCTACTGAAAGTAAAAGGCATGAGTCAAGTGGTTAAATGAAACATCAAGTGTTGGATGAAGTGACTAGGGCTAGATCCTCGACATCTGTACCTTCTAGGGATGGAGGTTCTAGACCACATTCAATCTAGCCCTCTATGTGGGCTAAATGAGCATCCATACTTACGAGATAGGAATGTTAGCAGTGTTGGGCTCACTAAATTCCATTCAGAAAGGAGATGATATTGTTGTGGTCCTCATGCTTTTCCTTCGGGACGTTTCCTAGGAGTATCTTCATTTGCCAATGGAGGATAATGAAATTAAGAGATTGGCTTTGTTGTCCCTGGTATTCCGAGGGTCGGGAATCCAATGAGCTACTTTGGCTTGGATTTTCGAATCTGACTAAGCTTGGCAATCATTAGTGAGCAAGGCTTCTAGTTGGCATACTTCCTCTTAGATTTCCAGAGGAGTGGAAAAATAGAGGGTAGTTATCTCAAGTGAGAGAGATGGTGGTTTGCCATCCCATCCACCTAGGTTCAAATCCATGACAACCTCGCTTGTCATAGTAAGGCTCGAAAAATAGATGTCTTATTAGAGCTTAGCATCTAGGCTTTAGTTTTAGTGGTTTCAAGTATAGATTTATTAAATGGTTTTGGGAAAAAGAAAATCCACTTGAATAATATAGATTTTTCTTAAAATGATATTTAAAAGGAATGGTTGATATTTATTAAGTATAAATAAATAAAAATAAAAAAATAAATTGATGGTTTAGGTGATTTATATTTTAATATAGAAATTATATGAGAATTTGATGGAGGATTCGTGAACAATTTTAAAGGAATTGAATAGGGTTGTTGGTGGAGATGTATTTTTTAAGGGAATTAGTACGCATTATAATGGGTTGGATGCATAGACCGGACCTAAATGCAATAACATAATTGTAAAATTTAAGAGTTGTACTTTTTTCAATAAATTAAAGTGTTAGTCAATATGAAAGTGAAAGGGAGATGTTGGAGTGTGGACCATGATAAATTTGATCACGTGAAAATATATTTTATTAAAAGACTTGGGCTACATGCATAGACCGACCTAGACGCATAAGGCAGGCCCACGTCCTTCTAAAGTATTCGACATTGTCATACGCAGTGCAAATATCGGTGTAGAAGGCAGGTCCACCTTATAAAGTATTCAACACGCGGTACAAATATGAGAGATGTCAGAAGATTTTTAACACCATTGATGCACTTCACACCTACTTCCCCTCCCCTCTCCTCTCCACAACATTAGTATACCTATCAGCGGGCCCGGGCACCTACCTAAAGTAGAAGAGGCCATGCAACTCTGTTATGTTTTAGTTTTGGGCATTATTTAGAATTAGGAGATGATTTGTGAGATTATAACTTGAATTTCATAATCTAAATACAATTTAAATATGGAAATGTTTTAACAGTTTGTGTGTTCAGAAGCTTATTTTAAATAAAAAGATTTAACAATGTAGGCCAAAATTATCCATTATTTTAAAATCTTTGACCCTTTAATCAACTAAGCTTATATTAAATAAAAAATTTAACAATGAAACTCAAAAATTTTTGATCTTCTAATTAACTTAATTCTTATTGGGAAAGGGAATTGACTCTGTGATAAACTCAATTTGGTTTGGAGAAGAAAATTAACTCTCTCATGCATCACCATTTAACTAAGACCAAAAACCCACGGAATTAGACTATACAAATACACCCAAAAAAACTTCCAAAAAAATCTCAGTAAAGACAACTAGATTTTTAAATGTAGTCCCTCCTCGTGCTTCTCGTGAGTGTTTTTTCCAGATCTTCGTATCATATATAGATGTCCTCTCGTGTATTTTATTTCCACATACTTTGTAGACCCTGTGGACAGTTCTGTCACAAACCCAGATATCCCACCATGGCCACAAGTATCTGTTACTCCAGGAGCGTTGTCGATTTTCGTTATCCGTTTCAGAAAACCATTGGTGAGCTCCTTCACAATATATTTCATATAGTAGGTGTATGAAATCTCACCAAAACTTTTAATTTTAACTCTGATTTTATGCATTTTGCAGCAAATCCTGTATTGGGTCATGGAATGATAAAGCTTCTGAAGCCTCCACATGCCGGAAGAATATGGGTTCGCCCTTTACACAATACTTGCAGAAGTGAACTTAGTTTCAACGGGACAGAAAAGAAGTTTCAGAGGTGCCAGACTCGCAGAATTCCTGGTGCAAGGGAAAAGTATACCTGTGAGGATGAAATTCTGGATCTTCTGAAATCTCCTCTCCCCACAAATTTGACCACACTTGCTGAAGATCTCTCGTAAGCTCTAGGGGTATTTTTTTAATTAATTATTTAGTACTGTTTTGAAAGAGCGAATTTCATGGTAACTAGGATGGTAAATTGCTTGAGTGGGTCTGATTTTAGAAAGAAATCAGACTCTTACGCCTTGAATGTTTCTTGGTCAGTAACATATTGAAGCACATCGGAACGCACTCTGAGAAAAAGGGCGGATTGGTTTATTTATACACGGACATTTTAACGCGGGAGTAAGTAATTTGGTAGTCTTTGAAGATGAGTAGAGTGCTCATCTGAAATGTTGGATATGTTGGATAGAAAATTTTTGGAAAATGTTTGGATAGAAAATTTTTGGAAAACTTGTAAATTTCTCATAGAAATTTTTTGGAAAACTTTTAAATAATCTATATAAATAACTTCAGTCAAATTTTTTTATTGAATTGAACTGTTTTTGGGTTTTGAAAAACTTTTATATTAAAACCTTGCCATTTTATTGTTTATGATCTTTGAATTTAAGTTTAGGGAAACATAAATGGAGTTGTTTTTAGTGAGATTTTTTGGAGTTTGGATGTTTTAATCTGATGAAAAATTTTGAGATGAAATTTTGATTTGTGTTATTTAAACTGGTTTTTTAAACTGTATATATGGATTCAACACCTTGAAAAACTCTTGCACTTAGGTTGTGTAGAGTTACCCATCAGCATTAAAATTTCAATGGGTTCCCACTAGATTTAATAGCAATTAAACAAGAAAAATCCACCTTTTTTTTTCAAAAAAATCGCCCTAAACACAACTCCAACATAAATTGAAAATGGTAGCAAACAAAAAAGTCAAATACATCTCGTTTGATGTTGTTGGCATTGTGATTGCAGACACATTTCAACAATGTGGAAGATAGCTGGCTATAATCGTACTGATAGTGCGGCTGATATGCTGCCTTGTAAGATTCAATCGCCTGTGAAATGGGGTGGGAAGAGTGGAGATATCAAGGAAGGGATTTTGGGTATAAAGCAAACTTTTACATCTTCCAATATCACTTTCTTGCAGCAGTATGTTGTTCCCTTGATACAGTCAGAGTATTTTGTAATAATTTTTCAAATGCTCATCGATTATTGGAAATGCAAAATTCCAACGATCAAACTTCTCAAATGTCTGCGGTTGATTCGCATGGTAAATCAAAATGTTGAAGACCGTAAGCGGAAACGGGGTGATGCGGATTTGCAGAAACCGCTGGAACATTTTCCTCTGAAGGGCAAGTGGAAAATGGTAATTCAATGTCTATTTCTTTGATATGTGCTGTAACTATTCGTTAGAATGTTTAATCAGTTCTTTTCTTGTATAGGTAATCTTTGCAAATAGGTTTAGTTGTTCCGGGTGTTAAAAGGAACTAAAATCTTTTATATGTGGCAGGAACTTCACCGTTGTGGCAATGGAGAGGCATATTAAATTTGCTGATCTTATTTTGCTCTTCCTTTATCACTTCTTTAGTAAAGGGCAAAAATTCCAATATAATAAAGTGTTAATATTATTTGAAATTAAAATTTTCTATGTTTTTTTTATTATAATATTGTTATAAATATTCAAATAAAATTATATAGAAATCTGATTTTATTTTTTTAATGAATTGTTTTATTTAATTATTAATTTAATTAAAAATAATAATTAAATTTGATTAGGAAAAATATGAATTGTATTTTCATTAAAAAATTAATGATTTATGTAATTTGGATTGTTAATGGTTAAAGAAATATCTAGAAAAATTATTTTGAAAAAATTAAACTCTTTAATATATATATATTCTCAGAAATATATTTTACATTCATTAAAATTCAATTTTAAATTATCTTTTACCTTCATCACTTAATCATATATTTTTCTTAATTTTTTATATTTATATAATATTAGTTATTTTAAATTTAATTTTAAACTATGCTCCATCTTAATCACTTAATCAAATATTTCCTTTAAATTATATATATATAGCAGAAACAATACTAAAGTATTTACAATATATTCTTTTTTAATGTGTATGTATTCAATTTTTTTACACTAAATTATATTATATTTTTTTCAATTATAGTTTCTATTCTTAAATTACTAATCATTACTCTACATAATTCTTTACCCATAATTTAGCTAATCCATTATTTATACATGAACAAATTATACTCGGTTTTTGTATTTAATTTAATACAATCTCTTTTGATTTAAATATACACAATCAGACATTATATATATATATATATATATATATATATAATTCTTTTTATCTTCTTATCTTTTAATAATCTATATTTTCTTATGAATTTCACACATTTTTTAGAAGTTTTTGTTAATTTATTTTTATATTAATTTTTTTTATTTTAAAAAAATCTTAGTATAATCATATTAATTATTTTAATTATTTTTTCATATTTTATTAATTTGGATCATATTTTTTATTTAAATTAGTTAGATAATTAATTTATGATTAGTTAATTAATCTAGTAAAAATATTTCAAATTAATTAGTTAATCATTTTTTTAAAATTAATTAATTATGATTTGATTATTTAGGAAAATAATATCTTATTTATATCTTTATATGTTTTATGTAGAAATATCTTAGTATAATCATATTAATTTTTTTAATAATTGCTTTCATCTTTGAGCATCTTTCTTCATTTAAATTAGTTAGTTAATTAATTTATAATTAGTTAATTAATCGAATTCTTTATGTAAAAATATTTCAAATTAATTGGTTAATCAATTCTTTAAAATTAATTAATTGTGATTTAGTTATTTATGAAAATAATATCTTATTTATATCTTAATTGGTTAATCAATTCTTTAAAATTAATTAATTGTGATTTAGTATCTTATTTATATCTTTGTAGGTTTTATGTGATTTTTGAACTTAAGGGGATTAATGTTTCTTAATGCTTCATTCATTAGTGTTGGCTTTTTATATGGTATTTTTGTTTTCAAGGTTAAGTAGGAGATATTATTTTGTAATATTCATGCATTAACATAGTGGATAAATGGACCTTAGGCTGCTAAAATATAGTTCAACGTTGGTGCACCATCTTGTTTCTGTGAACCGTCTTGATTCTTTCATAGGATTACTTGTTTCTGGGAACCGTCTTGATTATTTCAATAGATTACTTTAAGGAGAAGGATATATTTACCGAAATGAAAAAAATCTGGTAAAGATTTTTTAACTTGAGGTGAAATATATTACATTTACCTTTTCAATGTATATATTGTGCTTACACGTGAATCAATGCATATGTTTATAGGTAAATCAGAGTGGTTTAAAAAGGAAGGACTGGTTTTGGTGGAAAATAATCTGAGCGGTATCCCAGCCGGTGTAGAGCCTTCTGATTTGGCCTTTGTTTGTGGAGGTAAGAATCAACACTTTCCTCAAAGATTAACACATTTGGTAAAAATATTAATTTTATTTCATTTATTTAATCAGCTGCATCATGTTTAAACATATTTCAAATTTCATTTTTATTTCCTTTGTCTCGGGAAACCAGGACTTTAATGCACAGTATTTTTTTATAATTATCATGTTCTTAAGATGCGTAAATGACAGACACCCAAATGAAGCGTAAATAATTTGATGATTGTGTAGTGTTTTGTTTAAGCTTTTCTAGGTATTAAACCTTGAATATGGTATAACTTGAATATTGTATAACTCATTTGAAACAAATAATGAAGCATAGATGTCTTTACTCCTTGAAACCAGGAAAGAAACTTCGTTGTGGCTGGAAAATGCTTGCATCAAAGTGCATAAATTTAATTTATGAAAAGCTTTCCTTTTAGAAATTGGTTTTTAAATATAGTATAGATTATTTTTTTAAAATTAGATAAGAAATGTAATTTTATGATTTTAGGTTTTCTAAAATTTCAAATTAATTTTTATTTACTATAAAATATATTATTTAGAAGGATAATTTCCTTTGTTGGCTATTAAGCGAAGGCTAATCTCAAAAGTGTCTAGAAACATGATATCTCTCAATAAAGGAGTACTTTAACAACCAGAATCAATAATTAAATTATAATACAATAAAATAAAAATATATTGATATTATTTTAAATTTTTCCAAAAATAGGTTCTTTTGATGGATAGTAAATTTTATCATTTCAATCATGTTATCAATCACTATTTTATTTACCTAAAAATGAGGAAACACAACTATATATACCTTATCATTTCCATTGGTTGAAATGTGAACAAAATAACGTTGTATTCATTCAAGTGATCATTATTCCTTTGAATAATAGTGAATTTATCCTTCCAATCACGTTGTCAACTGCAACTTTTGTTTACCCAAGAATAGGTAAACACAACTATACATATGTTATCATTTCCGTTGTTGGAGATGTGCTTAATATGATGTTGTAATAATTAAGTGTTCATCATGCCTTCGATGGATGGTGAATTTTATCTTTCCAATCATATTACCAATTTTTACTCATGTTTATTTAAGAATAAGGAAACAGAACTCTACATAGATGGTGAATTTTATCTTTCCAATCATATTACCAATTTTTACTCATGTTTATTTAAGAATAAGGAAACACAACTCTACATAGCCTATCATTTCCATTGTTCGAGGTGTGACTAAGATAATGTTGTATTCATTCAAGTCATCATCCTGCCTTTTAATCTTATTATCTTATTTGGTTTTGAATTTCCTTTATCTAGAGTACTCACCACCAATATTAGTAGCTCTTAAGGCATTTTGCATCTAAAACATACACTTGAGAAAATAGTTCCTATAAATTGTAGCTCTTAAGGCATTTTGCATCTAAAACATACACTCGAGAAAATGGTTCCTATTGTTGGAAATACTAAGAAGGGGGTGAATCAGTATTCATTTCAATTATTATTGTTATTAATCTTTCAGAGCATTAATTAATCTTCAATTATTATCAGTGTTTGTACAATGATAGCAGTAAACAAAAGGAACACAACTGCACACAGTTTTCAAGGTGGAAACCCTCTCCAGGACAAAAAACCACCTGAATGTTTTTCTAATAATTCTTTAATATTCAACTCCAATTGAAAATAAAGCTCGAACTTCCTAGAATCTAGAAAAGAATTCTTCTCCATCTCCCACTAGATGGACGTTCCAACGCGCGAGATTCTTCAATAGTGAACTGAATGGATGCCCCAACACCCAATGAGCTACAACTCACCCTAGCACCACATTACCACCCTCTAGAAGAATAAAAGAAGAATGGACTTCCGTACCAAGGTAAATAGTCCACTTTACATTGATATAGAATGACGTAGAAAAAGAATACACACTAGACCATAACCCCAACTATGACACAACCACCTAATGATGATCATAGACTTCCCGACACTGCCTCTTCAACTCTTGGAAAATAGAAACTTGTACACTTTTTACAATGATACATTTATAATGACTGTATGCAATACTGCCCTCTTGAAGACTTCATGTGGTGAACTTCTTGTTGTTGTTCTGCACCTTGATTGCTGCTCTTTTCATACTACCCTCTGTTGCACCTTGCTTTGCTTTGTTGCCCTAGAAATTCTGGTCCTTTGCATCCCTTGACAACACATGATCTAGCTTTTCTTTCCTTCTAGGATCTCGATAATGAATCTGGTGTATCTCTATTATTTCAGATCCTCAATATGTAATTTTTGGTTTTATAGTAGTCCTCTAAGACTTATTTCCAATGCCACAAGTCTGACCCAATTTATATTTTTCAAGAGAGATTTATGACCAATATCTCACAATGACCTGATTATGGACTGGTTCAGTAGAGCGAACTTGTACGACGTTCCAGGTGTCATTTTTTCTTCATTCGGCTCTGAAATTGATACAGCGAAAACTAAAGTTTGTTCACTATCTTCCACTTTTTACAGAATTCCAATCCAATACTCAGAGAGAGATTTATGACGATTTTTCCAAGGTCACATCTTTAAGATGAAGTTCAGGAGCGTGCAAAAACACTGACTTCCACATATCATATCTCCGAAAATATTGCGCACCATGATCTGAAATTTTTACAGGAGCTTCCTCAGGATTTGGCTTCATCTCATAAATCTTTCAGCTTCTGAGCATTCATAGAAAAAACGTTAGAGCGCAAATGCCACAATGACTTGTTTCAAGTAGCGAAATCCCTACATGAGGACGATATGAGGATCACAATTTATATAAATGCTTAGGTTGAGAGGGTCTTCAACAAGTGAACGTGGGAGGGATTTTAGGAGCTTAAAAAATATTAATTATTGACTTTTCAATGACCCATGCCACAACCCCATGGGGTTTTAGCCCACTAACTGGGGTTACAAATTTCAAACATGAATATCTCTCAAACCGTGAAGAATTACATGGCGTACCATATATCAACGGAAACATCTCGACAAGTAGAAACCATCAATAATATTCTTAACCCAGAATATAGTAATTTGGTAGGTCAAATTTACCATGCAAGATCGGGGTAGCCCCTGGTTTTTCTTGGGTTGATATCAATGACAACCATTGATAAAAAATCTCCCCCTTTGGCATTGATGACAACACAATTACTCCCCCTGCGATCATGACACCTCTTCCTACAACATTCTCTCCCCCTTTGAAATCAATGGCAAAGAGTAACTCCCCCTGACACACAACAATCTGACGGACCTGTACACACTTCCACTCCCCCTTGATATTATGAATAAGGAAAATCTAATGAGAACTTGGGAGAATCCCAAGCTTCTGGCGAAGATATTAAAATGCTTCACGAGCTAAAGGTTTAGTGAAGATATCAATGATTTGTTCTTTTATACCAATATACCCAAGTTTGATATTTTTTTCAGCGACTTGTTCTCTAAAAAAATGATATTTTATCAGAATGTGTTTTTTTTTCGAATGCATGACATGATTCTTGGAGATGTTGATGGCACTGATGTTGTCACAGAATATGGGAATAGGCTCACTGAATTGTACTTGAAGATCTTGCAAAGTTTGTTTCATCCAAAAGTCTTAAGTACAACATGCTCTCGCTGCAATGTATTTTGTTGCCGCTGTAGATAACGAGATTGAGGTTTTCTTTTTTCTCAACCATGATACGAGACAACCAGCTAGATAGAATGCTCCTCCACTAGTACTCTTACGATCATCAACGATTCCTGCCCAATATGCATATTTAAAGGCTTGAATAATGAGATTGTTACCCTTGGGATACCACAATCCATATTCTTTTGTGCCCTTTAGATATCGAAGAATTCTTTTGACATCAATAATATGTGATTCTTTTGGTGCTGCTTGGAATCTTGCTACTTGTCCAACTGCTTACATAACATCTAGCCGGGAGGCTGTTATATATAGAAGACTACCAATCATATATTTGTACAACCTCTGATCCACATCCTTAGATGAGTCGTTTATGCTCAATTTGTAACATGTTACCATCGGAGTAAGGACGGGTTTCCAATCTTCCATTTTGAATTTCTTGAGCATTTCCTTGATGTACTTGGCTTGACATATAAATATTACTTTCTCTTGCTGACTTATTTGAAGCCCTAAGAAGTATGTCAGCTCACCAAGTAAAGACATCTCAAACTCACTTTACATATTTGTAGAATAGTTCTTACTTAGTCAATCATCATTGCTACCAAACATTATATCATCCACATATACCTCAATGATTGTTAAATTATTTTTATCTATTTATACATAAAGATTTCTATCAACAGTACCTTTCTTGAACCCTTGTTGACGTAGATATCCACCAAGACGAGCATACCATGCTCTGGGAGCCTGCTTGAGACCATATAGACCCTTCTTTAACCTGCAAACATAGTTTTCTTTTTATAATAGTAGAAAACTTTCAGGTTGTTCGATGTAAACTTCTTCTTATAATTCGTTATTCAGAAATGTTGACTTAACATCCATTTGGTAGACTTTGACTTTTCTTGAACATGCATAGGCGAGAAACATTCATATGGCTTCCATTCTGGCAACTGGTTCAAATTTTTCGTCAAAATCAATTCCTTCCACTTGTGCATAGCCTTTGCAAACCAATCTTTCTTTATTTCAGGTAACCTATCCATATTCATTCAATTTGTTCCTGAACACCCGTTTAGTCCCAATGAAATTTTTATCTTTTCTTCGTGGAACTAATTCCCAAGTGTTATTATTCTCAATTTGATCCAATTCTTCATTCATAGCTGCTACCCAATGTTCATTTTGGTTGGCTTCCTCAAAACTACTAGGCTCAAAGTTTGCTAGAAAAGCTATGTGAGCCTGTTGTGATGAACAAAGTTTTCGACCTTCATTTATGTCACCAATGATTTGATTTGATGGATGGTTCTTTTGAATCCATTCTTTTGTTCTCTTTGGAGGAGCTTCTTGTTGTTGTTCTGGTATATCTTGATGATCATTATTTACTTCTTCCTAGTTTATATTTACTTCTTGTTCTAGAATTTTATCTGTGTATTTTTTCAGCCTCTGTCTCAAGTTTCAAAGATTCTTGATCATCATCATTATTTGTTAGAACACCGTCTTCGTCAAATGTAACATTTATGCTCTCCACTATCTGTTTTCGTCTTAGATTATAGCATTTACAGGCCTTTATTTTGCATGAGTAACCAACAAAGATACCTTCATCAACACGTGATTCAAGCTTACCCAAATTTTGATCTTCTCTTTTGATATAACATTTGCTTCTGAAGATTCTGAAATATTTTGCATTAGCTGGTTTTCCTTTCCATAATTCATATGGAGTCTTGTTGCAATTATTTCTGAGAAGACTTCGGTTGATAATGACGACTACTGTATCAATTGCTTGAACCCAGAACTTTTCATCCAATTTTGAGTCCAACATTGTTCTACCCATTTCCTGTACGGTTCTATTCTTTCTTTCAGCAACTCCATTTTGCTGAGGTGTTCGTGTTGTTGAAAACTATCTTTTTATTCCATTTTCATCACAGTATTGCTGAAATAATTTGGAAGTGAATTCTCCACCATTATCTAATCTTAGACACTTTATTTTCAAATCAATTTCATTTTTGACCAACTCCTTGTAGATCTTGAAGCACTCAAATGCTTCATATTTTTTCTTTAGGAAATTGACGGCTGTCATCCTGGTATAGTCATCTATCATTAACATGAAATATAATTCTCCATCTAAGCCTTTTGTTCTCACTGCCTTTTGTTCTCACTCGACCACATCTAGATTAGTATGTATTAATTCCAATGGATGTGATGCAAAGTGCTCTTTTTCTTTAAATTGGAAATTTGTCTGTTTGTCGTGCCGATAGGCCTCACATAGTGTGTTGGAAGGTTTTGAGATATTTGGCATTTCTCATACAGCTTCCTTTTTTCTTATCCTGACAATATTGTCAAAGTTTATGTGACCCATTCGTTTGTGCCATAACCAGCTTTCATCTTCTTTAGCTAGTATACATGCTTTAGTTGCTTGATCCAAAACATATATGTTGTTTGGAGCTCGACTTGATGTAGCCACAATTTTACCATACCTGCCTTTCCTAATTTTACATTTTGTGGAGTTGAATAGCATTGTGTCCCCTTGATCACACATTTGTCCAACACTGAGCAGATTGTGATTGATGTTTTCAACCAATAGAACATTCTTGGCTAGAACATCTTTTCTTCCAAAAGTGACAGTACCTGATCCTATAACATTTGAAGATCCATAATTTCCAAAGGATACGGTTCCATCCTTATTCTCTTTTAGAGATACAAATTTCTTTCTATCTCCAGTCATATGCATTGAGAAACCGCTATCAACATACCGCACATCGTTGTTGTTTTGAGCCCTTGAGAGCGAGAGCATAATTATCAATCTTCTTCTTCTTCCATGTTCGCTCGTTCTGTGGGTTTGAATAATCTTCTGGAGGATTTTCAAGTCTGTCGTCTCTGGCTATGTGTCCAAAGTTCTTACATTTGTAAAATTCCATATTATTTCTTAAATGATCAAATCTATTGATGTTTCGTTGAGCCCTGGGAGGTTCATATTTGAAGGATCTCTTGGAATTGTATTGGTTCCTAGGGTACGTGCGACATTCTATAGCTTTATGAACAATTTTTCCACATGAATAACAATAACCATGAAAAATATTTTGGTACTTGAATGGAAATTTTCATCGAGGAATCATCTGCTAAGGATGTTCTTGCGAATATTGTCCAATGAAGTCTACATGCATGCCAGATCTCATAGGTTCATTGTATTTTGTTGTAGAAGGTCCTGCTTCTTCTTCTTTGTAATCGAGGCCAGTTCTGTCGTTGTAAGATCATTGATTTTTGATGAGTTATTCCAATGCCTATGAGCTGTTGGCATAGTTTTGGACAGTTTTTCCCTTCTTCACTTCCTTACGCAGCAAGACTACTTCGGCTTCTAATGCTTCCTTTTCTTGGTTGCTTTCTTCCAACTTCTTTTGAAGTGACTCTTAAATACATTTTTTTCCTGCAACTTCAATTTTGAGACCTTCAACTTGTTCTTCCAGAGTATTGGAACGGATCTTCTCAGCCTTGAGCTCTTTTATAAACCCGATCGCCTCCTTAGAAAATTCTTCTATGCTCAACCCTTCTTCTTCACTGTTTGATATCTCTTGTTTATTGTGCTTGGCCATAAACAATACTCTCTCACTGGCTTCTTCTTCACTGTCACTGTCTTCATCAGAAGATGAGCTATCTTCTTTAGAGAGAAATTTCCTTTTGGATCCTTTCTTTTTGCCTTTCTTATTGAATTTCTTAGAGCCTTTCTTTCCTTTTGAGTTTCCATCACTTATGTTCGGACATTTTTTTTCGAAATTCCTAACCTCACCACAGTCGAAACATATCAATGGAAGTTTACCTCTGAATTTTCCCTTACCAATTTCTAGATTTCTCGTAAAATAAGAATATTATTCATCTGAAAGACCTTCTTCATCATCTCCCTTTTCTTCACACTTGCAGGTGCATGTATTTTCAATTGAAGGTTGTTTGTCCTTTTTGGTTTTCTTAGATGCAATGAACGCAGTTTCTAGATGTGAAGTACCCTCTTCTTCATCAAGTCTCATTTCATATGCTATGAGAAATCCATGTAGTTCCTCTTAGATGAGTTTGTCCAGATTTGCACTGTATTCTAAGACCGATACCTTTGGGTTGAATCTCCCTCGTAACGTTCTAAGAATTTTTCGTATAATAGTCTTCTCGTCAATTAGCTCTCTGAATCCTTCCAGAGTGTTGGTAACATATTGGAAGTATGCAGAAATGTTTCCATATTATTTCATTCTAAGTGTTAGCCATCAGTAAATTTTTGTCATAGCAAATGATAGCTAAAACAGATCTTGAGCCTTCAAGAGATTATTTTCACAGAAAATTTCTCATTCCTGAAGCTTTTTGGTGCTTTCTAACTTAAGAGTAATCTTCAATGATGTTTCATTCAAAAAACCCACCAAGAAACCCTGCTAATATCAAAAGAGATTGTTTTATAGGCCATTTTCCATCATTTTCTAAGCCTATTTCATTCATTTTTCCCTTTTATTTATCCTACATTTTTCCTCTGAAAATCCCACTTTCTTCTTCTCATTTACCCTTCATTTTCCTAAAAAAAACCTTCAAAAATCCATTTTAAACCTATAAAAAAAACACCTTTTTATGGTTTGAATTACCCTATTTTACCTATCGGAACCTCAAAAAACACTAAAAAACCTAAAAACCCACTTATTCTGCTTTTTTATATTAACAAACAGGCTTTAAGCCCCTTAGGGCTTAAAACCTTGGCCTTTTTCTCCATATGTCTTAAGCCCCGCAACCAGACGCTTAAATCCTTCACCCTTAGTCCCTCTTCCCTTAGCCCCGGTTCTCCTTTCTCCCACAAAACCTTTCCCCCGCCTTTTTTAGACCCCTCCCTTCGTAATTCTATTCCTCCGCACTATGCTTTCTCCTAATCAATCTTAACCATCGATCTAATTAGATTGGACGGTAGCCGGCACCTCCCCATTTCCCAAACTCTTTTGTCTGTGCTCCCCGCTAACATATCCCCGCTGTCAATCTTTGAAATCCGACGGTTCTCGCTAAGCTTCCCATTCAAAGCCCCGCTGATAACACTCCAGCTACCAAACAAAATTTCTTACATCAGCCAGGGCCTACCACCCACTACGGAGAGCATATCCCAATCACTGCTTGCCACCTGGCTTCCACTAGCCCTTTTCCAATGAGCAACTTCAAATCATCACGCTCGTCTACCGCCATCGATCTACATCCCTGCAGATCGAACGACTGACGCACTCCGACCACCGAAATCCCCCGACGCATAACTTTGACGCGAAATCGGCAATATTGGGGTGGACAGGTGTCACACCATGTGTGGTATCGCGTTTGAAACGCGCAAAACCACTTACCACTTGGATGTCGTGCAAAAACCGCTGACGGTTTTCACAAAACCACTTTTCTTATTTTCGCGCCAAAACCAAATTTGAACCCTGTTTTCACATGTTTTCACCTCTCTGCCATGAAATTTCCTCTTCCGCCTGCATATCCTGCTCCTCCACCTCTGCCAGCCTCCGAAGGAGTTCTTCCAATACTGTAGGGTTTGATAACGTTTTGTTTTGTTTTATGCAGGATTTGATGGCGTTTCTAAGGGTGAAAAACCCTTTCCACAGCCGATAAAGGGACATGGCCGAATATTACCACCTCTGAAGCCAAAATAATGCAGAATAGAAGCTTCTAGGGTTAATTCCATGTTTTGATCGGTGCTTTATGAGCATTGGTTATATTATGAAATCCTCACGCATCGAAGAAATCGACTTGTGCACTGACAAAGGAAAAAGAATAAAAACAGTGAAGACAGAGATTAAAGATAAAGGCTTATGCATAGAGTTGAAGGTTAAAGGTTTAATCCTACAGTTTTAAGGGTAAATACACAGTTTAAAGGATAAACAGTGAGCAGAAAAGGTTTAAAAGCCCAAAGAAGATTATATGGCCTTAAAGCACAAATTAAAGGCAAATCAATGTTTAAAGCCACAAAAGTAGACAGATCAACAAAGAGAGCCTCCAAATGCCACATCAGTGAGGCAATTAATCCTCAAAATGCCACCTACAAGTTCATTTTCCTCAAAAGAATACAAATTAAATGCACAATCAGAGATATATGTGCCAAAGACATCTCAGAAGTAATTGCCAGCCTACCAAAAGCCTCCAAAGTCAACAAAAGTGACTGAAGTAAATAAAATTTAATGTAAAATTTATTAAAACAAAGTTAAAACATCTGATATCTTCTCCCTTAGGCCTCCCAAAGGCATAGAAGCAATTACTCTGTATTAATTGCACAAATAACTCTTCCTTTCACTCCACCTCCTCAAATCACCTATATACATCATATGAGGAGTTCATTATTATTGTTGGTTGAATACTTATCAAGTGTAAATAGCTATTGAGGTTTTTGAAGCTCTGTTTTGTAATTGAAGAAAGATAGGCTGAGAAGAGAGTTTTGAGGCTGTAAAAGACCCATTGGACTCGAATATTGTAACTGGTTTGAACATCAAATATACAAGCTTGATTTATGGGATCCTGGTCTATGTTAATGGTGATGTGTTTCTCACTGTAATTGTCATTTTACTTATGTTTTCATACTTTCCACTATTCTCTGATAAAGAACAACAAATATAGATTAGGATTTACTATAAATTACCCTAAATCTCACTGATAAATCATTATCTTAATGTTTTGTTTTAATTTTGTTTTAAGGATGTTTCAATAGAGTATAACCAGTTAATTGTTGGTGAGCCCATGTTTCTTGAGTATAACTTGAGATATTTTCTTTGAAAGTTTCCCTAAGAGTATGCCAAAAGCATGCTAGATTCAAAGTTCTTACCTGATCTTGGGCTACTTTTTATGTTCATCTTGAATGTTTTCCTTTGAGAATATGCTGAAAGCAGACTAGGTTAAAAGTCCTTATTTTCTCTTAAGCTATTCTTTGTTTTGAATTTTTTCCTTTGAGAATATGCTGAAAGCAGGCTAAGTTAAAATTCTTTACTTGATCTTAGGCTATTCTTTGTTTTACCCTGAAAGTATGCTGAAAGTAGGCTAGATTCAAAGTTCTTACCTGATCTTAAGCTGCCTTTTGTTTTTCTTATATGTTTGTTTATTTCATCACACTCCTTGATGTTTCATACCATAACTCAATCTAAAAATATCCTTTGATATATATGACTTTCCCCATAGACCATACTTGAAACTTCTTGTGCAATTAAATCCTTTTGTGACTCCATAGCCCAATGGATTGACACTGTTTCTTACCTATCCTATTAGTTGAAACATTATTTCAACCTACTCACACCTTTACCCCTCAAAAATACTTCCTTCATTTTGATGATATCCATTCCAACCAAAACAAATAAAAACCCTTGTACTTCATAACTAGCCTAATATCATATCATAACCTTAAAGATAATATCTTTGAAAAAACTTATATAGAGAGATCCCTCTGTGAATCCAGGAGGGCTAGATCCTAGGTTTCCAAAGTGGCTTTGATGTAGGCTCTAAAGTGTTTTTTCTTGCCAATCTTTTAAACTACAGAGACCTAACAGAGTGGCGACCATAGTGGGGAAACAACAATATTGAGTAATACATAACTTCACAACTCAAAGAACCCCTATTTCTAAATGAAACAAGTGTCACCAAGACTGGTTACTATTGATTTTTGATGGTGAACAACAACCAAACCTTGACAACAAGTAAAAATCCTTCACCAGGCGACTCCATTGGTATTCAGTAGGCCTGCTGACCCCACTGGTTTTTCCTAAGACTCCACTGGGAAACCATTTTACCTTTCAAACATCATTCAAACTCAATTAAGAAGACTTTGAGGATTAAGTTTTCTTTGAAAAAGATTAGTTAGCCTTTAAAAGACTGTCACACTTGGCTGAACTTTTCTCATTTTTGAGGTCTAAAAACACTACATAGTGGCTTCTAGAATAATTTATACTAGAGCCTATCCTGACCCAAATCCTCCTGAGATAGTTAAGAATCCAGAAAGTATCCTTAGGAAATATCCTAAATCCAATACTTCAACTGTTGTCAGACCAATTCATAGAGCTAACTCTATACCTGAAGATCTCTCAGCTCTGCAAGATACACAAGGAGACTTAAGAAACCCATCCAGAACTATGTCACTTGGTGATATAGATCAGATAGACTTCGAGCCTCCACACTCACCCCAACATATTGGTGAACATACTAATAGTAGAGAAACCACTCCACCTGACCTTCATTTCATTCATAACTTTGGTTTTTCTCATCTTAGATCAGCTCAACAGTCTTTTGCTGGTCCAAGTGCTTCTATTTTCCATACACCCACTGTTCAAACTACTCCATTCCATCCTCCTCGTCCTTTCATAAATCCTCCATTTGTAAATCCCCCATTTTTTCCACAACCTCCTATCATGGCAGCATGGTATGCTCCTCTAGTCCTTCCTTTACCTTTAGCCAATTTTCCACAGGACTATCAGTCCAAGATCCCATTATATAATGCTAGTGGTACTATTACTGTTCAAATACATGTGGACAAGATGAATGAATATTTTGATAGAGATGAGATAGATGACGAGACCATTAAACTCAGATTATTTGCTCAAAGTTTAAGGGGAGAAGCAAGAAAATGGTTCAAACGCTTAACCCCTAATAGTATTAATTATCTCCAAGCTTTCCATCAAACATTCATAAAAAAATGGAAAGTTAGAAAGAACCCTCTCCAAATACTTTCAGATTACAACAACCTCAAGAGAAATACTGGGGAAAGTGTTCAAGATTATTGCACTAGATTTAATAGTGTTTATAACACACTACCCCCAGATTTGAAACCTCCACAAGGCTCAGCTTTGGCCAAATTCCCTAAAGGATTTGATCCTGAAATGGCGTATCAGCTAAGAGAAAGGGATCCCTTAACTTTAGAAGACATGCAGAAGGGAGCTCTTAGTGTGGAAACCAATCTAATTGAGAAAAGAGCTAGAATGAAGACTGAAAAGACGGTATCATATAGGGATGAGGCTAAACCTTCCAGATCTGAAACAAAACTGGAAAGGATGATGGAGAATATGATGGAGAGAATGAGAATATATGAAAGATCTCAATCTAGAGAAAATTAATCAGCTCCCCAAAACAGAAATCAATCCCAAAACCAAAATAAGAGCTTAAGGAGAAATCAACCTCAAAACAGACAAAGAGATGCTGATCAACAGATCATACCTCCTTTTCAAGAAAATTATGTCAATGAGGATGAAGAAACAAATGAAAAAACAGAGGATGATCACATAAACATGTTGGGAGTAAGAAATGAGGATTCTGGTTTCCTCCATGAAAGAAAACAAGGTCTATATACACCCTATGATGATAGAAGGCTAGAAACTGAATACTATGAGCCAGAATTTGAAAATGCCATCATAGGATCACCTAAAAAATATGACCTAAGAAGTAAAAAGAATCAAGAAACTCCCAAGAAGAAAACCTCTGATTATTCTGCTAAAAACAGTCCTGTAGATATTTCCAAAAAAATAGTAGAAAATCATAAAACAGTGGCTGAAGGTTCTGATCCAAACAAGGGAAAAAACACCCAAATCAATGGAAAACAGACTGGTGACCCTACCAACACTATCATTTCAGCTAATGCTCCTGAAAAAACCATTTTAACTGCTGTAAATAGTAGAAATTATCAAGTTATTTTTTCTAATGAATCAGTGACTAAAAAGGCTGAATCAAACATTTTGAAAAATCAGATTCCCTTTATCCTAGAAAGTGAAATTTCCAAAATCAAAATCTCTGTCCCACTCACTGAGTTAGTCACTAAAAATGTATATAGATGTCAATTTTTGAAAGCTCTAAATATAGAATAAATTCATGATATTGTTAACTTAAATGATGATACACCAGAGCTTCTGTTTGGTCTTAAAATTGAAGTAAAATTTCAAGAAGGAACTACCCCTCCATTCTACATCAGTTTGAACATCCATGATAACATTTTTCAAAATGCCATGCTTGATTCAGGAGCGTCACATAACCTCATGCCCAAAGTAATAATGGAGAAACTAGGCCTTGAGGTAACTAGATCCTATAAAGATTTATATTCCTTTGATTCAAGCAGAGTAAGATGCCTAGGCCTTATAAAAGATCTTTGTGTTAACTTAGCTCAAATTCCAACCAAAATCTTAGTAATGGACATTGTAGTGGCTGATATACCCCCCAAATATGGCATGCTTCTTTCAAGATCATGGGGTGCTAAGTTGCAAGGTACTATGCAAATGGATATGAATTATGCCACCATCCTTGTCTTCAGTCAACCTAGAAGACTCTATAGGGAAACACATATGAAATACATGGTGAGTAACCAAGAAAGACCAGAGAACTCTCCTCTTTATTCTATACATACTAATCTTGACTCATTCATTCTTTATAATGATAAGATTCCTAATGAGCAAGAGTTAGTCAATGAAACATCACCCAATATAGTGTTCCCTCCACATCCAAACATAGGGGCAACTATAAATGAAGAGGAAAACAAAGAGAAAACTAAAAAAAAGTTTGCTAATTCAGAAAATTACAGCAGACAAATTAAATGTCTTGAGGTCCAGAATAGTCATAAATATAGTGCAGATCATGAAAATCAAAGAGTAAAACCTCAAAACATTGAAAATATTGAGGAACAAAACAAAATTCAGCACAGTGCAGTCCTGCAGGAACAACACAGTGATAGATTAGGAAAACAAGACAGAGAGGACATCAATGAAATCAATGACAAATCTGAAAACAATCCTCTTTGGAATATGAGTTCTGATGGGTCTTACTCTAAAACTGGTGTAAGATCAGGCATATGGGTGCACAACACTGAAAACAATCATGCTGAGGGTCATTCCTATAGATTAAACTTCCAATGTACAAACAACATAGTAGAGTATGAAGCTTTCCTTTTAGGCTTGCATTTATTGAAGAAATTAGGGGCCAAAAGAATAACAGTTCATGGGGATTCAAAATTGATAATTAGACAAGTAAATGGGGAATACACTTGTAAACATCCTAGAGTTAGAGCCTATAGAGGTGATGCCATGGACTTGTTGAAAACCTTTGCTGAATTCCAACTTACCTTTGTCCCAAGGAATCAAAACATTCTTGCTAATGGATTAGCCTTTGCTGCTAGAACTTGTCTAACACCTTATGAAACCAAGAAATGCACCACCCAAGTCAAATATAGACCAGCTGTCCCGGATAATGAAAAATACTGGCAAGTTTTTGATGGAGATAAACAAATAGAAGACTTCCTACAGTTCAAAAACAAATTTGAAATATCAAACTCAGATTCAGAGTATGAACAAGACTATCCTACTAAAGAAAACCCACTTTTTGAAGAAGGAAAGTTTCCTGAGATTGCTGAAATAAATCTGTTAACCAATAAACCCAAACATACAACAGAAAATAGCACAGATTTAGAAAATGAAGAACTGGAAGTGCTACAATCTAAAGATAAAATCTTGCCAAAAGGACTAGTCCCATTAGAAGAATTGTTTGACTTGAATGATGTTGCCAAAAAGCCAAAACTGGAACCTACTGAAGCTGAAGTGGAAGAATGTAACATAGGCAGTGAGGCAAAGCCCAAAATGATCAAACTATCTAAAACGCTGCCATCTCACATTAAACTGAAATACATTGAGCTTTTTAAAGAATTTATGATATATTTGCATGGAGCTATGAAGATCTAAAATCATATGGTACAGAAATAATCCAGCATAAGATACCCCTCAAAGAAAACCAGAAGCCTTTTAAACAAAAATTGCACAGAATCAACCCTGTTCAATTACCTCTGGTAGAGAAAGAAATTATAAAACTGTATGATGCTAAAATTATTTTTCCTGTTAGATACTCAGAGTGGGTATCTAATCTTGTATCTGTTAAGAAGAAAATAAGAGAAATAAGGCTTTGCATTGACTTTAGAAACTTAAACAAAGCCTCATTAAAGGACAACTATCCCTTACCAAAAATGGATCATATCTTACAAAGGGTAGTTGGTTCTAAAAGATTTTCTTTGCTAGATGGCTTCTCAGGTTACAATCAGATATTGGTACATCCTGATGATCAAATTTAAACAACCTTTACTACTCCTTGGGGTACTTTCATGTATTTAAAAATGCCCTTTGGTTTAATGAATGCTGGTGCCACATTTCAGAGAGACATGGATATAACATTCTCAGAAGAAATAGGTTACTTCATAGTGATTTACTTAGATGATATCACTGTCTATTCAAAATCAGATGAAGAAAAGTCTTTGAGAAATGCAAAAAATATGGGTTGTCCTTAAATCCAAAGAAAACATTGTTTGGTCTCCAAGAAGGTAAATTCTTGGACATATCATATCTGAAGAGGGAATAAGGATATACCGAAAGAGGATCGATGGTATATTGCAAATCAGCCATCCCAGAAACATCAAGGAACTTCAATCTTTCATTGGGAAGATTAATTTCTTGAGGAGGTTCACACCAAATTTAGCTGAACTCCTTAGAAACATGAAAAACATGCTTAAGAGAGAAGAAGGAGTTAAATGGACCTTAGAAGCAAAGAAATCATTTGAGCAGGTAAAACAAGCACTTACCAAAACACTGGTTCTCATTAGTCTCGATTTTACAAAATATTTCTTCATTTTTTCATTTGCATCAGAACACACAGTAGCTGTTGTCCTATTACAGAAAAAAATGAATGGACAAGAGCAACCAATTGCATTTTTTAGCAAGGCATTAAGAGATGCACCTCTGAAGTACAACATAATGGGAAAACAAGCCTTTGTCTTGGTCAAAGGTTTAAAAGACTTCAGAGTTTACATTTTACATTCCCACATTATAGCTTTTGTGCCTCATTCAGTTGTAAAATACATATTGACCCAAGATACAGATGGAAAAAGAGGAAAGTGGATTGCTGTAATTTTAGAATATGACTTAGAAATAAAGCGCGCTAAGCTCATAAAAGGTCAAGGTCTAGCAAAACTTATGGCTCAATCCAACTTTCAAGTTCTTGATATAAACATGTTTAATGCATTAGATGAACAGGAGGAGTTAACAACTCCAATTATTGAAGATTATTTTCTGAATTCATCTTGGTATGCTGACATTTTTTATGTTTTTCTCAATCTGAATGCTCCTCCTGGTTTGTCTAAAACAAAAGCAAGATTCTTAAATTTGGAAGCTCTAAATTACTGCATTTTGGATAAATGTTTATATTGGAAAAATGCTAGTGGATTATTGCTTAAATGTTTGCCTGAGAATGATGCAGATAAGATCAAGCACGCGTTTCACGAAGGAGAATGTGGAGGCCATCTCTACTGGAAGTCAATTGCAAATAAAATCCTTAGAGTTGGTTATTACTGGCCCACCCTCTTTCAAGATGTCCACAAAATGATTACTGCCTACCACAAATGCCAAATTTTTTAAGGCAAAAGAAAGTTGTTTCCCTTACCTCTACAACCAATCACTATTGAAGCTCCTTTTCAGCAGTTGGGACTAGAATTCATTGGGAAAATCCATCCTGGCTCATTTTCCCAACATAGATGGATCCTCACAGCAACATAATTTTTTACCAAATGGATAAAAGGCATCCCATCTAGGAATGCTACAGACTCAGTTATCATTTCATTCCTTGAAAATCATATATTGTCTAGATTTGGTTGTCTTAGAAAGATCATAACTGACAATGCTGCTGCATTTGGATCTAAAAATATGGTGGAATTCTGTCATCAATATCATATTATATTGGGTAATTCTACGGCTTATTACCCTCAAGGTAATGGGTTGGAAGAATCCTCAAATAAAAGTTTGGTAAACATAATCAAGAATTTGCTGGAAGATAACAAAAATCATGGCACAGTAAGCTAGTACATGCATTATGGGCAAATAGATTAACAGTTAAAAAGTCAATTAGGATGTCTCCTTACCAGTTAGATTATGGAACTGATGCAATTTTTCCAACCAATTTAGGAGTGCCAGTCATGAAGCTGATCCAAGAAGTACAGTCTGAAGATGATGATATTATAAGAAGAATACACCAGACTATACATCTATAAAAAACTAGAGACGAGGTATACATCAGAGCACAACAACTACAAAAAACCAGAGAGGAGGTATACATCAGAGCACAACAACTGCAAGAGAACATCAAGAAGCTGTTTGACAAGAGAACCAAGGCAAGTGATTTTAAGATTGGTGATAAAGTATTGAAATGGGATTCAAGGAGAGAAGATAAGGGCAAACATGGAAAATTTGATAACTTGTGGCAAGGCCCTTATCTTATTCAATCTGCTATTGGGAACAATGCATTATTTCTACAAGAATTGGATGGAGCTTAATATTTTGGAGGTCCTGTCAATGGCAGGATGCTCAAACATTATTTCTGTTAAATGATATTTTAAGATTCAAAGTTTTTTGATTCGTTGTATATAACACTGCTTTTAGATTTGAAAAAAAAAAATTAGAAAAACAATAGAAAAAGAGAAAAAGAGGGCAAAAATAAAAGAAGAAAGGTACAGCCCCATACCAAAAAAGAAAAGAAAAACTGAAAGCGTGCAAGCTTAAATGCCAGTACTAAAAAGAACACTGCTATTTAGTCATATAACCTAATCATGACTAGATAGATTTCAATTTATTGTTGATAGCTTAGTGAAAACAGATTTGCCAAACAATTTAATCTTGGCTTATCAGTAGATTAGATTAGGATAGAAAGAAATCTCTCTAATAAGACCAAAATATGAGCCAAAGGAAAAGAAAATAATGGTTCTAATACAATGAAAACTTGAACCAAAAGAATCAAAAGAAAGGATGACTCTAAACAGATCAAAATATGAGTCATAAGAAGAATGAAGGATGTTTATAATTTTCAGATCTTAAGCCTTCATAGTTTTGTTTTAATTTTTCTGCAAATAAAGTCTATGTGAAGCTTGTACATACAGCCATAGACACCATAGCAAATCAGACAGTTTAATCCTAGTTTGGCTGTGTTTTAAATTTCTATTTTGGAAAATAGAGAATAAAATCTGTCAGACAGCTTAATCTTGGCAGATATTAGCTTAGGTACAGAATTATTGAGTTCAACTGCTTAATCTGGACTCATGGAAGAAATAAGGGTAGATTTAGATTAGTTTCTTGCTTTCAATAAAAGAATAAAATCTTCATGTCAAAGGTTTGCAATTCCAAGTGAACCTTATGAAGAAAAAATGTTAGAAAAAGTAGGCTGTGTAGGTAGAATGTTTGGGAGAATTTTTTTTGTTGATACAAAGTACTAATCATCTTTTCAAGCAGCATGATCAAGGAAGAAAAAATTATTAATGGATAAGGCACAAGTCTACATTCCAGATATCAATTTCTAAAGTTCTTGACACCTCCAAGGAGCTACCATCCCCAAATGGAGCCACTGTTAGCCATCAGTAAATTTTTGTCATAGCAAATGATGGCTAAAACAGATCTTGAGCCTTCAAGAGATTATTTTCATAGAAAATTTCTCATTCTTGAAGCCTTCTGGTGCTTTCTAACTTAAGAGTAATCTTCACTGCTGTTTCATTCAAAAAACCCACCAAGAAACCCTGCTGATATCAAAATAGATTGTTTTTTAGGATATCTTCCATCATTTTCTAAGCCTATTTCATTCATTTTTCCCTTTTATTTATCCTTCATTTTTCCTCTGAAAATCCCATTTTCTTCTTCTCATTTACCCTTCATTTTCCTTAAAAAAAACTTCAAAAATCCCTTTTAAACCTATAAAAAAACACCTTTTTATTGTTTTAATTACCCTATTTAACCTATCGGAACCTCAAAAAACACTAAAAAACCCAAAAACCCACTTATTCCGCTTTTTTTATATTAAAAAACAGGCTTTAAGCCCCTTAGGGCTTAAACCCTTGGCCTTTTTCTCCATATGGCTTAAGCCCCGCAACCGAGCGCTTAAATCCTTCGCCCTTAGTCCCTCTTCCCTTAGCCCCGGTTCTCCTTTCTCCCACAAAACCTTTCCCCTGCCTTGTTTAGCCCCCTCCCTTCGTAATTCTATTCCTCCGCACTATGATTTCTCCTAATCTATATTAAACATCTATATCATTAGATCGGATGGTAGCTGGCACCTCCCCATTTCCCGAAATCTTTTGTCTATGCTCCCCGCTAACATATCCCCGCTGTCGATCTTTGAAATCCAACGGTTCTTGCTAAGCTTCCCATTCAAAGCCCTACTCATAACACTCCCGCTACCAAACAAAACTGCTTACGTCAGCCGAGGCCTACCACCCACTACGCAAAGCATCTCCCAATTGCTACTTGCCACCTAGCTTCCACTAGCCCTTTTCCACCTAGCAACTTCAAATCATCATGCTCGTCTACTGCCGTCGATCTGCATCCCCGCAGATCGGACGGCTGATGCAATCCGACCACTGAAATCTCCTGACGTGCAACTTGGACGCAAAATCGGTGGTATTGCAGTGGACAGGTGTCACACCCTGTGTGGTATCACATTCAAAACACGCAAAACCACTTATCGCTTGGATGCGATGAGAAAACCACCGACGATTTTCACAAAACCACTTTTCTTATTTTCGCGCCAAAACCAAATTTGAACCCTGTTTTCACAGGTTTTCACCTCTCCGCCATGAAATTTCCTCTTCCGCCTGCATATCCTGCTCCTCCTCCTCCGCCAGCCTCCAAAGCAGTTCTTCCAATACCGCAGTGTTTTATAACATTTTGTTTTGTTTTATGTAGGATTTGATGGCATTTCTAAGGGTGAAAAACCCTTTCCACAGCCCATAAAGGGACAAGGCCGAAGATTACCACCTCTAAAGCCCAAATAATGTAGAATAGAAGCTTCCAGGGTTAATTCCATTTTTTGAGCGATGCTTTATGAGCACTGGTTATATTATGAATCCCTCACGCATCGAAGAAAGCCACCTTTGCACTCATAAAGGAAAAAGAAGAAAAAACAGTGAAGATAGAGATTAAAGATAAAGGATTACACATAAAGTTGAAGGTTAAAGGCTTAATCCTATAGTTTTAAGGGTAAATACACAGTTTAAAGGATAAACAGTCAGCAGAAAAGGTTTAAAAGCCCGAAGATGATTATAAGGCCTTAAAGAACAAATTAAAGGAAAATTAGTGTTTAAAGCCACAAAAGTAGACATATCAACAAAGAGAGCCTCCAAATGCCACATCAGTGAGGCAATTAAACCTCAAAATGCCACCTACAAGTTCATTTTCCTCAAAAGAATACAAATTAAATGCACAATCAGAGATATTTGCATCTACTACCACCCACTACGGAAAGCATCTCCCAATCACTGCTTGCCACCTGGCTTCCACTAGCCCTTTTCCACCGAGCAACTTCAAATCATCGCGCTCGTCTACCGCCATCGATCTACATCCCTGCAGATCAAACGGCTGACGCACTCCGACCACCGAAATCTCTCGACGCGTAACTTTGGCGCGAAATCGGAAGTATTGGGGTGGACAGGTGTCGCACCCTGTGTGGTATCGCGTTCGAAACGCGCAAAACCACTTACCACTTGGATGTCGCGCGAAAACCGCTAACGGTTTTCACAAAACCACTTTTATTATTTTCGCGCCAAAACCAAATTTGAACCCTGTTTTCACAGGTTTTCACCTCTCCGCCATGAAATTTCCTCTTCCGCCTGCATATCCTGCTCCTCCACCTCTGCCAGCCTCCGAAGGAGTTCTTCCAATACCGCAGGGTTTTATAACGTTTTGTTTTGTTTTATGCAGGATTTGATGGTGTTTCTAAGGGTGAAAAACCCTTTCCACAACCGATAAAGGGACATGGCTGAATATTACCACCGCTGAAGCCCAAATAATGTAGAATATAAGCTTCTAGGGTTAATTCCATGTTTTGATCGGTGCTTTATGAGCATTGGTTATATTATGAAATCCTCACGCATCGAAGAAATCGACTTGTGCACTGACAAAGGAAAAAGAATAAAAACAGTGAAGACAGAGATTAAAGATAAAGGATTACACATAACGTTGAAGGTTAAAGGTTTAATCCTACAGTTTTAAGGGTAAATACACAGTTTAAAGGATAAACAGTGAGCAGAAAAGGTTTAAAAGCCCAAAGAATATTATAAGGCCTTAAAGCACAAATTAAAGGCAAATCAGTGTTTAAAGCCACAAAAGTAGACAGATCAACAAAGAGAGCCTCCAAATGCCACATCAGTGAGGCAATTAATCCTAAAAATGCCACCTACAAGTTCATTTTCCTCAAAAGAATACAAATTAAATGCACAATCAGAGATATTTGCCAAAGACATCTCAGAAGTAATTGCCAGCGTACCAAAAGCCTCCAAAGTCAACAAAAGTGACTGAAGTAAATAAAAGTTAATGTAAAATTGATTAAAACAATGTTAAAACATCTCATATCTTCTCCCTTAGGCCTCCCAAAGGCATAGAAGCAATTACTCTGTATTAATTGCACAAATAACTCTTCCTTTCACTCCACCTCCTCAAATCACCTATATATATCATATGAGGAGTTCATTATTATTGTTGGTTGAATACTTATCAAGTGTAAATAGCTATTGAGGTTTTTGAAGCTCTGTTTTGTAATTGAAGAAATATAGGCTGAGAAGAGAGTTTTGAAGCTATAAAAGACCCATTGGACTCGAATATTGTAACTGGTTTGAACATCAAATATACAAGCTTGATTTATGGGATCCTGGTCTATGTCAATGGTGATGTGTTTCTCACTGTAATTTTCATTTTACTTATGTTTTCAGAATTTCCACTATTCTCTGATAAATAACATCAAATATAGATTAGGATTTACTATAAAGTACCCTAAATCTCACTGATAAATCATTATCTTAATGTTTTGTTTTAATTTTGTTTTAAGGATGTTTCAATAGAGTATAACCAGTTAATTGTTGTTGAGCCCATGTTTCCTGAGTATAACTTGAGATATTTTCTTTGAAAGTTTCCCTAAGATTATGCCAAAAGCATGCTAGATTCAAAGTTCTTACCTGATCTTGGGCTACTTTTTATGTTCATCTTGAATGTTTTCCTTTGAGAATATGCTAAAAGCAGACTAGTTTAAAAGTCCTTATTTTCTCTTAAGCTATTCTTTGTTTTGAATTTTTTCCTTTGAGAATATGCTGAAAGCAGGCTAAGTTAAAAGTCTTTACTTGATCTTAGGCTATTCTTTGTTTTACCCTGAAAGTATGCTGAAAGCAGGCTAGATTCAAAGTTCTTACCTGATCTTAAGTTGCCTTTTGTTTTTCTTATATTTTTGTTTCTTTCATCACACTCCTTGATGTTTCATACCATAAATCAATCTAAAAAGATCCTTTGATATAGATGACTTGCCCCATAGACCATACTTGAAACTTTTTGTGCAATTAAATCCTTTTGTGACTCCATATCCCAATGGATTGACACTGTTTCTTACCTATCCTATCAGCTGAAACATTATTTCAACCTACTCACACCTTTACCCCTCAAAAATACTTCCTTCATTTTGATGATATCCATTCCAACCAAAACAAAAAAAAACCCGTGTACTTCATAACTAGCCTAATATCATATCATAAACCTTAAAGATAATATCTTTGAAAACATTTATATAGAGAGATCTCTCTCAGAATCCATGAGGGCTAGATCCTAGGATTCCAAAGTGGTTTTGATGTAGGCTCTGCAGTGTTTGTTCTTGCCAATCTTGCAAACTACAGAGACTTAACACTGAGTTGCTCAAATTTTTGATTTATAGATTTGAAGCTTTTCTTATTTGACATTTGAATCACCTGAATATATATTCCCAAACTTTTCTCATACATTTTTGGTGGTTTTAAAGCCCAACACCTTATGATAAGTGGATTCAATAAGTCCACTGATAATAATATTCTTTACTTATGCATCATTTACCAAATTATTCTTACCTTGTTCATCAGCAGTTGATGTAAATCCATTTTGAATAGTGTCCCATACTTCATAACGTTGCACCAAGAGATAGACCTCCATTCTTCCTTTCCAGAGTGCATAATTATTTTCATTGAACAGACGTACACCATTCTTGGTATGCTCCATAAACTCCTTCCAGCTGTTAAACTGCTATTGAAAGAACCAAGCTATGATACCAATTGTTAGAAATACTAAGAGTGGGGGTGAATCAATATTCCTTTCAATCAGTATTATTATTAATCTTTCATATCATTAGTTAATCTTAAATTATTATCAGTGTTTGTACAATGATAGCAGTAAACAAAAGGTACACAACTGCACACAGTTTTTAAGTTGGAAACCCTCTCCGGGATAAAAACCACCTGAATTCTTTTCTAATAATTCTTTAGTATTCAACTCCAATTGAAAATAAAGCTCTGACTTCCTAGAATATATAAAATCATTCTTCTCTAGCTCCCACAGCATGGATGCTCCAACACCCAATGAGCTACAACTCACCCTAGCACCACTGTACCACCCTGTAGAAGAAGAAAAGAAGAATGGACTCCCGTACCAGGGCAAATGGTCCACTTTACAATGATATAGAATGATGTAGAAGAAGAATACACACTAGAACATAACCGCAACTATGACACAACCACCTAATGATGATCCTAGACCTACCGATACGGCCTCTTCAACTCTTGGCAGATAGACACTTGTACAATTTTTACAATGATACATTTACAATGACTTGGTACAATGATACCTTTATAATGACTATATGCAGTACTACCCTCTTTAAGACTTAATGTGGTGAACTTATTGTTGTTGTTCTGCACCTTTCTTTGCTTTTCTTCCCTAGAAATTCTGGTCCTTTACAGCCCTTGACAACACACAATCTATCTTGTTCTTGCCTTCTAGAATCTCGATATTGAATCTGGTGTATCTCTGTTATTTCATATCCCCAATATATGATTTTTGGTTTTGTAGTAGTCCGCTAAGTCTTCTTTCCAATGCCGCAGTTCTAACCCAATTTGGATTCTTCAAGAGAGAGTTATGCCCAATATCTCACAATGACCTAATTATGAACTAGTTCAGTAGAGCGAAATTTTACGGCATGCCACGTGTCACCGGTTCTTCATTCGGATCTGAAATTGATACAACAAAAACTAATGCCTATGCACTATATGCAACATTTTATAGAATTCACATCTGATACTTACAGAGAGAGTTATGATGATTTTCCCAAGGTCACTTCTTTGAGATGAAGTTCAGGAGCCTGCAAAAACACTGACTTCCACAGATCATATCTCCGAAAATATTGCTTACCTTGATTTAATTTTTTCACAGGAGCTTCCTTAGGATTTTTTCTTTGTCTCATAAATATTTTAGCTTCTGAAAGTTCGTACCGAAATCCAATTCCACGATGACCTGTTTCAAGTACCGAAATCCCTACATGAGGAGGATATGAGGATCACAATTTATATAAATTATTAGGTTGAGAGGGTCTTCAACAAGTGAATGTTGGAGGGATTTTAGGAGCTTAAAAATTATTAATTATTGACTTTTAAATGACCCATGCCACAACCCCATGGGGTTTTAGCCCACTAACTGGGGTTACAATATTAAAACATGAATATATCTCAAAACGTGAATAATTACATGGCGTGGCATATATTAACGGAAACATCTTGACAAGTAGAAACCATAAAAAAAATTCTTGACCTAGAATATAGTCATTTGGTAGGTCAAAAGTACCATGCAAGATCGGGGTAGACCCTAGTGCTGCTTGGGTTGACATCAATGACAACCACTGATCAACACCTATAAATTGCTAGAAAGACATGGTTATTATAAATAGACATGTACCTCTCTTGCACCTAAATATAAATACTCAAAATACTATAGATGTGTAAACCATTAAAAAAGTGTAAATAATAATAATATTATATATAATTAAAAAACATTCTAATCCACAAAGCAATGAAAAGTGGACCTATCACCCATGCAATATGCAACCCAATTGCGTAAACCATCTTAAATATCAAACAAATTTTTTATGGCTACCTATTAATTTCTACTAATATGGATTTAATGAGCAACAAAAATTGAAACAAAAATGAGTAGTGAAAAATCCATTTATGTTCATTAAATAACTTTCATTAAAAAAAAACCCACAAATTTTTAAGTTTCAATGTTTACTATCACAACCAACCATATTACCTGTTATTGGGTAGCCACGATTATATTCAATAGTAATGATTACTTGGATATCTTTCTACATATCCACTCCAAAGTTTACTAACATGGATTAGTTCATAAAATCCATTTAGTTAGCACCCAAGACTATATTTATTCATTAGTAATGCTTACTTGGATATGTTTCTTACATATCAATTCCAAAGCATATTAACATGGAGGAACCATTGGCTTCGCTTCGAGTTTTATTTTGTTCAAATTTAAGCCTTTTTTCATGTAAGATATTATACTTCAATTTTTATTGTCTGTACATGCAATATTAGCGGTAAGACATTGAGGTTCATGTTATTTCCCTTTCAGCTTACATGTGAAATGCATGTGTAGCATGTAATTTCATAGTATTGTAATGTTAGCATCATGTCTTGTGACAGCTGAATTTAGTATTAACTAGTTGTTAACTAGTAATATGACATTTTAGTTATTTATTTTAAAGAAAAGACTGAAACAATTATTGTTTTTATTGAAAGTTTAATTTTTTTTATTAAAAGAAATAAAGTCAGTTATTGAAAAACAATTCCATAAAAATTAAAAAGGATGATGGTAAAAGTATTCCAAGAACTGAGAGGTGGTTGGACAATTTTGAACAGTTACCTGCTTCTTTGAGGATAAAAGTCATACCCTTGTGAGGAATATGGGTTTTCTTCATTGAATAAGGAAGAGAGTGGAGAATTTCCTGAGCTGGTAGAGACCAGTGGAAATCACTCAGCGTTCCTGAGAAATTTTTGGTACTGACTGGACTTAGAGTTCTAAGGTCACAACAAAAAACACTGTCAACCTGTACCTCTAAGGTGTGGAGTATGGGGGAAGGAGAAGGACGTAATCGCCTCTCTTGATGGTTGGGTGGAAATCATCAACAGTTTGCACATTCGGATAAGTAACTGATCATTTTATGTAGTTTAAACAGGAACAATATTATAGGATATGTACACAGGTATGAGTGTATTTAATTTATTTCAAAGCTGTGTTGTAATGGCCAAATGTCAGAAATGAAAGGGTTCTGTGATTATTTATGAATTTAGTAAATTATGGAATGAATTTTAAATTACAAATTTTTGTTCAGTAAATAAGATTGCAAGACAGAGATGCTTAAAGGAAAACAAACTGTGTAGGGCCTTACTTAAGTGATCACAGGTATAACTGAGTTACTAGCTATAGAAGCAGTAATCTGCCTAGTAAATTACACATTAAATAATCAATTCTATTTAAGTCAAGATAAACAATAGTAACAAATGAAAGTGACAGAAAATACACTGCACCCATAAAGTCTTCGGTAAGTTCGAAGCAATAAATTAAACTATGAAACTCTGACTATCAAAACTGCTTGGAGAGAACTGTTGATTCTAGGTATGAGGTGGAACCTCAACCCAGAACACATCATTCCTACTATTCTAACTATACTTGAACAAGCACCGGGGTCGTCCGATCACCAAAACCAAGAATAGAGAAAAACCTCTGTTGGTAAACTTCAAAAGATTAACAGTGCAAAGATAAAGAACCTATTGTTTCCAGAACTATATTGTTCTTCGATAAGCATCTATTGTACAAGAATAAATCTAATATACCAGATTCATTTAAATATAAACTAAAGAGATGAAAAATACACGACCTGGCCAAAGGCTCGATGAACACCATAGTAACCAGCTATCACGAGATACATAAGGAAATGATAACTATGTGTATATAAATTAACTGCCATTGAGCATTCAAATTAACTACAATGAGTAAACAGTTGCTACATATAACAGGAAATCCTTTGAATAAACTCTTAACACAGTATTCAAAACAAAACGAGAAACCAAGAAGAGTTTAGTTCAACCAATAATATATATATGCGTTCTCAAAAAATCATGTTCTTCAAATTGTTTAACCCATAAAGGAAAATTCGGAAAATCAACCGAGACCAAAAGATTTAGGTCCAGTGTAAACCTTCATATAATCAATACTTAACATTGAGTAAAAATGCCAATGTTCTATATTACAGAATCCGCAGGAAAAAGAACAGCTTGGGGTCTCATGAGCTAGTATTGATTCACTGTATATATTGACTGAATTTAGAACCCTAAATACTAATAGCCTAACAGAAAAATACACAACCCGCCAGCGAGGAGAAAGGAATCCATGCAGACAAGTGAATCATTGTGAGAAAACCTGGAAGGGAAACACGGAGCTATTAGCCGAGACCCAGCAAAAACATTTAATAGCCAAACCTTGTTTTTCGGTAAGAGGGTACCTGCAAAACAACATGGAAATGAATAGTTAAGTGGTGGCTCAATGAATTTTAATATGAATTAAACTCAAAGAAAACAAATAACGTAACCCTGTATTCTTATTACCTGGAGTCATAAACCCATCGGATTTGCTGAACACCAAGTCTGGAGGAAGGAAAAACCCGACAACAGGGTTTGAGGGTTAAACTCTTAGACTAAATGCAAAACCTAGGAACTGAAATTTAAGACAAGAATAGTTTAAAACTGCTATCTATCCAAACTGATAAATGTTACCTGCTTTGAGAAATGAGGGTTCGGTGGGAAGACCGAAAGCCTTCCAGAATCTCCAGGTAGA
This sequence comes from Pinus albicaulis, assembly GCA_034641835.2. NCBI lineage: Eukaryota > Viridiplantae > Streptophyta > Pinopsida > Pinales > Pinaceae > Pinus > Pinus albicaulis. The sequence continues at coordinate 210,081,053 of CM076578.1, read as the reverse complement.
GCATAGGGTGGTGTCAAAATCCAAGTCGTGGTTAATCACTGGGAAATTTCCCAGATCCGGACTGCAGTCCGAGGGTGGCTCAAATTTGTAAAGCATCCTTCAGAAAATATTACATTACCACCGGAGAATAAAAATAGACTGCGACTTCAAGCTCTTCCAGTGCAGACCCAAAAATTAACATGGAGGTAGTGTAAAATGATACAAGTGGATAGGGTTACTAGGTTTTACCTAGTCTTTTCCCACCGTGATGCCACCATTGATCTTAAAGAATCAGATGGTGCACAGTAGGGTAGGTGGCCATAAACAATTGAACCCAAACCAATAAGTTTTACAACTGTCAAGTTATTAATGTGCCAGTGCATGACAGTGTTACGGTGGTACAAGTAGTTTACGAAAATATCGAGGAAAATAAATAGACATGCAATGAAAATCGATCGAGGAAAGTATGGACATAGTTAGAGGGTGGGGGATTAAAGTTTATATGCAGTGTATTAAACTCAATATTTACCTATTTGTATTAAGGTCTAAAAATTAAGATTAAATTTGAATGTATGATTAGATTAACGTTGAAGTGTTAAAATTATGGTATGAAATAAAAAAAAATTATCTTGTATGTTACAAGTGATATCAGAGCAGCATTCGCACGCTGGGACCCTAGGGTTCACCTAATAGTTTAAAATGTGTATATACTGATGCACATAAAAGAAGTAGTACTGCAAAGGATGATATGAGAAGGGGATCGATACAACAAACACCTTGGATTACCGGGGAACCTACACCTCAAACACAACTAGAGATGAATCCTCAAATGTGGATTGAGTTGAGTGTAGATCAGCACCAACAGACTAGTAGACTACTGGAGGAACAACAACACCAGACCAACATATTGTTAATTATTGTGCAGAAGTTGCAGGAGGAGATGGTCTGTGTAAGAAGTGACAATGAACGTCTGATCGAGGAGCAGGAAAGGATTCTTAAGAGCCTTTCCGACAAGTAGAATCAAGGGGTGTTACAACCCAATCCTAATAGGGGTATGCAAGAAGAAAATGAATGACAAACCAAGGACCAATCCAAGGACAGAATGGGCAGGAGCCCTTCATAGCGGAGAAACAAGAACATGAACTATAATGAGGCAGAGTCTGGAAATGTGTTTGATCAGCAGGAAATTAAGAAACAAAAAGTGGAGCTTCAAGGTGAGTTTCGGAAAATAAAACCACCTACATTCAATGGAGAAGCTGAAGAGGTGGCATAGGATTGGTTGATAAACATGAATAAGTAATTTCAAGTGTATGAGTACAACAACAACCTTAAAGCTAGATTGGCCATTTACCAGCTGCAAGAAAAATCCACCCTATGGTTGGAGAAGGTAAAGAATGTTCACAGCATTGAAGATAAAGATGTTACATGGGATTCATTCCAGTAATACTTTAAAGATAAGTATTTGAAAAAACATTTTTATGACGAAAAATCGAGCGAATTACATGACTTGAAGCTGGGTCAAATGACTATGGATGAGTATATTACCAATTTCACTTCCCTATTAAGATATTTCCCTTACCTCAGAGATGAAAATGCTAAGGTTCAAAGATTCCTGAGTAGTCTACCAACCCACATGAAGGAATGAATTGAGTTTGTAAATCCTAGGACCATGGGCGAAGTAATTTGTAAGGCACAAATGTGCTACCAGCAATCTAAGGAAAAAGGGGAAGTGGGCAAAAGTTGGCAGCCAATAAAAGGATAGAAAAACAATTCAAACTTTAAGGGTGCTAGAAATAACTATTTTAAAAATTCTGCGCGAAGTTCAGTAAGCAAGCAGTTTGGTAGAAATCACCAAATAACTCGATGGCCTGCTGAAGAGAGACCTACAGAGGCTTCTAGCAAACCTGAGTAAGGACAAGTATCCAAACAACCCCTACAGTGTTGGGGGTGTGGTGCAGCGCATTATTATAAAAATTTTCCACAATGAGGAAGAAGTGAAAGAGTTGCTAATTTGTAGGAAGATTCTACAATGGGAGATGTGGCTCGAAACATACCTCGAATCAACGCAGCGCTGGAAGATCGTCAGGAATATTATCAGCCAACGATGATAGAGTTGGAAGGTAAGTTATTGTCTCAGTATGTTTCTATTTTGGCTGATCCAGGTGCAAGTTTAAGCTATGTAAACCCCAAAATAGTAGAAATATGTAAATTAAAAGGTCGGAAATTCAAAAATCCTTCGCTGGTACAACTAGCCATAGAAGCAAAAAGAAAAGTAAGTGCCAAAATTCCAAACTGTACATTGGAGATCGCAGAATAGTAGTTAAATGTGGACTTGAATATACTGCTATTAGGGTCCTATGATGTGTTGCTATGTATGGATTGGCTAGAGAAGCATTGGACTTTGGTGGAATGTAAAGAAAACATTATATACTACATAATCCAATATGGAACACGCAAAGAGATTCAGGGAATCAAGAAACCATTACGGTTGCGTCCTATTACAACATCTCAAATGAATAAATGCATGAGGAAGGGATGTCAGATTTATGCTATCCGGGTAGGATATGCCAATTCCAAAGAGAAGTCCCCTATGGTGGAGAATATATCTGTGGTACAAGACTTCAAGGATGTGTTTCCAGATGATGTACCCAGATTACCCCCAAGAAGAGATATTGATTTCACCATTGAGTTAATGCCAGGAGCATCACTAGTTTCGAGGGCTCCTTACAGAATGAGTGTTCCAGAACTAACTAAATTAAAAATGCAGTTGCAAGGACTGTTGGACAAAGGATACATTCGCCTGAGTGTGTCCCCTTAGGGAGCACTAGTGCTGTTTGTAAAGAAGAAAGACAAAACCATGTTGATGTGCATGGATTATAGACAACTCAATAAATTAATAGTCAAAAATAAATATCCTTTACCTCGTATTGATGACATGTTTGAACAGGTGAAGGAGGCCAAAACATTCTCAAGAAATAGACTTAAGGTCTGGATACCACCAGATCCGGATCAAGGATGAAGATATTCACAAGACTTCTTTCTGTACCATGTACGTGCATTATGAGTTTGTGGTGCTACCCTTTGGGTTAACAAATGCGCCAACGACATTTATGAGATTAATGCATGGTATATTTCACCCCTTCCTGGATAACTTTGTACTAATATTTATTGATGATATTCTAATCTATTCTAAGAATCAAGAAGAACATAAAGAGCACCTAATAATAGTGTTGGAAATGTTAAGAAAACACCAGTTGTACGCTAAGTTCAACAAATGTGATTTAGTCAAAACATAAATCCAATACTTAGGCCATATTATTTCAACAGAAGGGATAGCTGTTGATTCGTATAAAATTAAGACAATTATGGAATGGCAAGTTCCCCAAAATGTAGCAGATATCTGATCCTTTATGGGATTGGCTAGATACTACCAAAGATTCATTGAAGGGTTCTCCAGAATTGCCTTTCCGATTACCTCCTTGCAGAGAAAATGAAAAGTCTTTAAGTGGACTAATGAGTGCCAGAATAGCTTCTAAAATTTAAAGCATCTGTTGACCACTGCACCAGTGTTGAGGGTAGCTGATTCCAACAAAGAATTTGAGGTTTGTATAGACGCTTGTAAGGATGGAGTTGGGACAATTTTATCTTAGGAAGGAAAGGTAGTGGCCTATGAGTAAAGAGAGTTAAAAGAGCATGAGAAAAGATATTCAGCCTATGATCTAGAGTTAACAGTAGTGTTACATGCCCTCTGGGTATGGAGACACTACCTGCTAGGAAAGAAGTTTTTATTAAAAATTGATCATAGTGGCTTGACCAGTTACTTCAAGCAAGCTGATTTAAACTCTCGACATGCAAGATGGAATACCTTCCTAAGTGAGTTTGACATGGATATCCAGCACGTGAAGGGTAAATAAAAGCTTGTAGAAAACGCCTTAAGTAGGAAACTACACTATGTTTATGAGCTGTGTTATAACCAACTTGAATGCAAATTTCTTGACCAAGTAAAAGAGGAAGCACGAAAGGATCCTGAATACCAATTCCTATGGCAACAAATGGAAGAGGCCAGAAAGCAAGGAAACTCTTCGGAATATGGAGTTAGTAAAGAACAAATGCTAACCTTTAGAGGAAAGGTATATGTACCAAACCGTGTGGATCTAAAGGAGCTAATCATGAATGAATATCATCGAAGTTATTATGCAGGACACCCAAGATACCAAATAATGTTAACTAGAATTAGAAAAATATATTTCTGGCCTGGTATGCGTAGAAATATTGCTGAAAATTTAAACAAATGTTTGGAGTGTCAACAGGTCAAGGTGGAACATAGACACCAGCTGGATTGTTGCAGCCGATACCAATACCTGTATGGAAATGGGAGGTCATATCTCTAGACTTCATTACGGGTTTGCCAAAATCAAAGAGGCACAATGACTCTATTATGGTGGTGATCGACTGATTGAGTAAGTCTGCACATTTTATACATGTACAGTCTACTTACAAGAATGTACAGATAGAAGATATTTTTATGAGAGAAATTTTCAGATTGCAGGGTATTCTGAAGACTGTTATTTCAGACAAAGATGTGAAGTTTACTTCTGCATTCTGGAAAACTTTGTTTACAGGTCTGGGGACCCAAATAAATTTCAGCACTGCATATCATTCCTAGATGGATGGACAAACAGAATGGGTAAATCATGTTCTAGAACACATGCTACACATGTACGTGATGCAGCAGCCAACAAAATCAGAAGAATATTTACACCTATTTGAATTTTCTTAAAACAATGGTTATCAGGAGTCTCTTAATATGATTCCTTTCTAAGTTCTATATGGGAGGCAATGTCACACTCCCATTAATTGGAGTAGCCCCGAAATAAGTTAATGCTTGGACCATAAATGTTGGCTGAGATGGAATCGGAAGTAAGGAAGATCAGGAAAAACCTGAAAGTTGCACAAGATCAGCAGAAGATATATGCAGATAAGAAAAGGAGTTATCGAGAATTTGAGGTGGGTGATCATGTATATGTGAGGATCAATCCAAATAAGAGCACCTTGAGGTGGGCCTCTTGCACCAAGTTGGCTCCTAGATTCTGTGGACCTTTCTAGACATTAGAAAGGGTGGAGCATGTGGCATATCGATTGGCCTTACCTAGCCACATTTGGGTGTACAATGTGTTTCATGTGTCACTGCTAAAACAATATATACATGATTCGAAGCATGTAATCCATTGACAAAACATTCAGGTATGATAGAATTAGAAAAATCCTAACTTAAATTATAAATATTTATGCGAATTTGACAAAAAACTTTGTTGTTCGCAGGTAGAACCAGACGACGAGTGTCTGGTTGAGCCTCAACGTATACTCGACCAGAGAGAAATCATGCTCTGGAAACGAGTCATCACCTAGGTTAAAGTGCAGTGGAAGCACTTCAACCCCTGAGGAGGCTACTTGGGAAGACGAGGGATTTGTACGTGAGGCTTACCCAGAGTTGTTTCTGGAGCTAGGGTGAAACACCGAGGACGGTGTTACTTCCAGGGGGGAAGTTGTGACACCTTAATTTAGTATTAACTAGTTGTTAACTAGTAATATGACATGTTAGTTATTTATTTTAAAGAAAAGACTGAAAAAATTATTGTTTTTCGGGAAAGGTTATTTTTTTTATTAAAAGAAATAAGGTCAGTTATGGAAAAACAATTCCATAAAAAATAAAAAGGCTAATGGTAAAAGTATTCCAAGAATTGAGAGATGGTTGGACAAATTTGAATAGTTACCTGCTCCTCTGAGGATAAAAGGCATATCCCAGTGACGAATAGGGGTTCTGTTCATTGAATAAGGAAGAGAGTGGATAATATCCTGAGCTGGTAGAGACCAGTGGAAATCACTCAGCATTCCTGAGAAATTTCTGGTGCTGACTGGACTTGCAATCCTGAGGTCACAGCAGAAAACACTGTCAACCTGTACCTCTCAAGTGTGGAGCATGGGGGAAAGAGAAAGACGTAATCGCCTCTCTTGATGGTTGGGTGGACATCATCAGTAGTTTGCACATTCATATAATTAACTGATCATTTTTGGTAATTTAAATAGGAACAATATTATAGGATATGTACACATGTATGAGTGTATTTAATTTCTTTGAAAGATGTGATGTAATGGCAAAATGTCAGAAATGAAAGGGTTCTGTGATTATTTATGAATTTAGTAAATTATTGATATTTCTGTAAATTATGGCATGAATTTTACATTACGAATCTATGTTCAGTAAATAATATTGCAAGACAGAGATGCTTAAAGAAAAACAAACTGTGTAGGGCCTTACTTAAGTGAACACATGTATAACTGCGTTACTGGCTATAGAAGCAATAATCTGCCTAGTAAATTACATAGTAAATATTCAATTCTATTTAATACAGGAGAAACAACAGTAACAGATAAAAGTGACAGAAAAGCTATTGCAGCCATAAAGTCTTTGGTAAGCTCGAAGCAAGAAATTAAACTATGAAACTCTGACTATCAAAAATGCTTGGAGAGAACTGTTGATTCTGTGTATGAGGTGGAACCTCAACCCAGAACACATCGTTCCTCCTATTCTAACTATACTCGGACAATACTGGGGTGGTCCGGTTACCAAAACCAAGAATAGAGAAAACCCTGTGTTGATAAACTTCAAAAGATTAACAGTGCAAAGATAAAGAACCTATCATTTCCAGAACTATATTGTTCATCGAAAAGCATCTACTGTACAAGCATAAATCTAATATACTAGATTCATTTAAATATAAACTAAAGATATGCAAAATACACGACCCGGCCAGAGGCTCGGCGAACACCATAGTAACTAGCTATCACGAGATACATAAGGAAATGATAACTGTGTGTATATAAATTAACTGCATTAAGCATACAGTAATTAACTGCAATGAGTAAACAGTTACTACATATAACAGGAAATCCTTTAAGTAAAATCTTAACATAGTAATCAAAACAAAATGAGAAACCAAGAAGAGTTTAGTTCAACCAAGAATATATATGTGTTCTCAGAAAATCATGTTTTTCAAATTGTTTAACCCATAAAGGAAAATTCGGAAAATCAACTGAGACCAAAAGATTTAGGTCTGGTGTAAGCTTTCATATAATCAATAATTGACATTGAGTAAAAATACCACTATTCTATATTACAGAATCCACAGGAAAAAGAACGGCTTGGGCTCTCATGAGCTAGTATTGATTCACCGTATATATTGATTGAATTTAAAACCCTGAAGAATAATAGCCTAACAATAAAATACACAACCTGCCAGTGAGGAGAAAGGTATCCATGCGGACAAGCGAATCATTATGAGAATACTTGGAAGGGCAGCACAGAGCTGTTAGTCGAGACCCAGAAAACAAATTTAATAGCCAAACTCTGTTTTTTGGTAAGAGGGTACTTGCAAAACAACATGGAAACGAATAGTTAAGTGGTGGCTCGATGAATGTTAAGCCGAATCAAACTCAAAGCAAACAGATAATGAAACCATTCTTATTACCTGGAGTCATAAACCCATCGAATTTGCTAAACGCCAAGTCTGGAGGAAGGAAAAGCCCGACAAAAGGGTTTGAGGGTTAAACTCTTAGACTAAATTTGAAACCTGGGAATTGAAATTTAAGACAAGAATAGATGAAAAATGATATCTATCCAAACTGGTAAATGTTACCTTCTTTGAGAAATGAGGATTTGGTGGGAAGATGGAAAGCCTGCCAGAATCTCCATGTAGAGTAGAGGGTAGTGTCAAAACTCAAGTCGCAGTTAATCACTGGGAAATTTCCCAGATCCAGACTGCAGTCCGAGGGTGGCTCAAATTTGTAAAGCATCCTTCAGAAAATCTTACATTACCACCGGAGAATACAACTAGACTGCGACTTCAACCTCTTCTAGTGCAGGCCCAAAAATTAACATAGAGGTAGTGTAAAATGATAGAAGCGGATAGGGTTATTAGGTTTCACCTAGTCTTTTCCCGCCGTAATGCCACCGTTGATCTTAAAGAATCGGACGACGCACAGTAGGGCAGGTGGCTATAAAAAATTGAACCCAAACCAATAAATTTCACAATTGTCGAGTTATTAATGCGCCAGTGCATGACAGTGTTACGGTGGTACAAGTAGTTTACAAAAACATCGAGGAAAATAAATAGACATGCAATGAACATCCGCCGACGAAAGTATGGACATAGTTAGAGGGTGGGGAATTAAAGTTTATATGCGGTGTATTAAACTTAATATTTAACTATTTGTATTAAGGTCTAAAACTTAAGATTAAAATTTGAATGTATGATTAGATTAACGTTGAAGTGTTAATATTATGGTAACAAATAAAATAATAATAATTATCGTGTACGTTACATGTCTATAGAGTCTTCATATCAAATTTGAGGGCATATTATTACTATTTTATTTCATAGGAATCAAATAGATATTTGGGTGCTCTGTATAGTCTTATGAAATGATATGTTATTGATTTCATGTAATGTTAGACCTCGGTTGCATGAAAATTCCAATGCAGGTATGTATTTTATGTGTTAAGTATTTTTTTTCTTTTTTGTAATTTAGAGTAACTCGGTATCTCGCCACATATATAATTATCATAATCATCCCTGAATTATTTTTAGGGGGCTATGATATGGTTTTTTTTTTTCTCTTGTCCAGGTCACAATAAAATGGATCTGAACAGGGTTTTAAGAGATATCTAAATTTTGGTTTTTCAAGTTTCACATATTTATATATCTGGGATTAACCAATTGAGATGCCCCCAAGACTTATGCATTAACATTTTTTTTAAAATGACACCATTAAAAATATTTCATAGTAATAATTATTGCGAGTAGAAGTTTTATTCACAATGGGTATCATGGATTTTTCTAGTTTTTGCGTTGAAGATTCTATAAATTTTAGTATTGATACTTACACATATCCTAAAGGATTTTCTTGAAAATGTTTTTGGCTAGTTATGTTCCAACAAGGACTCAATTTTAATAGGGACGTTAATCTACACTTATAGGTTTATTAAAAATACCATCCATAAATGCTACACACACACACACACACACACACATATATTTTAAGCCACAACTTAACTTGATAAGAAAATAATGTATGAGATTTCCTTTTTGACAGCATAAGGCACCCTGTCTACATATTTATGATTTTATAAATCCCAAGAGTTAACTTGATTTGTAGGTTTTCTTGTGTAAAAGCTCACTAAACTCTAAAAATCAAATCTCATTGAGTCCATTATATCTTCCTAGAAAGGGTACAAGGTATGCTTTCCTATAAGTTGCTACTATTAACACTGTTTTTTATTTCAAAGTTAGAATCACAACTTATTTGAAATGATGACTTTAACCATCAATACTATTGAAACCTAAATTTTAGATACTCCTATTGAACGTTGTTTCTATTTACCCTCTCACCAATACCATTTTTACCATCTACCCACCATTTTGCAATGACAAGTAAAAGGGAAACATTGAAGGTGAATATTCTTTTTTATTCTTTAAAAAATAAATTATTATTTATTTATTATTTTTAACATTTAATCTTTTATAATTAAATTATTATTTATTTATTATTTTTTAACATTTAATATTTTATAATTTATTTTTAATATTTTTTTTTATTTTATAATTTAATTTTTTAATCATTTCATAATATTTATTTTTAATTCTTAAAACATATTTTTCTATTTCATTCAATCTTCTTTTAATATATAATTTATGTTATTTTTTAACTTAAAATGTTTTAATCTCATCTCATTCTACTTCTTCTTCCTTTTTAAGCGTTTATTTAAAACTGAGTGATGCTAAGCCTGATACGTTTCTTTTAAATCTTTATCCATTTTAATAATTTTGGATTTTTATAGAAATTTTATTATTTTAATAATTTTTGGTTTTTATATTTGTTTTTAATAATTTTAAGCGGTTTTTTTAACTATTATTTAATAAAATATAATTCTTTTCATAGTTTTTAGTTTCTCTAATTTATATATTTTAATTTTTTTATGGTATCATTTGTAATATTGTTGATTTTCAAGTCACAATTTCAAGAATATTACAATTTTAGCTTTGAAAAAATATCTACAATTAACACCATTTATTTTTTATTTGATGTTTGATTTTAGGACTTAACCCTAAAAAATAAAAATGAGTGTTATTAGTAGCACTATTTTTAGATTTACAAATTTATTTTAAATTTTTTATTAATAATGTTATGTATTTTTAATGTTGTGCCTTAACAAGTTGTAATTTTAACTTTATTTTTAATGTTGTGTCTTAACAAGTTGTAATTTTAACTTTCAAAATGTTGAAGATTGCAACAAGAAACAGTGAAAGTGACATCTAGAAACATCATCCTTGATTCTGGTGAAAAATAAACACCTTCACTAGGTGGGGCCCACACAGGCTATTTTTAAGTGTCTGTCTATTTTTAGACATGTTGAGAAAAATCTAAAATTAGCAGGAGGCTGATTCTAGATGGTTGAGAAAAATCTACTTTTAGATGTATGGGCGAAGTCTATTTATAGATCGCCTGTCAAAACTTAGAATGCATGTCGATTATTATTAGCCCTTAATAATAATCATACAATAAATAGTAACTTATTCTCTTGGAGCACTTTATTTCAGTGAACAAATGTGGCACATTAGTGGATCGAAGGAATTTCAAATTCTAAGGTTGGTTGGTGACTCATGCATGGAGGACTTCATTATAACTGATAGTGGCAAGTTGTAAAAGAGTTGGAAGAGTAGTTATGTGAGTTGTTATTTAGTTTAACTCAGTTCAGTGAGTTAAACTCAGTTGTGCTAGTTGTAACAGAACATACACTAGTGAAAGATGAGTGAATTAATTAGTCAATTAATTCACAAGTAGTGTCTTACTTGCAACTGAAGATATACAACAATTAACTACTTGCATGTTAGATCCAGTGGAGACCCAGTGGAGAGATAGGTGAAAGGGTGAGATGGACTATCTATTGTGACTATAGTAGAGCATTCAATGCATCCACACACACATTAGAGATGCCTATGAGTATTGCACATTCAAGGCAAGGTAAAGTCGAATTCATTCATGGTTCTTCTTCAGCAAGGATTGCGTAGTGGAGGCAGGTTGTTAGGAGGAAAGAAATTGGTGGATAGATATGAAAATTTCTACATGACAATGTGTGACAATTGTTGATTGTACTGAGAGATCTATGAGTTGAGCTTTGTATGAGATTGTTACATGTTGCATTGATATACATAATATATGATAGTTAAGGTTTTTAGCTTTAATCTTTCCCGGTAAAACATCTTGTTATGTGTGATTGATTTTGCTTCATATGTGTAGAAAATATATGCACTAAGCATGCAAATGTCCAAGATCCACCTAATCTCACACTATTTAACTTTATGCAAGATACTGAATCCATTCCACTTGTTAATCTTTTGCGGAAAAATTAATTGTACACACATGTGAAGCATAAACAAAAATTATCAATCGCACATAACACAGTTTTTAACCGGGAAAGCCTAAAGCTGAAAACCCCAAATATATATTATGTAACATGGAGATCATATGACAATCTCATACAAACATACAAAGCTTGTCACAAGCCCTCAGTACAGTACAATCGTCATACACTAATCAGGCCTAATCTTGCAAATCCATGCACCGATCTTTGCCACCTGCTAGCCTGCCTCCACTGCACAATCTCTGCTGAAGAATAACTCAAAATGAATTCGAATTACTCCACCTTTGACTGCAAAATCCTTATTGGCATCTTTACTGAGTGTGTGATGCAATCAATGCATCACTATAGTCACAACAGATAGTCTATCTGGCCCTTTCACCTATCTCTCCACTGGTCTCCATTGAACTTGCCATGCACTGTATTTAACTGATGTATTGTTCAGTTAATTAATGAGTTATTATTTGTGAATTAATTAACTAATTAATTCACTCCACTCTCACTAGTGTGTCAATCAGTTAGACTAGATACAACTAGCTCAACTGAGTTAAATTGAATTCAACTCCTTAACTACTTCTTCCAACTGTGTCATAACTCTGCCACTTGACTTCTAACTGAGTCCTCCATGCATTAGCTCCACTAAACCCTCAGGAATAGCGTAATTCCTTCTGTCAGCTACTGTGCCACATCTGTACACTGAACTGAAGTGCTCCAAGAGAATAAGTTGTTGTTTAGAGTCTGATTATTATTAAGAGCTAATAATAATCGACATGCATCTATTTTTAGATTGACAATCTATAGATAGACTTCGCCCAATATTCAAAAAATAGAATTTCATCTATTTTTCCAACTTGATCAACCATTCACAAATAGCATCCTGCAACTTCTGAAATATGATCATCATGTCTAAAAATAGACATAGTCTAAAAATAGACTTGCGCCAAAAATACCCTGCGGCCCCACTTAGTGAAGGCGACTCTTTTCACTAAGCTCATCATCTTGTTGAATCTCAACAATATGTGTTTCTCAATTGGCGGTTTAATTCCGAAAAGAATTAAGTGGAAGGATTCTACATTTAACATAAGATTAAATTGTTAGACCAGGAGAATCCAAAAATACATTATTGTGTTTATAAATTTATACATGGTATCGTAGCAGTGTTTAACACTAGAGATTGCAATATTGAAGTGGTGTTGAGTTTTTTTGGTGGAACAATTCGAAATTGCTGCAAGAATTTCTTGGTGCGACAGTTGAGTAAACATTGAAATGGCTTTCAATGGGTTGCGGTTGGAGTATGCACTTTATGGCAGGTCGAACTACATAGCCTAGAAGGACAAGATGGAGGCGGTGCGTAAATATAATGGCTTGAAGGAATTCATCGAGAGAGATGTTCCTAAGCCCACTTCGGCAGATGCTACAGTATTTGACGCATGGCAAAAGAAAGTAGCAAGGGCGAGGAGGATTCTGTTGGAAGGTCTGAAAGACCATATTGTGTCAAGCCTTCATGGGAAAGCCACTCCATTTGCAATGTGGATGGATTTGATAGATATTTTCCAAAGCAGCAACGACCATAGGAAATTGGCACTAAAGGATAAACTCAGAAAAATCAAGAAGGAGAAGAACAGCACTATTCCGTATACTTGACAAAGTTTGTCCAATGCAGCGATGAGCTTGGGAGTGTAGGAGTCAGTGTTGCGGATGATGACTTGGTGAGCTTGGATCTCCTTGAGCTTCCGAGGAGTTGGCACAGTTATCAAGACTTTTTCAATGGACAGGAGAAACTGCCGGATTGGGAGTGACTATGGTCGGATCTAGTGCGAGAGGAGATAAGGTGGACCACCAGGGATGGCTCTTCATCAAAGCATGATGATGAAGAGGATTTTGCTTTGGCTGCCAGGGCGAAGAAGAAGAAGGGGAACAAATTCCATTCTAGATCTGAGGCCAGAGAAGATGGCAAGGAGCACAACATGTCCAAAGTGAAGTGCTTTCATTGTCACGAGTTTGGACATATTGCCACAAATTGTCCACATAAGAAGAAGAACAAGATGGTTGCTGGAGTTGCAGCTCGTGAGGATATTTCCTCGCAATTTGAGCTTGACTTCTCATTGATCACATGCATGGTGTCTAGTGCATTGGGATCGGGGTGGTACTTTGATAGTGGTGCTTCCTTTCAGATGACGGGAGATAAGAAATTGTTCAGTGACTTGGTGGAGAAATATCTCCACATGCATGTTGAGTTGGGCAACAATGGACGATACAGTGCAATCGGAATTAGTACCATTACCTTTCAGATGACGCCAAGTAAACTGTTTCATTTAAAATATGTTGTGCATGTTCCAGGTTTAAAGAATAATTTAATCTCAGACACAATGTTAGAGGATAGAGGCTATGATGTTGTCTTTAGTGAAGGAAAAGTTTTCCTATGGCACAAAGCAACAGGGAAAGCCAAGAATGTTGGGATTCGAGTTAAGAATCTCTATAGACTTGAAGTAGATGAGATTTCTATGGAGCTTCCTACTATTGGGAAGTGCAAGAAAGACATGTAATTGATGCTTGAGAAGGAGCAAGATTTGCATGCAGGTAAGAGTGAACCTCAGGATGTGGAGCAACCACAAGATGAGGATCATGGAGTGGGAGCAACCACTAATGCAGAGAAATTTCGTGCCAGATGGGTAGAGGGAGTGCATGCAACTATACCACAAGGTGAGAGGTGGGGCGATATGCATGGGTAATCCCAAGAGGAGATTTCTGGGAAGGATTCATTGAGATGGTGTGGATCTCATGAATTGAAACTAGCTACGAGGTGCCCATAGAGTAGCAGTAGCATGATTAGTTGGATTAATGTAGTTAGATCAAAGTGACAACGTCTGATACTGGAGCGCAGATCAGAGTTTACAACAAGTGCAGAGTGCATGGGTGCAGAGTTCAACACCACAGTGGTTCCAGAAGACATGTGCAGTTGGTACCATCAAAAATCAAAATACTTTGATGATAGATGCATTATAATGATTCAGTTGTTTGGAGGCTATTCAGTTTCGGAATTGTTGCATGCAAGTATTGCAGGGCGAAGGCATGGAGTTTCATGTCGCGTGAAGAGACAATCCTTTCTTGTTGAGAGGGAGTGTTGAAGATTGCAACAAGAAATAGTGAAAGTGGCATTCAGAAACATAATCGTTGATCCTGGTGAAAAATAACCACCTTCACTAGGTGGGGCCCACACAGGCTATTTTTAGGTGTATGTCTATTTTTAGACATGTTGAGAAAAATCTAAAATTAGCAGGAGGCTGATTCTAGTTGGTTGAGAAAAATATTATTTTATATGTATGGGCGAAGTCTATTTATAGATTTCCTGTCTAAAATTAGAATGCATGTCGATTATTATTATCCCTTAATAATAATCAGACAATAAATAGTAACTTATTCTCTTGGATCACTTTATTTCAGTGAACATATGTGGCACATCCGTGGATTGAATGAATTTCAAATTCTAACGTTGGTTGGTGACTCAGCATGGAGGACTTTGTTATAACTAATAGTGGCAAGTTGTAACATAGTTGGCAGAGTAGTTATGTGAGTTTTTATTTAGTTTAACTCAATTCAGTGAGTTAAACTCAGTTGTGCTAGTTGTAGCTGAACATACACTAGTGAAATATGAGTGAATTAATTAGTTAATTAATTCACAAGTAGTGTCTTACTTGCAACTGAACAAATACAACAGTTAACTACTTGCATGTCAGATCCAGTGGAGACCCAGTGGAGAGATAGGTGAAAGGGTGAGATGGACTATCTATTGTGACTATAGTGGAGAATTCAATGCATCCACACACACATTTGAGATGCCTATGAGTATTGCGCAGTCAAGGCAAGGTAAGGTCGAATTAATTCAGGGTTCTTCTTCAGTAGGGATTGCGCAATGGAGGCAGGTTGTCAGGAGGCAAGAAATTGGTGCATAGATATGAAAATTTTTGCATGACAGTGTGTGACGATTGTTGATGCAGCTTTGGCTACGTTTACCCACTTCTACGCATATAAAAATTCCATACTCATTATGCTCAGGAATTTTTCTTTCTATATATTCAATGATACCCTCTTAATCCAAACCATGCATATAAAATTTAATTATGCATAACCACATCTATTTCAACCCAAATATATGGTGACTTTTCACGCGGAGCTTTTCTTCTTTACTTAAAACCTATGGTTAAAACCATAATAAAATTCACTTCATGAATATAAAATCAACATTCGACTTTGGTTAAAATACCAAAGATGCCAACAAATAATAATATAAACTTTTGGGCCCACAACTTAATACTCACTTATCCACCAACGATCTATCTGCTTTTTTCATCCAATGGTAGACGTGAACCCAAAATGACATGCTTCTAATCCAACGAATATCGCATTCCATCAAACACGATGTTTAAGGTTTTAAATCTATGTGAAATGGGTGGTTTAGTGGTGCCACATGTCATCCCACAAACACTATCGCGTGCTTTCAAATATTATTGCCTTCCCTCTCAAAGTTGTGCGATAAAACTTCTTACAATTTTGTAAAACCACTTCAAGGTTTCACTGTGCTATCGATTTTGGTTCTGCTCACTGATTTCTGGCCTCGTTCAATTCCTGTTTTTTAATAAAACCAAGTTTAAATCCAATATGGAATTCCCCAGCGACCATGCTGAATTATGATATACAATCTTTCACTGACTGAGATCTTTTCTCGGTTTTTCTCTTTAAACTTTGACTGCATACAAATTCTCTGCAATCATTTGTTTGCTCCCGTTTACAACACAATCCAGAATTTGAAGATTTTGGGTTTGTAAAAATTCTATTTCCATCCTCTACAAATGCAATAAAAACCCAAATGGGTAACTACAAACCATCGATACCTCAATCCCAATTGTGACATCAACTTGCGGATCTCACTTCACTGTTTATACACAACATTACATCAAACTGTTGTGCCTTCTCTTCACATTTTCAATCTGAAATCAAATTCTCAAGTGAACACACTAATATGATCTCAAAAAACAGAGATTCCTACTCTATTACTCTGTCATTAATGATTCATATTAAAACACACGAATTTCTACTCAGCCACTCTTTCAAAAAAAATCATTCATCAGTATTTTTGTTGCGAATCATTCAAACGCAATCACTCAGCTTTCCGAAACATATCTATAAAATTCCTTGTGAATTCGATTCCTTCTCTGGTTCTTCTAAAATACCCTGCACACTTAAATTATACAAATGTTTTGGTACAAACATACATTTATAAATTCATTAACACGTCACACTTTATACAAACTCAAAAATTTCAGTTCTCTATTTTAATGCTCAATATATACACAGAATTGTTCTTCTGGCTTGATTTTCTAATCAGTGGTCCTTTTTCTAAATTTCCTATAGGCTCAAAGCAATTCCTAATTGTCTGTCATGAATCTCTCCTCCACTTATTTTTTTTATGCCTTTGAGGCTTACAATATATAAAAATGTTTCTGAACCCAATTATGGTTTCAGATCCTCTATTTCTTCAACAAATTCCTAAGAATCTTCTTTAATCCTAAAATCTATACTTAATCCATAAGGACTCTCATAAATCCCCAAATTCATGAAACTAATTCTAATTCAGAAAATACAATTAATTCTCAAATCTATCTCTCATATTCTCTTTCAAGAACATTTACAAAAATCCTCTCAATATTAATTAATCCTATTTTAAAATATTAAAATCACTCAACTCATTCCAATTTCATAGAAATACAAGACCCCCTATATCTATTAAATTAAAATTAATTTTTTATGTTGGATGCTCCTGCATCAGATTCCCAAAGTAGAAATTAATCATGATCTCCTAATCATGTGCTTCCAACTTTTAGCCTCCTGGATCCCATACTTTGTTTTTCTGCTGTCCATAAGTTGCATTATTCTTCAGCTGCACTTTTCCAGGCTCCCATATTTTATTCTTCATCTTCCTGCTAGCTATGCTTTCACAGTCTGTTCTTGTCTTTTATTTGTTGTTGTTACTTTGCTTTCTTGTTGCTGTCTTTTTCTGAGACACCTTCATCATCAATCTCCTTATACTTTTAATATCTATGTCCAGTTTATCTTCTGTCTGGAAATCACTCTACCTTTTGTTGCTGCTTCCAATTTCTGCTGCAAATATTCTTATAGATTTTGCTCCAAATACTGTTGCTTTAGATATTGCTGTAGATGTTTCTCTTGTTGCTGCCTCCCAAGATTCCTGAATATCTCTTAAGATATCTCCCTCTGCAACATTCTTCTTATGTTTACTACCTTCTTTTTCCTTTCCCTTGACAACCTTCAGTGATTGTCTTTCATCTCCTTGATTGATTCTAGCAATCAAATCAAATTCCTCAAACACTATATCTTCATCCTTTATCAGAATAGAACTCTGATTCTCCATCACTGTGGCAATTCTAAAAGTCTATCCTATAGTCTTCTCTTGGCCAATCGGACAAGCCAACTCCTCCTTGTCATCAATAATAACAAGTTCCTTCATATGAGACATGATTGTCTCACCTTCATTGGAATTTATGTGTTCCTTCTTCTACAACAGTTCATCTTCATTCAAGACAACTCCAAGAGATGTATTGTCTTCTGCAACACCTATAAACACATCCAAATTATCAATTTCAAAATCACAATACCCAATGGTCTCATTTGATGATCCAGTCACCAAATCTTCTTCTAGCAATTCCAAATCTCTTTCAAGACTCAGAAAATCTTTACTGTCTTTCTTTCCAGCTTCCAGGGTTATGTCCATTGTTCCAATCACCATGATAGAATGATGATCCTCCACTATGTTTTCATCTAACATAGTTTCCCTTTCATTAGATTATCTGACATTTTCCATTTGTTGTCCTTCTTTGCATGCATAATTAACACAAGAATTATCATTATTAAAAATGCAAGGTCTCAATGCCTCTTCCTCCTCTGGAAACATTTCAATATGCTGCTTTGAGTTTTTGTTTAATTCCTTTGTCAACACATCAGTATGCTGATTTAAATTCTCCATGAGACTGTCAGCTAGTCTCTCCTTCTTATCATATGTTTCAAGAATGTCTCTATGTTCTGGTTCACAATAATTAACTTCTTCAATTTTCTGAATCATTCTTACATCCTTATCCTCTGTTTCCTGACTATCATTCATGACAATTTCTTTGTCTTTCACATTCAGCAATTTATCCTAAGTATAGATCCTCTGCTTTTCCAACTCTCTTCTTTAAAGATCTAAATTTCTATATAAATCAACAATTTCAATTGGGGTAGAATTTGGAAACTTCACACGACTTTCCATACCCTCACTTGTTTTTGACCAATCATCAGATGGCCCATGTTCCTCTGCTTCAATACTCTGTTGTTTATTCCCATGAGACCCCTTTGTCTCCTTTTGTTTCTGAGATCTTGCTATCTCAGCATCATTCTGAACATAATTCAGATTCAACTTATTCTCCTTAACAAACTTCAAAGTTTGTTCAACATCCTGTGATGTACCTACAATCATGCACAATTCATTAGTTTTAGAAACACAAGACCTTTCAGTCTTGTTTGCTTTTTCAAGCATTTCTCCTTGAACATATTTGCATGTGGAATCCTCAAATTCTATCCTTGACTC
The DNA here is from genome assembly GCA_034641835.2 of Pinus albicaulis. Taxonomy (NCBI): domain Eukaryota; kingdom Viridiplantae; phylum Streptophyta; class Pinopsida; order Pinales; family Pinaceae; genus Pinus; species Pinus albicaulis. The sequence goes on along the minus strand of CM076578.1, from coordinate 210,061,953 downwards.
AAAAAATCTGAGTTCTTCCTTCCATAGGGAAATCTCCTTCTGCCTCCACTTCATTTGTAATGGGTGGAAAATTACCTTCTTTCCCTTCAGTGGAAAGATCCATCCTCCTCCCTGGTTTTCCTCTTCTTGTAGCAACTTCATCAATAGCTCAAGTCTTGCTTTTATGTCAGCAAGTTGTCTGTCAAGCTCCTCTTGACTCATCAACTCTATGTCACCTAAAATGACATATTCTTTATTCTCTTTATGGAATTCTTTAGAACCTCTTCTTTGATCCTCCATGATCATCTTATTCATCTCTATGAGCTCCTCACTCACTATGAGTTTCACTAAGCCTCTGCAACAACAAGTCCTCCCTGCTACCACTTACCTCACCAATCCCCTCTCTGGACTTGGTCTTTTGGCAAGCACTGGTTCTCTATCTCTGGAACCTCTTGAGCACTCTCTTCTGCTCTCTCTAGGCTTATATCCTCAACTCACCTTCTCTTGAGAACCATTTAGTTGTTCTCCCTATCCAACCTTGAGCTGGAATATTGTTTCACTGCCATCATCATCAAAATCTTTGTCTTCATCTTATCTGCAACCAGAATTCTGCAATCAAAATTTTCAAACCAGATTAAAATTATCTCACCTTCAAGATCTCTGCATGTCCTTGTCCTCTTAATTGATAGTACTTTGAATGTGTTGTTCTCATGTATTTCTGCAATTTCCTGTTACACATCAACTCTGTATTTCTGATGCTTACCAGATTTAGAATCTGATCTCCTCTTATTTTTCCCATCACACGTGCATTTTAAAAAAATCTTTAATTTTAAAAGAGCTTTTCTAGCTTTGATACCAAAATGATGCATCCTTGGCTGCGTTTACCCACTTCTATGCATATAAAAATTCCATACTCATTATTCTCAAGAATTTTTATTTTTATATATTCAATGATACCTTCTTAATCCAAACCATGCATATGAAATTTAATTATGCATACCCACATCTATTTCAACCCAAATATATGGTGACTTTCCACACGAAAGATTTTCTTCTTTACTTAAAACCTATGGTTAAAACCATAATAAAATTCACTTCATGAATATCGAATCAACATTCGACTTTGGTTAAAATACCAAAGATGCCAACAAATAATAATATAAACTTTCGAGCCCACATGTTGTGTAACCAGCTCCAAAAATAGAAGAAAAGAGATATCAACGCCTTAGAAATAAGCCACTTCGAGGGGGCAACCTCCAATACATTACATAAATGAACAATTCTTGGATGATACAATTTACAAAACCTCCTTTCTATATAGGAGTCCATGGGGCCATAATGTAATCCTAGTGGGCCACAATGTAATCCTAGCCGACCTAACAATAATAATTTAAGGGCACAATAATAACAAAATGGGGGTTACAAGGGTACAATAATAACAATAAGGGGGTTACACTAATAACAATAAGGGACTATACTAGTAATATAGGGACCTAACATGCCCCTCTCCTCCAAAAAAGTGTTGTCCTCAATGCTTGAGTAGCTCTAGGTGCTTCTGTATAAACTTCTCATCCTCCCATGTAGAATCTTCAGTGGGTAAGTTCTTCCACTTGATGAGATACTCTGAAATTGATCGATTCCGTAGCTGTCGAGTTCTTGTTTCCATGACCGCTTCAGGTTCCAATATGATTTTTCCTTCCTCATCAAGTTCTGGCAATATTGTTTGAACTGGAAGATTTTCACCTATAACCTTTTTTAAGCATGAAACATGGAAAATTGGATGCACTTGCGAAGAAGCAGGAAGCTCCAATTTGTATGCCATAGTACCAATATTTTGCAACACCTTGTAAGGACCATAGTACTTTGGCGATAATTTATTATCCTTCTTAGCTTGCTTGAGGGACATTTTTTGTATGGTTGTAGCCGTAAAAATACCCAATCTCCTACATCAAAACTTCTCTCGCTGCGATGTTGATCTGCCTGTTGTTTCATTCGATTTTGTGCCAAATTCAGGTTATCCTTTAAGAGTTGGAGAACTTCCTGCTGATGCTCGATGTGATCTTCCACTGTTTGAACCTTCGAATTTTCCCTTAAATATTATGTGATGGATGGTGGATAATATCCATAAAGTGCCATAAATGGGGTCATTTTTGCTGCAGTATGGAAGGAAGTGTTATACCACCATTCAGCGGGAGGTAACCACTTGACCCATTGTGTTTGTTTATTAGATACAAAACAACGAAGATATCCTTCCAAACATTTATTTACTATCTCATTTTTACCATCAGATTGAGGATGATAAGATGAGCTATGAGCTAATTGAGTACCCAAACAAGAAAATAACTCCGTCCAAAAATTTCCAGTAAAAATGGGATCTCTGTCGCTCACAATAACCCTTGGGCTTCCATGTAGCTTTTGAATTCTGTCCATAAATGTAGTAGCAACTTTACTTTCTTTAAATGGATGAGATAATGCACAAAAGTGTGCATACTTGGTAAGTCTATCAACTACCACCATGATGACACTCTTTCCTTCGGACTTAGGTAAACCTGTGATAAAATCCATTGAAATCTCCTCCCAACGTTGACTTCGAATGGATAAAGGTTGTAGAAGTCCCGGGGTCTTAATTGTCTCCACTTTATTCTGCTGGCAAACCAAACATTCCGCCACAAACTTTTGAATATCAGATTTAAGGCCATCCCAAAAAAATTCTTTCTTTACCCTGTGGTAAGTTTTTAAAAATCCTGAGTGTCCTCCTAAAGGAGAAGTGTGCAATTCCAGAAGAATCTTTTGTTTTAGTTGGGAATTCTTGCAAAGATATAGGCGATCTTTGTACCATAAGGAATCATTTTTCCAACTAAATGTATCAGATGTACTAGGATCTTGCTGCAACTTTTGAATGAGTGTCCATACATCTTTGTCCTTCTTACATTCATCTCTTGCTTCGGTTATCCAATCTGGTTGGATAATAGAAATGGCACAAAGCAATGCTTCCACCTCTTCATTCTTTCTTGAGAGTGCATCTGCAACAACATTAAGCTTTCCTTTTTTGTAGATTATTTCAAAGTCATAACCCAACATCTTTGTGACCCATTTTTGCTGCTCTTTTGAAGATAATCTTTGTTCCAAAAAGTGTTTAAGACTATCATGATCAGTTTTTACCTTGAAGTGTCTTCCCATTAGGTAAGTTCGCCATTTCTTTAGTGCATGTAGTATTGCTAACATTTCCTTCTCATAAATAGGTTTATGTAAATAATTTCCTTTGATTGGATGACTTTCAAAAGCAATGGGTCTTCCTTCCTGCATTAAAACAACACCAATTCCATTTCCTGAGGCATCACATTCCACAATAAAGGTTTTTGTGAAGTCTGGCGTAGCTAAGACCGGTGCTAGGCACATTTCTGTTGGGTGTGGAGCCTGATTATCTTGTTTACTTTGTATCACAACATTGGACCCCTGTACCTTAAAAAGGGGCGGCAACACCGCCGGAAATTAATCGCTGCCATGGGGGGTCCAGGGGGGGGCGGCAGCGTTTTTCGGAGCCCCCCCCCTGGCAGGGGTTTGGGGGCAGCGCCCCCGAAGCTAGAAACAGATGTAAAATTGCCTTGTAAAAGTATAGTAATTTCTAGTCAATCTGGGTCGTTCATTAGGCAAATGATTTGACGGTAGAAGTTATGTTTAGATTAGGGTTTTTTTTCCCTAGAAGGCAACCCCCTTGTATATATGAGGGCATTGTATTGCGGCTGTGCATTATGTGTGTATTCTCGGAGTGAGAAACAGAGAGGGATACTGTGAGAGAGAACAGAGGATATTACAGCGGTTCTGCTATAGGTTTTGTCTCTTCAATTTTTGCCCAACAATTTCCTCTTTAAGATTTTCAAAGGCCTTAGTTGCTTCAGGAGTCCATGAAAATGCACCTTTCTTCAATAATGTTGTTAGAGGTGCTGCTATTCTCCCATAATTCTTAACAAAATTGCGATAATATCCTGTTAACCCGAGAAATCCTTGCAACTGCTTTATGGTTGTGGGGACTTTCCATTCCTTAATGGATTTAATTTTGTTAGGATCTACTTTAACACCCTCGTGAGATACAATATGACCCAGATATTACACCTCTTGTACTCCAAAGAAACATTTGGATGTTTTTTCATATAATTGTTTCTTTTGCAATAGTTTGAGCACCCTGTCAACATTTTCAACATGATTCTTCCAAGACCTACTATAGATTAGTATATCATCAAAAAATACTAGCACAAATTTTCTAAGAAAGGGTTTGAAAATGGAATTCATCAACCCTTGAAATGTAGAAGGTGCATTGGTAAGGCCAAAAGGCATGACCAAAAAATCATAATGACCCTCATGAGTTCGAAATGTTGTTTTTAGAATATCTTCAGTCTTCATTCTAATTTGATGATATCCTGAACGAAGATCCAACTTGGTAAAATAAATTGCTCCATGTAATTGATCCAATAATTCATCAATCACAGGAATGGGAAATTTATCTTTAATGGTGTGCTTATTGAGCTCCCTATAATCCGGACACATTCGCCATGATCCACCCTTCTTGTGTACCAATACTACAGGAGCAGAGAAAGAACTTTGACTAGGTTGAATTATACCCGCCTCTAACATTTCTGCAATCATACGTTTAATTTCGCTCTTTTGGAAGTAAGGATATCTATAAGGCCTGATGTTTGGAGGAACACTTCCTGGAATCAAATGAATAGCATGATCATGATCACGAATAGGTGGGAGTCCTTTGGGAGTGTCAAACACCTTGGAATGATTGTCCAAGACTTGTTGGAGATCTGCAGAAATAGATGATTTTGATGTTGGAACTTCTAGTGAGCATAATTGTGCAATTACGCCTCGCTGTTTTTTCTTTAGAAGCTTTGTCATGACATTAGAGCTTATTATCCTTCCTGGCTTCCCCTCAATACCCCGTAATTCGACTTCCTTTCCTTCTGAAAAAAATTTCAAGAAAAGTTCTTGAAAATTAAAAGCTACCGTCCCCAAAGATTGTAACCATTGTACTCCTAGTACAACATCATCACCTCCCATAGGAATGGAAAGCATTGGACTAGTCGATACATATTCCCCCATGGTTAGCTTGATATTATGGCATTTTCCAGAGCAATTTATAGTTCCTCCATTTGCAACCATCACTTGACATTCTGGTGCTGGGTATAGGAAACAATTTAATTCCTTGGCTACCTTACAATGAATAAATTATGGGTGCTACCTGAATCAATCAACACTATTACCTTTTTCTTCTTGATTTGTCCTTGTATCTTGAGAGTTTGAGGAGTGGTAATTCCTGCCAGTGCATTACACGATATGGTCGGATTCATTTATTCCTCTTCTAGGGGTGGTTCCTGGTGTATATCCTCTTCTTGTTCATTTTCTTCTTCTTCTTTACAATCTATGTAAAATAATTTCTTCTCAGCACACTTATGACCTTTAGTGTATTTGCTATCACAACTGTAGCAAAGCCCTTTTGCTCTTTTTTCTTCCAATTGTTGTGGTGTCAACCTTGTAGGTTGTGGAAATCTAGGTGTAGCAACACTTCCTTCTTTATAGAATTGAGTGGTATGCTTCCTTGTCGCCATAATTTTACATTCAACTTTTCTTGCCAACCTGAATGCCTTCTCCAATGAATCAGGTTCCAAAACGTGAACTTCATGTTGGATGTTATCCTTTAAATTACCTATGAAGAGATCAATCCTGTGTTCCTCTGGAATATCAGTTACCCTTATATTCAATTTTTGGAAGTCCTCAATGTGCTCCCCCACTAAACCCTTTTGTTTGAGATTTATCAATTGGCTAAAGAAGGTGTTGCTCTTTGTATCCTCATAATGTCCTATCATTTCCTCCGTAAAAATTGACCAAGTGACAATTTTTTTACGGGAGCAAAGCCATCGATACCATACAAATGTATTTTGTTCTAAATGTAAAGTTGCAATGCGTACCTTTGTGTGTTTTGCACGTTATGGAGATCAAAATATTGCTCCATCTGTAGTATCCATGTTACAGGATCCTTTCCATCAAACTTCCTCATATCCATTTTTGGAATATGGTGGTTCTTCCCACCAACATTAGAGTTTATGAAATCACGATTGACATTTATTTTGTTCTCATCATGAGGTTCTTCTACTATATTTTCACCATTAGGAAACATTTCTTGTATCAACTTTGTCAAACCTTCGATGTCTGCTTTTAGATCATTCTTCATGTTTTCCATGTTTTATTTCATGTCATCCATCTTAGCTTCCATGCCAGCTTCCATGCCAGCTGCCATGCCATCCATCTTAGCTTCCACGCCTTTCTTCAAAACTTCCATTTCATATTTTTTTGCTCTTTGCGAGAGTGAAATTTGTTGCACTTGCTCTTGTAATTTTGATAGATCATGTTCAATTATTCATCTTCATGAGTCATAGTAGAGCCTTCTGAAGGCTTAATGGGTGTTGAATTATTTTTTTGGGGCATATTTTAGAACCCAATACTGATATGTATTCTACAATATGCCCTTGGAATCAATTCAAATTGATTCTTCAAACAAGACTTATGCAATTCGCAAAAAAAATACACACCTTTTCTTGCTTTTAAGGAGCTCGATATTGAAATTGGATTATCTCTGTAATTGAAGCACTCCAATATTTGAATTTCAGAACTGATGTAGCCCTCTAAATTATCTTTCTAATTCCATAGGTCTGACTTGATTTGGATTCTCCAAGACAAAGTTTTGTCCAATATCCCACAATGACCTAATTATGGACTCGTTCAGTACAGCGAAATTTTACGACTTGCCACGTGTCACTTTTTTGTCCTTCGGCTCTGAAATTGATATCCAAGAAACAAAAGTCCGTGTACTAGCGACCACTTTTTACGGAACTCCAATCTAATGCTCAAAGAGAGAGTTATGAATATTTTTCCACGATCACCTCTTTGATATGAAATTCAGGAGCCTGACAAAGCACTACCTTCCACAGATCATATCTCCAAAAATATTGCGACCCAAGATCTGAAATTTTTTGACGATGTTCCTCAAGATTTATGCTTCACACCCTATGCATTTAAGCTTTTTAGACTTCGTAAAAAACAATTTACAGTGCAAATTCGATGATGGCATGTTTAGGAGCCTGAAAAAAGACCTAACTTCCATAGATCATATCTCCGAAAATATTGCGAACCAAGCTCCGAAATTTTTAGACGATATTCCTCGGGATGTCAGCTTCGCACCCTGAAAATTTCATCTTCTAAAACTTCGTAGAAAATTTTTATAGAAAAAATTCCATGAGGACCTGTTTGGAGTAGCGAAACCCTAGAATCCAAAGCTCTGATACCAAATGTTGTGTAACTGGCTCCAAAAATAGAAGAAAAGAGATATCAACGCCTTAGAAATAAGCCACTTCGAGGGGGAAACCTCCAATACATTACATAAATGAACAATTCTTGGATGATACAATTTACAAAACCTCCTTTCTATATATAGGATTTCATGGGGCCATAATGTAATCCTAGTGGGCCACAATGTAATCCTAGCCGACCTAACAATAATAATTTAAGGGCACAATAATAACAAAATGGGGGTTACAAGGGTACAATAATAACAATAAGGGGGTTACACTAATAAAAATAAGGGACTATACTAGTAATATAGGGACCTAACACCACAACTTAATACTCACTTATCCACCAACGATCTATCCGCTTCTCTCATCCAACGGTTGACGCAAACCCAAAATGACATGATTCTAATCCAACGAATATCACATTCCATCAAACACGATGTTTAAGGTTTTAACTCTATGCGAAATGGGTGGTTTTGTGGTGCTACGTGTCAGCCCACAACCACTATCGCATGCTTTCAAAGATTACTGCCTTCCCTCTCAAAGCTGTGCGATAAAACCTCTTACCATTTTGTAAAACCACTTCAAGGTTTCATTGTGCTATCGATTTTGGTTCTACTCACTGATTTTTGGCCTCGTTCAATTCGTGGTTTTTAGTAGAACCAAGTTTGAATCTAATATGGAATTCCCCAGTGACCATGCTGAATTATGATATACAATCTTTCACTGACTGAGATCTTTTCTTTGGTTTTCTCTTTAAACTCTGACCGCATACAAATTCTCTGCAATAATTTGTTTTCTCCCATTTACAACGCAATCCAGAATTTGAAGATTTTGGGTTTGTAACAATTCTATTTCCATCCTCTAAAAATGCAATAAAAACCCAAATGGGTAACTACAAACCATCGATACCTCAATCCCAATTGTGACATCAACTTGCGAATCTCACTTCACTGTTTATACACAACATTACATCAAAATGTTGTGCCTTCTCTTCACGTTTTCAATCTGAAATCAAATTCTCAAGTGAGCACACTAATATGATCTCAACAAACAGAGATTCCTGCTCTATTACTCTATCATTAATTATTCATATGAAAACACACGAATTTCTACTCAGCTACTCTTTCAACAAAATTCATCCATCAGGTTTTTTATTGCGAATCATTCAAACACAATCACTCAGCTTTCCAAAAGGAATCTATCGAATTCCTTGTGAATTTGATTCCTTTTCTGGTTCTTCTAAAATACCTTGCACACTTAAATTATACAAATGATCTGGTACAAACATCCATTTATAAATGCATTAACACATCACACTTTATACAAACTCAGAAATTTCAGTTCTCTGTTTTAATGCTCAACATATACATAGAATTGTTCTTCTAGCCCGATTTTCTAATCAGTGGCCTTTTTTCTAAATTTCCTGTAGGCTCAAAGAAATTCCTATCTTTCTGTCATGAATCTCTCCTCTACCTATTTTTTTTTATGCCTTTGAGGCTTACAATATATAAAAATGTTTCTGAACCCAATTATGGTTTCAGATCGTCTATTTCTTCAACAAATTCCTAAGAATCTTCTTTAATCCTGAAATCTCTACTTAATCCCTAAGGACTCTCATAAATCCCTAGATTCATGAAACTAATTCTAATTTGGAAAATACAATTAATTCTCAAATCTATCTCTCATATTCTCTTTCAAGAACATTTACAAAAATCCTCTCAATATTAATTAATCCTATTTTAAAATATTAAAATCACTCAACTCATTCCAATTTCATAGAAATACAAGACCCTCTATATTTATTAAATTAAAATTAATTTTCTGATTTGGATGCTCCTACATCAATTGTTGAATGTACTGAGAGATCTATGAGCTGAGCTTTGTATGAGATTGTTACATGTTCCATTGATATACATAATATATGATAGTTGGGATTTTTAGCTTTAATCTTTCCCGATAAAACATTTTGTTATATGCGATTGATTTTGCTTCATATGTGTTTTTCAATTGGCGTTTTACTTTCCCCAAAGAATTAAGTGGAAGGATTATGTATTTAACATAAGATTAAATTTTTAGATCAGGAGAATCTGGAAATACATTATTTTGTTTATAAATTTCTACACAAAAGAGCATTATTATGGGAGCACCATCTTGTGTAATGGGGTGAAAACAACCACTAAATAATAATTATGGAGGGTTCTAATTTAGAATGTAACTAAGTTTATAGTGTTAAGCTCATTTTGGTTAATTTATCTTCAAGCGTTGTGTTTCCTTTGCATTGGTTTGCTTTCATCTTTATTGTAAAATTTGAATTTCTTGGTTGGTTTCATACAATATTTATTGTCCTGTGAACCTTAACATGGTTTTAAAGCAAGTGTGAACCTCCCCCTCCCCTAATTTAGTTTCTAATTAGAGAATTCCTTTTGGGTTGATTATGCTAGTGCTTTTGCAACCAAAATTTTCATGTAAAAGGTTACCAAAGTTGAGGAGTATTGACATGCTTTTCATAGTGATATTATTGGATGGAGAAGAGGACGTTACTTGTTTCCATTTAAATCTACTTAATTCACTTTCTTTTGGAGAACCTTTCTATGTCCATCCTTCTGTTAGATTACCTAACATGAGGATTTTGTTTTTGTTTTTTTCAAGATCCCTATTTTTTTTCTTTTGAGATACCTAATTTTAGGTTGAAGGAAGAGTTTTTTTAAGGGTTGCTTAGGATTTCCTAATATAATGCTATTTTGGAGGTGGTATTATTGAGTTTTAATCACTATAGAACCAATGTTTCATATTGATGTTAGAAGACCTTGAGAGACGTATAAATACGTTTTTTGGATCATTTTTGAGTTCATAGGATGTTAACCCTAGTTGAAGTGTTATCATTTGCAATTGATCCAAATATTTTTGGCCATTGTCACTATATCATAAGACCTCTTTTTTACCATGGAACTGGGGTTTTTAGATCATATCTAGGGTTTCCTAGTGTTTAAATCCTCTTTCAAGGTTTTCTCTATTCCATCCTTCATTAAGAAAAGAGAAATTTCATTATAGATTTTAATGGTATAAGTTTGTACATATCTCTCTCTCTCTCTCTCTCTCTCAAGTCTATAAATGTAAATTTTAAAGAATTCATTTTTCATAAGGATTGTTCATTAGGTATTATACTAGGGTATGCATTAGTTTCCAACAAAGGGACTCTAGTGTAGTCTAAGCACTAGCATTTTCAATCCCCATAAAGGAGAAGGTCCTCCCTAAATAATTATGTTGAGGCTAAATATTTTATAAGACACACAATATGACTATCATAACTAACACATGACCCATTACTTATAGTTTCATCCTAACTAATTTTCAATAATTAATTCATTAAGTCACAACTAGTGTCAAAGGATTTAGTAACTCAACAACCAACATACTCTAAGAGAAAAAAATATATCCATTAAATTAAATTATGCAATAATGTAGATAAGCAACGTTAATAAAAAAAACATCACCATATAATAGAAAGAAAACACAAATTTTAAATGGGCCCTGATTCCATTGATTCCATTAATCATTAGGATAAAGTAATACATATTCCATAAGAGACCCAATGCCACAACCTTGAGGATGCATTTCAGGAGATAGAACCAGCAGTATCCCAACCTCCCTTATAATAGTTTCTACCCACATTAATACCAGCACTCACTAATAAAGAACATAACCATGATAAAGGCTTAATATTATATGGTATTACTCCCAATGATGAAAATGTATATTCAAAATGTGTAAATTCACAACTTTATTCCCCATCCAAACTTAGTGATATGATTTATATTTTATTCTCCACACAATTGTATTCATCCTTTCACCACTCCATTATTAAAACACATAGATTCTTACTTGTTTTCTTAATTCTCATCTTCCCTTAACATTGAGGTTGCTTAATGATACTAATAATGTGTGCTCTACCTGGAATGATTCCCATTTGTTCCCTTCATTGAAGGTATGTTTCCTTTTCCCTTCCCACCATTATAATATCTATATTTCTAAAATTAAAAAAAGGGATCCAATAAGCCTCAACCATACTTATTTATTCACCCTGAGTCAACTTCTACTACATTTTCCCAATTTTTCATCCTTACCAAATGAAAGGCCAAATTTTATGGCCAATTCTAATTAAAAAAAAAAAACTAACAAGGAACTCCAATTCCATCGTCTGCTTTCCTATCCCAATTTTGGGACCTATTGAGTACATTTTCACTTTATTAGTGTCTAGTGATTACAACTAGGTGTCTTTTAATTAATACCAATCAATTATTTTTGTCGAGTTGTGTATTTTTTGCAACATGTTGGACACCTAATCCTCTAAGGGTTGGTGTGGAAGCTGAACAGTCAAAAGGAGTCCAAAATACCACTTATAATATGAAACCAAGGGTCACTAGACTTGTATAAATATGTATCATTGTGAATAATATATGTATTCAAGATATATATTTCATATCCCCTGTCTTCGCCATTGTTTTCTTTAACATGGTATCACAACCAACTCCATTTTTATCTCCTCTATTCTTGTAGGCTTTCCCATTAGTGTGTATATACCATGCTCTCTAACTCTAAACGCAATACCCGAGGAGCTAGAGCCTTTGGGACTGAGTCTTGCCTTCTCATCCTAGAACAAGGCCTGAAGCCCCTTATTCTCGATCATCGAGACAAAGATAACGCTACATATGAGTCTTGGTACATATAACACATCTTGGAATCGCATCACTCATCATGTCTCCATCCTAAATGGAACAAATTTCGATCGTTGGATCTCCTTCGGACTCTTGTCGCCCAAAACCATGTTCAACTTCGAGTCCCGTTCATCTAGAGTCTCAAAAACCTCTTGTGACCTTGTCATATGTTTCGTCGCACCATTGTCCACGTACCATCCATCCTCATTAATAGTACCTTGTGAGAAATGAGATATCATAGCAAATTCCTTCTCCTCCAATATCCTAGTGAGATCATCTATCTCAACATAAGTGGCAACACTGACGACCTACTTCCCTTTCCTCTTCTATCATCTCCCTTCTTCTTCATTGGACATCTCGACGAAAAATGACCCATCTCACCATAGTTGAAACTCTTGAATTTACTCAAGTCCTTATTCTGCCTACCCTTCATTCATGCTACAAGTGTCATGTCATCATTTGAAGCCCTCTTCTTTGGATGAAGATCCTCGTCTCACAACTCCTCCTAAATGAAGTCATCCCACAACCTATTCTAGTCTGCCAACTTCTCTTTGGAAATGATCCCTTTGATGAGGGGCTTCCATTCCTCAGTGAACCCTTTCAAGGAAATCCTCACCATATCATTTTCTGAAATATTCACACCGACGACAACAAGTTCATCTTTGACCCAAGACAATCTCGTCAGATATGAAGTCACTCCTTCGCCCTGCATCATCTTATTGGGCTTCAAATTATCTTCCAATACCAGTAACCGGTTCTCGTTCTTATTCTAGAACAAATTCTGAAGAGTCATCCACATCTCATGTGCAGTGTTCTTCCCAAACAAATGAGATATTATGGGATCCTTCACACTATCAATGATGATCAATCTCATCCTCGTACACGTCCAACTCCTTTGGGTCAGTTGGCTTCCTAATGGATTTCTCGATGAACTCCTAGATCGTGTTGACCTGCAAGTCCAATTTGATCCTTTCCTTCCATGGATTATAGTTGGACAACCCCTACAAACTTTCCTCATATTGGAGACCAACCTACAACTTTGATATTGTAGTGAGCCCTTCACCTACAATGTGACCAAATCCCTCCTAATTTATACTTCACTATGCAATCTGATGATTCACTTTCTTCCAAAGTATCTCATACATTCTCTAATACCATGTTGAATTTCCAAGATCTTGGGTCTAGGATATAATATTAGAATATTAGACGCTACCAAACCAAGAATCACAACAAAGCTACTTTTCACAATGGGACAATATAAAGAAGTAAATCACACATGCACAAGTATATACAACTTTTTACAAAATATTTTACAAATATTTACAACAACCCAATCTTCGTTATATTAAACCAACTGAATAATACAAAAATATAGGGCTTCCCATACAAGGGATAATGACCATGTTATCACTCAGTAATTTATAAAGGCTAAAGAAAGAAATCATTGAGGTAACCACAAACCTACGTTGGATTTTAGGATCTAGCCCTCATAAACTCATATAGGGCTCTCTTTGTATGATTTAGCTTTATTTGAAATATATATTAGGCTAGTTAACAAGTCCAGAGTTGGTTTTTGAATTGGTTTGGTTGGAAATGCAGAGGAAGGCCATTGGAAAATGGATTCAAAGAGGCTTGGGTGATCAATTTGTAGAAGTATCAAGTTTAAGTGAAACAGGGCAAGGTAGAAATTACTACTGGATTCTTTAGATTTGGATGAAATGCAATAAAAGAAGAAGGGAGACTCAATCGAAACTAGGTAGCATTTAATAATTACCTAATATGGATATAAGAATAGAGGTTCAATCGAAACTAGGGAGCAATGAAGAATTCTCTAATCTGAATATTAGAAGAAAACATGTAAATTACTAACAGTTAAAGGCAGAGTGTATGATCTCAAAAAATTCTGCAATAATACTCTTGTTAGACAATTCAGAATTAAGGAAACAATAAGATGGAAACAATGGAAAGCACATATACAGTGAGGAAAACTTCACCAATGGATATGGAACATGAATCCTGAAACAACTTCTCTTTTATTAATGCAAATAGTCACTTAAACTTAGTGAACTGCATCACACTGAATGGTGAGGTTCCTGGTTACAAATCCCAACCAACACACATAATACTTCGAATGATGAATTATATATAGTGAAATATTACAAACTGATTAAAATTTACACTTTCTCAACTGACAATGTATTATTAGCTAAAATTTTAAAAATAAACTCTAATAGAGACCAGATAATAGGCTTGACAGAGTGGACTAATATCCTGGCATTGTTTTGGAGGAAACAGTTGTTGAGTAGGCCTATTGTAAGGATTTGTTGTCAGAAATGCTTTCTTGTCTCCTTATTTCATTGTATTCTGTTTATGATTGTTTATTGGCATTTCATCATTTTATTGTTGTCATAATATATTTTGGAAAAAATATACATATCCTTTTCCAAAATATTCGATTAAATTCATGAATGAAATTTATAATCGAAAATTTCAACATGAAAACCATCCTGTATTTCAAATCTGTGTGCAGTTTTCCCTTTCACCTTTTCTCTGTAATTCCACTTGTTAATTCCTTTTATCCCTGTAAAAACCTGTGGATAAATTTCCAAACCATGTGTTGTTTTTTTTAGAAACCATGGGTTTTTTTCTCTTCTCATATTTTTACAAAACCAAGTGTAGCTTTGTAAATCCATGGTTAGTAAATATTTCATTTTGACTTTTTATCCCTGTAAATCAAAAATATCTTTCTTCTCTATGAAAACTTGTTTACCTGTTTTTCCTCATATATGTAAAACTCACTTACATGAAGCTCTGTACATGAACCTATGTCTTCAAACTCTTCATCGAATTTTCTCTTGAAATTTTCTTGCATCAGTGAATTATGTTTCACATGTAGCTATAAAATCAATTCACCCACTTAGCCTTTGATTTCTTATGAATCTAGTTTTACTTCATCTCTTTCCATCCATCTAATTTTTCTTTCATAGAATTAAGAAATTTCATTCCCACCACATTTATAAGATTCAAAACCAAAACAATTAATGGTTTTTGCACGAGGGGCAAGTAGTATGTGGTATTTGGAGGGGAGTGCGAGAGCACATGAAAATGACAGCTGGTAAAACCCGGTAATAATAAACTGCCCATTTCGCACCCCCACTTGGTTAAATGTTGGATGAGTTGGGGTGTGCGAAACATAATTTTAACCATTCATTTATTTCTACGAATCTTGAGGTAGATAAAATGAAGGGGGTTTAATTCTTAGTGAAGGGTGGCCATAGGTTGAATTTTCAGGGGGGAGATGTAGTATAGGTTTGCGGGGAGATATTAATATAAAGTACAAAATGGGGGAGATGTAGTATAGGTTTGCGGGAAGAAATTAATATAAAGTACAAATTTTATATCAATCAGGTTTTTGCAAATATAAAGAAACTCATGGAATTTTGGGGGAAATTAATATAAAGTCCAAAACTTTATATTAATAGGGTTTTGTGAAGTAAGGGGTAAAAAAGGGATTTAATTAGTATAAACTTTTCGATAGTTTATACCTAGGACAGAATATTTCTCTACTCTCCTTCTTTATTAAATATTTGGAGTTCTTAATTCGAGATAAGCATAATGATGCTTTTAGCCAGGTTTGTAGCTACCCATTGCTATTCATTTCTAATATCGGAATCATTTGCATAAATGAAAAGTATGCAAACTATTACAAGGTAAAATCATATCCAATTCAAAATTATGATTCCCTATAATTATAGGACCCTAACAGTGGCTTCATTTGAGGATGGCATCTCCTTGTGAGATGTCAAGAACATCGTCAACTAGTGGCCTGATCCATTGCGCCGATCCCAAGCCTGCACATGCTTTGTCATATAATCTCTGTGACTGAAAATATCAAACTGAAATCACAACCTTTTCTGCAAACTGGATTCTAGCACATGTTGAATTGAAATATGATCTGAAACTAAAAAAAAGGTACTGCAACCCTCAAAACAAACTAATAAATCATCAAGACCTTAGGATCTTCTTCTCGGCTTCAAATTTTAATGAATTCTTTCAACACTTGTTGAAAACTGGAACTGAGACTGAAACAAACTTGCTACTGAAAACAAAATCCAATCAAACTGAAATTTTACCTACTTACTCTAATCAACTGTACAATGGATGATTAGGTAAAATGAAATAGCCAATGCAACCATGCAAGCATTATATACTTTGATGGATTTTGCTGCATTTACTTGTTTGTGATCAAAACTAAAGTTCTACAACCCAATAGAAACATGTCAACAAATAAAAATTTGATAAGGAAATTTTTAATTTCCTTTGTTGACTCCACAAACTGTACAAAAGGATCTTCCAAGGCATATTCACTAATGTTCAACTGATCCAGGCAACTGTACATTTGTTCTAGATGGCCTCCATGCCATGAAACTAAAATTTTATTTTTACCTTTATTTCCCTGCAAAATTAACCTATGATTGTCCTGAGATAATCGCACATTTTCAGATAAGCTTTGTGATGATATTTCTACTGATGGAAATGTGTGCCTGATGAGACTTTTATCATCTTGATTCTGAAGCTCATAGTTAGTTGATGGAGAGATATTTTGATTGCATTCATCATCCAACACATCAGCAATTGGATCATGAAAAACTTGGAAGGATTGTTGCAACCTATTAAATATGGGTTTCAATGGGACTTCATAGATTTCTACAGACTTCTCATCCTTTGCTTTAGAGATATTATAAAAAAATTCCTTTAAAAACTGAAATGCTTCAAAACATAGTGGTATAGAACTTTCTTGTGTCATTTTATCAGGTATTTAAATGGAATTTGATAACTGTAATTGTGAAACTGAAGAATCTTGATCAAGAGTTTCATTGTCTTCTTTATTGTCAATAACAATACTTAAAGACTACTGATTTTTTATTGCATTAAAGTTGTCTCTGATGAACTGAAATGAAGAAAAAAAGAGAGGCAAAGGTCCTTCACTTATTTCCATTTTTTCTGCACTTTTTTCTTCACTCCCATAGCTGATATGTATTGGTTCGTCACTCATGTATTCTAGCTATTGAAACTGAATTTCCTCATCCCACAAAATAGCTACTGATTTCTTTGTAAAGTTAGCTTGAATTTGGAGAACATAATTATCATCATACTGATCATACTTAGGAAAATCATTAAAAGAAGGAATGTTGTCAAACATACACATTAGATCAGTAGATTTCTCCTCCACATATTGATCTGTAAATCCATTTTCTGATGTATGGTAGTTGGGATTAGCAAGAAAGTGTTTATGGCTAGCAACCTCTTCTTTTCTTGCAATAAGTGGGTCATGGTGATCTTGAAAGAAAAATCCATCTTTCATGGTGATTTTTTGTATCATTTCCTCTCTTTTACTTACCAAAATGTGATTTTTACCTCTGAAGATGTCAGGTGCTCTGCAATGTTGTTTTTCTCTTCTTCTGCTTTCAACTTTTCCCTTCTAATTAGCAGATTAACTTCTACATATACTGCAATATTATGCATTTGTTCAAGTGTTGCGGAGTTTCTTTCTCTTAGCTGAAACTCTATTTCCGGATCAAAGGCCTTTGGATAATGCAAGAGAGATGAGCCAGGAGGATGTCTTATATTTGCTGGCATTGAATAATAAACTTGATTAAATCTGGCAGAAAATCGTTGTATTGTCTCGTTTGACTGTATTTTCAACTGATCATATTCTTCTATGATCATAAAAAGGTTGACTTTGATTATCCATCTATCAAGGAAAATTTTGACAAACTGTTGGAAATTTGAGATGCTTGCAATAGGCAAGTTCTTGAACCAACTCTTTACTCTACTTTGCAAAGAAAGAGAAAAAAGCCTGATACTGATATCATCTTCATCAATCTCAAATAGCTCTAGATAATTCTCAAAACCTTGAATATGTTTTTTGGTAGTGATGTTACCATTTTCTCCATCAAACTTGGGGAGATATTTGTAATATTTATCAAGGAAATCATGGAGTATAGGAGGTAAGATGAGTAGCTTATATCTATCCGAAACTTTACAAGGTCTAGAAATACGTACAGGAGTTTTAAGATTAGTCTTGATTACTTGAGGCTTATCAATCGGAAGATGATCATCATAAGTTTCAAAAGAAAGTTGCTCAAAGGGATAAGGAGAATTTACATTTATAATCTTCAAAGGAAAGTAATTAAATACTAGTCTAAGATCTTTTCCAAAATAGAATATACATTGAAAAACTTTCTTGATGAGAAAGAACATGATGTCTTGGATTATAATCCAAGTTAAAAACTTGATGTTCCCATGTTGCTCTTTCAGGTTCATTCCTCCAGTGGAGTCTTGGATTTGATTTTGAAAATGATTTGGAGTCGCCAGGTGGATGATTTTAGCCTTTATGTGTCTGATCACTGTCCACCATCATAGATCAGATATGATCCTTGTATAATCTTTCTGAAGAATATATTCCTCCCCAGTATGTTCGTCATTATGTTATCACTCAGTAATTTCTCAAGGCTAAAGAAAGAAATGACCGAGGTAACCACAAACCTACTTTGAAGTTTAGGATATAGCCCTCTTAAACTCAGAGAGGGCTCTCTCTGTATAATTTATATTTATTTGACATAGATATTACTAGGCTAGTTAATAAGTACAGAGTTGGTTTTTGAATTGGTTTGGTTGGAAATTCAGAGGAAGGCCATTGGGCAATGGAGTCAAAGAGGCTTGGGTGATCAATTTGCAGAAGTATCAAGTTTAAGTGAAAAAGGGCAAGGTAGACATTACTACTGGATCCTTTAGATTTGAATGAAATGTAATAAAAGAAGAAGGGAGACTCAATAGAAAATAGGGAGCATTTAAGAATTCCCTAATATGGATATAAGAATAAAGGTTCAATCGAAACTAGGGAGCAATGAAGAATTCCCTAATCTGGATATCAGAAGAAAACATGTAAATTACTAGCAGTTAAAGACAGAGTGTACGATCTCAACAAATTCTGCAGTAATACTCCTGTTAGACAATTTAGAATTAAGAAGAAAATAAGATGGAAACAATGGAAAACACATATACAGTGAGGAAAACTTCACCAATTGATATGGCACATGAATCCTGAAACAACTTCTCTTTTATTAGTGCAAATAGTCACTTGAACTTAGTGAACTGCATCACGCTGAATGGTGTGGTTCTTGGTTACAAATCCAAACAAACACACATAATACTTCGAATGATGAAGTACATATAGAGAGATATTACAAACTGATTGCAATTTACACTGTTTCAACAGACATTGTATTATTAGCTAAAATTTAAAAAATAAACTCTAACAAAGACCAGATAATAGGCTTGACAGAGTGGACTGATATCCTGACAGTGTTTTGGAGGAAACATTTGTTGAGTAGGCCTATTGGTAAGGATTTGCTATTAGAAATGATTTTTTCTCTCCTTATTTCATTGTATTCTGTTTATGATTGTTTATTGACTTTTCATCATTTTATTATTGTCATAATATATTTTGGAAAAAATATAAATATCATTTTCCAAAATATTCGATTAAATTCATGAATGAAATTTATAATCAAAAATTTCAACATAAAAGCCATCCTGTATTTCAAATCTGTGTGTAGTTTTCCCTTTCACCTTTTCTCTGTAATTCCACTAGTTAATTCCTTTTATCCGTGTAAAAACCTGTGGATAAATTTCCAAACCATGTGTTATTTTTTTTTACAAACCATGGGTTCTTTTCTCTTCTCATCTTTTTACAAAAGAAAGTGTAGTTTTGTAAATTCATGGTTAGTAAAATATTTCATTTTGACTTTTTATCCCTATAAATTAAAAATATCTTTCTTCTCTATGAAAACTCATTTACCTGTTTTTCCCCATATATGTAAAACTCAGTGAATTCTATTTCACATGTAGCTATAAAATCAATTCACCGGCTTAGCCTTCCATTTCTTATGAATCTCGTTTTACTTCATCTCTTTCCATCCATATAATTTTTCTTTCATAATGTTAAGAAATTTCATTCCCACCACATTTATTAGATTCAAAACCAAAATAGTTAATGGTTTTCGCACGGGGGGCAATTAGTATGTGGTATTTGGAGGGGGGTACGAGAGGACGTGAAAATGACCGTTGGAAAAACCCAGTAATAATAAACTACCCATTTCTCACCCCCCCTTGGTTAAATGTTGGATGAGATGGGGGGTGCCAAGCATAATTTTAAACATTCATTTATTTCTACGAATCTCGAGGAAAATAAAATGAAGGGGGTTTAATTCTTAGTGCAGGGTTGGCCATAGGTTGACTTTGCAGGGGAAGAGGTAGTATAGGTTTGCGGGGAGAAATTAATATAGAAATTAATATAAGTACAAAATTTATATTAATCAGGTTTTTGCAAATATAAAGAAACTCATGGAATTTTGGGGAGCAATTAATATAAAGTCCAAAACTTTATATTAATAGGGTTTTGTGAAGTAAGGGGTAAAAAAGGGATTTAATTAGTATAAATTTTTGGATAGTTTACACTTAGGATAGAATATTTCTCTGCTCTCCTTCTTTATTAAATCTTTGGAGTTCTTAATTCGAGATAAGCATAATGATGCTTTTAGCCAGGTTTGTACCTACCCATTGCTTTTCATTTATAATATGGGAATCATTTGCAAAAATGCAAAGTATGCACAATATTACATGGTAAAATCATAGCCAATTCAAAATTATGATTCTCTATTATTATAGGACCCTAACAGACCCTCAATTATCCACAAATATAAGAATACAAGATACACTGACAATATCGTTGCAGTCTCTATGCCATATCTCATCTTGTCAGTCCTTCAATCCTAATATTCCCTCTAGATCCCTTAGTCCATCAAGAGACAACACATAGAGTATCCAGGAGTGATATCTCCTATCACTTCTGCAATTCGCTTATGATACAATGAAAAAGGGTTGATCCAATCTAGTCTTCTAGGTTGACCAACCCTTGAGCTCTAATAATCCAATCTAGTAGCTTCTTTCGTCCATCAAAGAGATACACATTAGGCTAGACACTTCACCCAATCACACAATAGTCAATGTCCTTATTGTATGTTACTTGAGGGCTACTTTGGGCTATCAACGTGTTTCCCCCCAACAATTCAATGATGCCCAATACTCCACTGTGAAATATGCTCCTTGTTGAGGTTTCCAATCACTGAAGTCAACCTCAAAAATTGTCTCCCACAGGATGCATATGTCCACACAATAGGACTGATCCACCTAGAAAGTAATCCAATCTTCAACCAACAATGGCATGATACCCGGTTGTACATGATGTTTCAGTTACTATTCTAGTAAGGGGACCCAGTCAAATGTTGTTTTAGCCCTTCGAAACAATCCAGGATACCTCCAAATACTATGGCCTGTCCCTTCCCATAGTCCTACTCACTCATTGTCCCTTTAGGCCACCTGTGATGTTTGTTCAAGGATTACGTCCCTCATAGAATAGTCCTATAGGACTATGGCCTTGTCTACATAGAGGAATAGGGCTTCCACCCTCCAAACATAACTATCCCTAAAACTCATGCTCAACCTCCAAAAACAACACTTAAGTATTGCGGCCTTCTCCTGCTCAACCTAAGCCCTTGAAATAAGTGTGAACCAACCCAAAAACCACCCTCTCCTTTCAATATCTGCCACCCTTCTTGAAATCGACTGCCTTATTGAGAAGTCTATGATTTGTTTCTCTCTTGTATGCTCTAAAATGACATATCTCACCTTGCATTTATAGAATATACAAGGAATCCATGAATTTTACAATGGACATGCCTTTTGGAATTAACATTTCAAGCCTACGTGACTTGACTATCCGAAAATCCATTGTCAACTTCAAAAATTCATATCTCATTAAGGACATCTAATATTTCAATGATTCTCGAAGAATTGGATTCTCCTCGCTGTCCTCTATCATATCCATCCATCACATGTCAAAAATGCCTCATGGTTGTGGCCTGAAAATCGATGGGTGCAAAACCCAAACCTTGGATTCCAAGCCCACAAGTGACTCTTGTGGTGTTCCAACCTCCAAACCCTGAACCCTAGGACTTGGAATACATCCCAACCTACTCAAAAATCGGCATATCTCTCTCTCTCTCTCTCTCTCTCTCTCTCTTTCTGTCTCTGGGCTTATTTATCTCATGTGATGGCTGAAAGGTTGTGCATCACCTTGGCTAAGTCACTAGAGGGGGTCCCTTTTATTTGTTGGCACCTATGGTTGTTCCTGTTGCTACTGGGTGGCCTGGCACTAGAGCCTACTTATGTTGGATATGCCTATGGCATCACTCCTCTCATATGTGACTATATAGGTGCTACTTAAGTGGCCAATATATATATATATATATATATATATATATCCATCAACCCTTTCCATTCCCTCACAAATGAAACATCACATGTTTGCACAT
Organism: Pinus albicaulis; assembly: GCA_034641835.2. NCBI lineage: Eukaryota > Viridiplantae > Streptophyta > Pinopsida > Pinales > Pinaceae > Pinus > Pinus albicaulis. The sequence continues at coordinate 210,039,468 of CM076578.1, read as the reverse complement.
CCAAAATGGACCCTTATATATTTGTGACCACATCATTGTCCACTTTACCTTGTTATTTGAAGAGATTATTTAGAATGAACAACACTTCAAAATGATATCCATATAGGTTTATGATTTCCTTTCCTTACACGGCATGATCCTCTTCCCCAAATCCTTTCTTATCATTTCTAATTTAAATCAAGGTCTTCATGAGGGCCTCCTTGGAATATAAGAACCAATTACCATCATAGAATGTTGGGAATTTATTTTTGTATAACATCTCGTGTTTATCCTTGAATTCATGCACTTACTTTGCCAATGCCTTTGTTTTCTTCTCAACCAATTTCACTAGTTTTTGTTTTATTTTCATCTTATTATCCCTTGCTACCAATCTAGATCTATCATTATTTTCCTCTACGACATCCTCCCTAGTCATATTATTAAGGAAATATATTATCCCTCCATCCTTGGCACATAAATAATTGATATTTTTCTTAGTCAAATTCATCTCTATATTGACTCTCTTGATAGTGTCTATTTTATTCTAGATCAACTCCATATGATCCTAGCTCTTTTCCACTACCTTCATTATTTTGTCTCATATGATTTCTCTTGCAAACTTAAAAGTGTGTTTCCTTCTCACGACTTCTAGTTCAAATTTAATTTTATAACCTTCTTCTTGTGTTCGATATAGTTATATCTTTGAGAATTCTAACTGATCTTCCTTTTTCTTCAATTCCCCCTCCTGATTGAAGAGTAAAACTTATAGTTTCTTGGAATACACTGGTGGTTCCATTGATTCCACTTGTCTGGTGAGAACATCAAGGGTTTGGTATGACTCAGAAGTATCGTTTTTATTTTCCTTCATCCCTTGTACTTGTTCCTCTAGTAACACAACTTGATATTTGTATTCTTTATTCTTAATTAGAAAAAAATATAGCTTCTGCTTTACCTCCTCGTTCTCTTTCTCTGCCTCTTCCAACGTATCTGTTTTCATGGGGTGTGCATCTCGGATTTTGAGATTTTTTTTCATGGAGGATATTTCCCTATGCTTGTCTTCTAACATGGTTTTATATTAGTTAAAATCACAAGGATACGTAGCTAGGTGGGTGATTTTATCCTCCAAGTTTTTTATCTTCATTTTCCTAGATCTACATACCATCCTTTCATATTTCAACTAGTTGTTCGCCTTGTTGTACAACTCCTGCAACTTTCAGGTTATGGCATTAGTTCAATGCATTTTCCTATGCATAATATGATTCCATGGTATCAGTAGATGGAATATGATATAATAGAAATTAAATTTGATGGACATCATAATCTGACATTGACCTGACTGTCTGGCCCTTGGACTACAACATCGCTATCTTGAAAATTCCCCTTTCATGCTCCAATGCATTCTTAACCTGCATTCATGGAATTGGCTAGTTTTCACATATCCTTGTGCCTCTCTTCCTCTCTTTTTTTTCTTGCTTAGCCATCTCTTGAAACTTCTCTACCATTGACACATGTCCAGGCTTGGAAACCTCACCTGACTCTATTACTTCAAATGTTGACATAGTAGAGGGCATATGTTCAATGGTGAAAGATTTTTTTGATTGGGCTTCAAGTTGGTTGTTATACACAACTAATGCATGTGACTTTGTCTCTTCATCATCATTCTCCTCCTCATCATCCCCTTTGACTTCCTCTCCCTTGAACTTCTTGGATCTAGGTTCCCCCCATTGATTAATATCCATAGGTTCTTAAGTGGCCATTTTCCTCCCTCAAAGTTGTGATGTGCTTAACTGTACTGGACATAAGTTTTTTTTAACTTCATCCCAAGTACATTTATTGGTGTGCCAATCCTCTACTATTGGATTTGGGTCATGCTTATGATTTTCTCTATCTTTATATTTTATCCTCTCATAAATGATTTTATGTGGGTCGTACTTCCATGATCCTAATTGAGGGAAATCAAAACTTTACAAGATATTATCCTTGATATTTAGGGAATTCCTTTCATTTACCACAAATGGGCCTACCTCATTAGGTAGGTGGGAGGTTATTTCTACCTTCCTTGATGTGAAATTTACATTATCATTGTTGAAACTTTGTCTTACATACTTCAATTCAAAGATGCAGGGAGTCAGGAATACTAGTAGCTGATAAGGTTTATCTTCGAACCCATAAACTATGATGAATTTATATTCTTGGAAAATGTACCAATCACCTATTCTGGTATGAAGAGTAAACTGTAACTTCTCTCGAAGGAGTTGGGGGGTTCTTGGTAAAGGTTCATCGTGAAACAAGGTATAAACAACTAACATAAAATATGACACATATTTGAAGAAGTCTTGGTTATTTTCTGGTTTGTTAACCATGGGTAACCACTCATAAATAGGTAATAGACAGTTAATTTCATGCTCCATCATTTTTTGTATTAGGGATGTTTTCTCGTAGTCAGCCAACAAGAAATCAGTAAGCAGGGCTTTGGAGTTGGGCTTTAAGTTTTCAAGGTGGGAAAAATTATAGTCAATAAATAAGTGGAAAAGGTGATCTTGGTACTAAAAATACCTTCGTTCTCCAAATTATATCAGTTGGGGGTGAAATTCATTAAACAAGAACTGAGGAAAATCAAATTTTGTACAAGAATTGGTGGTTGGGTGATACAAGTTGACTAGGAAACCTTACATAATTACAGCTACATGAACATTGGTATTGAGACAAAGGACATGGGAAATCATCAAGAAATATATCTTTGGCATTGAATCAAATACCATGATGGGGTAGGGGGAGGCCCAAAAGGGGAAACAATTCCTTCTTTGACATACCCATTGACTATATGTTTCTTTATCTCCATAAAAGAGCCTTCCATTTCTCTTCAAGTATGTTTTTGTGTAGCTTTTGCATACCTACTTTGTATGGAAATGAGAAAATATCTGCAATGGATTCTGGAGTTGGCTTGATTACTTCCTTGTCTTCTTATAAAGAGATAAAAACTCTTCGATCTAGTAGGTTTTATTTAACGACCCAAGATACTATTCAATTTCCAAAAAGTGATAAACTTGTGGAAGCATTGTTAGGACCAACATTGATGTAGATAAATTGTTATGGTCCCCTATTATATCACAAGTACTTTGTACCAATTGGATTTCCTTTCTCACGTTGTACGTTGTTACAAAAAGGTCCCAAACATTGGCATCTTGATCATAGAAATTAGGGTCTTTGAATTTCTTAACCATTGGTACATCATTGGAGCATGGAGCAGATGAGGTGGCAATTGAAAAAATAGGATTTCTTGAGAAAGGGATTGGTTGACTTAAGTGGAGTGAGAAATATAACCAAAGTGAAATTTTCATGTGATATTAACCAACCAATGAGTAAATGCAACGTGACTGAAGGAGATTGGGCGATGGGGTGGAGGGAAACTTATTAAAATTTTTAAGTTGCATGACCAACACACACAAAAATAAAAGTGAGTCCCTGAGGGATTTGCGCTGGAATTCAACCAATTCTAGGGTGAATTTAGCTCATGATAAAGGACTAATTAGATAAAATGAATAGTTTATTCGCCAAAAGAAGTACTTTTTAGAAGCAATAGTGCATTTTTTTGCGTGGGTAAGGTTGGGGTTTCCCTTTAAAATTAAAATTCTTCTAAATTTGGCTCAAGAAAGGGTTTCAAGAGGTGAGATTCATGAGTCGGAATTGAATTAGCAATTTTCATTTGTGAATTTTGAATTAGGTAAATTTTGAGGTCTAAAATGAGCCCCCTAAGTATATTAAAAATAATAGTAGAAATAGTAAAATAAGATTAGATTACATCAACAAATTTTAGAGATTAAAAAAAAAACTACTTTTGCAACCTATATTTTCTACTTATATCGCTATGGTTTTACTAAAATTTCGAGTGGCAGCACTTGATAGAAGCATAATTTAATTCTTCATCCAAGGAGTACCTATGTTCCATACTTTCAATGGAAATTACCACATGAAAAAAGAGAAATACATGAAATAATGTGATTGCAATCATGTTTTTCATGTATTTTTCATTGTTTTTGTAGCAAGGTCTATCAAAAGTATGCAACATGGATACTCCTTGGATGAGGAATTAAATTTTGCATCCAATGAATAATCCAAATCGAAATTTGAGTATAATTGAAGGGAAATAAGTTGAAAATATGAGTTGAAAAACGAGTTTTTTTATTTTTTAATCTTTAAAAATTTGCATCCAATGACATCATAATCTTGAATCCTATTAGTTCTTAGAAATTTTATTTTGGTTTTACATTCTTTTAGGCCCATTTTAGATATCCAAATTTCTCTAATGGAGCTCAAAGGACATGGAAATGGAAAATTTTAGTTCACGCGTGCACCAAGCTAACTTGGAAGAAAAATAGGACCAAACAACGACAAAAATGGGCCCTCGTACTATTTTTATAAAATTTGGATTGACATGTGGTAGGAAATTATTGGTTGTAAAGTTCATGGCTTATGTGATGATAACGTCATGATGATGCTAGTGTGAATGTGTACCTTGCCACATGTCTTGAAGGTGGCACCACATGGAAGGTAATGATTGGATGTAAAGAGGACTAAGTAAAGTGACATGTTGCTACCTGTGGATATTTTTCTTAGGAGGTTTACGTGGCAAGTGAGCTTGCATGGAAGGCTAGTGTGGGAGGTGGCTCCATGGAATGGCTAACATGGGGCCAACGTGGCACTTCCACATGCCACTCAAATATTGATTTGAAACTTTGGATGAAGTATAGAGGGCACGAAGAGCTGACATGTGTCCCACTCCACACCCCTTGAGTAGGTTATCTCCCATGATAGTTGGCAGTGCGAGGGCATCATGGGTCATGAGATGGGCTTGCGCACCCACCATCGTATCAAGATGTAATGTAGTTTTCCTCGCACACCCTCTAACCCATCGTTTTTGTTTATCTATGTTAGTGCCTTCCGATTGGTGCCCACACATCAATGCTACTGAGAGAGATTCCCTCTTTTTATACCTTAGCTTATGGCTTATGAACCCTAGTTTTAGAGCCTTCGTTAAAATATCCCTTTCGATCCTTGTCTTCTCCTATGCATCCTCTGAGTTTGGGACATTGAGAATAAATATACCTAAGAGTGGTGCATTTGGATACTAACAACACCTTCCAAAGACACAAAGAGGAGACATTAAATATACTGATTTCATTGCAACCACTACCAATCCGAACATACATATGGATTGACATGACTATGGATTTTATAATGGCCCGTCCAATGGAAGGAAACAAATCCATGATCATGGTGGTAGCCAATCTGTTATCCAAATATGCTCATTTTTGTTCCCTACCACTTCCATTTACTCTCTCCACAATTTCCCTTTCTTCATTGACCATATTTTAAAATTATAGGCATGTCGAGTACCCGTGTTTTGGATTGAGATCCTACCCTCACTTGCAAATTTTTGTTGTTGTTTTTTAAAATCTAGGGTTTACAGCTAAAAATGAACACTACATATCACTCCCGAATAGATGGTTATAATGAAGTGGCCAATAAGTACCTAGAAACATGTTTGAGATCCTTTTCCTTAGGAAAACTAGACCATTGGGAAAAATGGCTTCCCTTAACATAATGGTGGTACATCATCGAGATACCAAAATGATTCCATATGAAGATATTTATGACTCAAAACCATTGTCAGTAACTTCATATTTACTAGGCACTTTGAAGGTTCAAGTAGTGGGTCACACACTCCACACTAGAGAATCCATTATCCACATCCTAAAGGACAATTTGGTTATGGTTAAAAATAGAATGAAGAAACAAGTAGACCAATATCACTCCAAATATTCTTATATATTAGGCGAATATATGTTTCTTTTCCTTCAACCCTACAAACATGTATCACTCAAAGATAAAATGCCTTGAAAATAAACATCTATGTCCTATAGACCTCATGAGGGCATTTAGTGCATTATAAAACTAGTATAAAAACTATCTCTTCTAACTCGCTCCAAGATTCATCCATTATTTCATGTGTATTTATTATGAAAGGTTGTGGGATTGAAGTGTGAGCTACAAAATAGCTTACCCAAACTTGACGAAGATGGTTCCATTTCATTTCAACCAAAATTGTTTTGGATACTAGAGATCATGAATTGCACCATCTCATGATCAATGAGGTATTGATGTAGTGGATATATATGCCACTTGAAGAAGCCATATGAGAACCATCAATGATACTACAACAATTTTGTCATCTCTAGCCTTAAGGAAAATACTACTTGAAGGGGTAGGGCATATTAGAGCAATAACATAACCTTCATAAATTAGGACACCTGGAAAATAGCTAACTGTTGTATGCAACCATCCTCTTTCAATAAGGCCTATTTGATAATAATTGATAGTTATTCAATTTAAAAGATCATCTTTATATTTCCCACTAGTTGCCTCCCATTGGTGATGGGACCACAAGTAGTGAAGGTTTTTGCTATTAAAAATATATTTGAAGAGATAACATACTAAATTCGTCATATGTTTTGTATTTGAAGTTCTTTTCAATGAAATATTGGCCCACCTTAAGAGGCAAGTGAACATTTTTTTCTTCTTTAAAATTTCTTAGTACAAGGATAATTCTTACATGTTTCATGTTATTATTCTTTCGTAGATCTAGTTATTACAACTATAATCTTCGTATATTTATAAGAATTTTCTTCTTTTAAAGGGGGTAGGGCACATTAGGGCGCTAAAACGACCTTTCTAAATTAGGATGCCTAGTAGTTAGCTAATTATTGTATGGACCTGTCCTCTTTCAATAAGGCCTGTTGGATAATAATAGATAGTTATTTAATTTGAAAGGGTCAACTTTCTATTACTCACTAAGTAGTTGGCACCTAATGGTGATGGGACCACAAGTATTAAAGGTTTTTGGTATTGAAATATATTTAAAGAGATAAACAACTACAATTCATCTTGTGCTTTGTAATTGGAACTCTACTTAGTAAAAAAATTGCCCACCTTAAAAGGCAAATGAACATTGTTTCATTCTGTATATTTTATTAATACATAATTTTTAATTTTTCATACATCTAATTATTACAATTTTAAACTCTATATACTTACGTATTTGTATTTCTATTTTAAAAATTAACCAATATTATAAACACTATTTACTCTTTATTGCATAAATTTTTTATTTAACATGCTTTAGACAAATTTGAAGATGTTAACTTATATAGTGACTACGCAATCTATATTATGATAATCTTCTCAATTATTTACATTAAGTAATGTGACTTTTTTTTTTTTTAATGGTTAATGCAATGTAAAAGAGATCACATAACACATTATTCCTCTATATTAAATATATTTTGCATATAATGATAGCATATTTTCTCTTCAATTGTATTAATATTTTGAAGAACATTAACTCTTTTTATGTTGTTATGTAGCCGATGGCCCATGGCCTTCAAGTAACCACTTTGTAATATACATGCGCGCTGCTGGGCCAAATGTACTGGTAGGTCAGGCATGGGCAGGGGGTGAGAACAGCAAAAGACTTTGGGCGGAGGTTGTCATCGTCAAAAGAAAGTAGCCACAGCATAGAATGTTACCATGTGCACATCTTAATACATATCTATAGCATTAATGCTAGAATATTGGATTTTCCTTCAATATCTGCTAGAACATTGCTTTCTTTGAACGCTTCATGGCTCCTTGTAGGTTTAGTCTAATGAATTTCAATAACCTATAGGAACAATGGATTTCAACAACCTCTAGGAACAATATCTTAATCCTAAGAGATATCTCATCAAGTTTCAATGTATCATTTCATTTTCACTTTCTCGCATATGTGATATATCCTTTCTCGATTGTGTGTGCTTTTTTCTTGGTTTTATATGTTATAAAGATGGCTTAATGTTGACTTAGCATGATTTTAGAGAGATGTAGAATGCTTATTGTATTTAGTAGTATCTCATTATTTTAAAATATTTATTTTTTCGTGTCTTTATTTTTTTAAGCTATTTCTTCCTAGTGAATTTTTTTTATTTAGTGTTTTATTATCATAAAGTTATTTTTGAAATTATATATGTTATTGCATTTTGATGTCACTGATTGGTTTCAATATTTTGATGTGTCAACTAATTTTGAAATTATATATGTTATTGCATTTTGATGTTACTGATTGGTTTAAATATTTTGATGTGTCAACTCTCTCCTTCATGATGGACCATAATGAAACGTTGAGGTATTTAAGGATGGATATGTCATCTTTTGAAATTTTCCGATATAATAAAAATTATTGTAAAAGTTTTTAATATGAGATTACCCATAGCCATTGTGTTTTATTATTAGGAGTGAAAGAATTTTAACTCAGAATCTTTCTACACAACGAATTTACTATGAAAATCTGAAATCTAAAACTAATAAATAAAATTTTCATAATATTTAAACTTTCGTTTCTTATAATGTTTTTTTCCTATTTATCATTTAAGTATAATATACCTAATAAAAAAATAAAAATTAATATAAATATATTAATTCCAAAAAAACAAAAAAAATTAATAGTTAGTATTTTTATGTAAATTTTTTTTAAAGTTGGTATAAACTTTTTTTTATTAATAAAAGGATTTTATTGATTTCACGATTTTCCAAAAAAACTAATCTTAGAGTATAAGTCTGCAAATTAGATATTCCACTAAAATTATCAAGGCTTTCAGATCCCTGGATAAAAAATGATTCTATTGACTATTGTTCTTATAGAGCTAATACAAAGATAATCAATAATAAACATGCTCCTGATCTAGAAGATTTAAAGTAATAATGAAAAAACACTCTGTGAAGATTATGCCTTTGTTGTCTCTTTGTTCCTCTAAGAATCCTCTAGGAGGTCTGAAAAAGAGGAAACAAAACAAAGAGCACTGACACCATCCACTCACGTGAGAGATACACCCATAACATCATATATGATGAAGACCATTTCATACTATATAAAAGGTGCCAAAAAAGTCTTTGTGGACACCATTTTGAGCGTTTATGAAGTAGTGCAACCCTTCAATCTGAGATAATGACTGGAGAGAAGGTAAACATATTGGATGATCGAGAAGTATTGATTGGTGGAACATTGATCATAGCAGGAGCTTCGATGGTGTACTCTAAGTCAAAATCAGAGTTTGAAACCAAATATTTTCCACCCTTTGAAAATGCGTGATTATATCATCCAAGAATAAGCGAACATTCCTGAGGAGGCATTTTATATTTTCCTGGCCTGCCAAAATATTGTAAGTTTATACTTGTTTGTCTCAGAGCACCAGACGAAATAGAGTGTCCATGTGTTGATGTACTACAATGGACTGTAGGAAATGCAGTCTCCTCATTCAGAATTTCCTAGGATCAAGAATCCATTTGAGATCATGAACACCCACCTTTGAATCAAAGAAATAAGTCTTATCACCAAATTCCCTTGATTCCATATGTCGAATCTCTTTTCTAATCTCGAAAGGGAGAGAGTTGAACAAGGTTGCAACTGACTTCCAACCAAATAAGCATCTTGAATGAGAAATAGAAATGTTGGCACCCCTCTATTTACACGCTATTCTCTATCAAGGCGAGATTGATCTGAATATGGGAAAACTAGTTTTGTTGTACTAGCTCCCTCATCAGTAATAAAAAATGTGTTTAGGATCGTCTCATATTAGCAAGTTGTGAAAGGATTTATGTGTCAAGTTTTGTGTCTTTTATAGGAAATTTATTAACTAAATTAGGTGTTAAAAACACATGTACAACAAATAAATTGTAGAGAAATAACACATAGCAAACACATTACACAATAGCTGATAATAGAGTTCACCCCTCTTGGGCTACATCTCCATGGACCTACTTCAACTAGCTAGGTAATCTTTGGATTAATGGTCAATTATCTGATTACATGCACATGTAGTGCTCCAATGGCTTTGAAACCTACTCCATTATCTTCAGAAGACCCAAAAACCTCAAAATAGACTCTTCAATCTTTGAAAATGGTCTTCAGCTGATCTAGGCATGACCTCCTCTCTTGGCGGCCCTAGGCTTCTTTAATATTAAAAGTGGAAAACTCACTTACATAAGTTCTCCAAATCCTCTGCAACCTACGCCATCATGCTCAGAGCATCAAAAACATCTAGGAATGACTATTCTTGAGCCAAAATTGGTTGAAATATGCTAAAGTTATGGCTTATTCAGATTTCCCTAGGAAAACTCCTCCAAATCTGGAATATCTCCAGTTAAGTCCACCAAAATTGGTAGTGGCACCGGAAATGGTGGAACCTCCAATACTTCGCCGAATTAAACTCAAGATTAATTATTCTTAATTGATGTTTAAGTGCGCTTAACTGGGGCTTAGCGCTTTAAGCGCAATTGACAAAGAAATCTGAATTAATTCAGATTAGCGCATTTAAAATAGGATTAAGGTTTAATTAACCATGTTTAACACTTTAATCCATGCCATACTAATCTAAGCCTCTGCCATAGGCTTTGGGCATGGTCCTATGGACCAAGGGCTGGCCCATTGGGGCTGGACCTTTAAACCCCCACTCAAATCCTTCACAAACTTCAAATAAATGTTGATGCCCATACATGTTAAGTCACAACTTGGGTGTAGTGGTATGTGTGTGCGCTTTCTTAGGGGAGGTCGTGGGGTACAGCCCCAACCTCTTCCCTTCCGCCCATATTAATTTTGCCACAAAATTTAATATAAGGTTTAACCTTACAAAAATTTCTCCATAATATTTATACATTTGAACTTTGATAGTTGTGGATAATTCGTACTTTAGACCATGATAAAAATTTGGAACTTGGAAGGGGGCATGTGGTGGCCTCCAGGACAGCCACGTGTCTTCATGCCATTGGTCCATCAAAAACCAATAAAATTGTGACAAGTCACAACCAACCACAATTCGACACTTATCATCCTATCATTGAGCCGGAGGAAAACCCAAAATTTTGACCTTTGACCCTGTTTGACCCTTCTTTTTTTAAATTCACCTATTTGGCACGTCGATCAACAGGCTCTAACTTTCAAATACAGATCTGTTTTGAGTGAAATTAATTATGTTGGATTCTTGGCGATGGGCCCAATCCAATCATTCTATTTTGGTGTGATTCTGAGCACTTTGAAGTTTTGGAAAATTTTTGCCCCCAATCCAGATTTCGATCACTCCTTCCCACTAACAGGATTTTGGACACACAAAAGTTTGTTATTTGATAAGAGCTTAATACTCATCTCTTTCCCAAGTTCTATAAACTTGATTATACTTGGAAAAGTATCCATGACAACCACTTGGTTTCACTTACATGCCTTGCCTTGCAAATGGCTTGGCGCTTCAATCAATGTCCTCCTTTTGTTGCTGACCCAATCAAACACTTGGTGGTGCTTGCTGACTGATAAAACACTTTGTTGTACCAAAGTGATCCCTCGATGCTTGGAAAACTAACTGATGGCCTTCCCATTGAGAATCATGTTCCTCTTTTGGATACACATGCATTTGATGCAAACTTCTCCTTGGAAACCACTTTCCCAAGTTAAGCCCATCTGAGTAAACTACAGAAATGAGTTCCAACATCAGTAATAACAAGACAAGAAATTACCATTCTTGTTTACCTCCACAATTCCAAATTCCACATCTGGAAGAATGCATTTGCCATCTCTTTCACTTCTTGGCATCAACACATCAAACGATCTACAATGGATGCAAACTTTTGGCTGCAATATTTTTGGCATCTTGTCCCTCTTTCCATCATCCTCTATTATTGACATGTTTCTCATGCCATGATTTGGGAACAAAGGATAATCATGATCCTCTCACTCAAGAGTGGACCTTCCCAAAATCCTGCGACATCTTGTCACAAATACAACCATCAATATGAAAAACACAGCATGCAAGAAACTTAACTTGATGGCATATCCTTTATCTCCTTCAAAGAAACAAATTTCACATCATGTGAAAATCTCCATGTACTCTTACGTCTTGGTGTCAAAACTCATCGACCAAACACAAGTCGACAAAACATGCCTCTTCAAACAACTGACTCTCATGTCAAACTAAAACATGTACAAATTTCCATCTTAGCTTCATCTAAGTGAGTCAACATAACTCTACTTTCAAACACCTTCATGGAGTAAACATGAAAAATGCATTAAATTGGAAAATAAATGCATCAAATAGGCAATATTTGCATCAATCATCAAAAGACATGTAAGGCCTTAACTGGATAAGAAATCTAGTCATCTTTTACCAAACCATTTCAATGGCGCTTATTTCAACTGCACTTCATCATGTGAATCATCCTGACCCACATCAATTATTTAATCCTCTTTTCCATTCATGTCAAGATCTCTTTCCACCTTCTTCAAATGTCGTGGATGACTTGTTGGATACAAAGTCCAACACTTGTCTGCAAGATGACCTTGCTTATGGCAATGAGTGAAAAACAATTACATCTTATTTTCAAAATGGTTTAATTTGTCCAATGGACCTTTGGCTTTATGCCTCCTTTGTTTAGAAAGTTTCATGTGCATGCCTATCTTCTTCCAACATCTTGAAACATTATGGTTATTCAAACCACAAAAGGAACATGAAAATTTTCTCCAAATCTGATGTGAAGATTTACCATGTTTATCATAATCAAAAGCAACTTGATTAAAAGCATATTTATACCTTGCACATTCACCTTTGTCGCCTTTTTGAGGAGGTGAATTTGATGACGTAGTGGCTCTCTTCGAAATACCAACAATGGCTTCAATGACTTTAGAGCTTTCAACATCCTCATGTTTTCCATTCTTATTAGTTTCATGCTTATGAGCATCTTCTTGCAATGTGGGTGTAAAATTTTTGCATTCCTCATGAACACAATCTTTACAAGCTTGAGGTAATGAACATGTAATGAAAGTCCTTCTTGGAACACCTTCATGTGCCTCCTTGGCTTTGGAACATTCTCCATCATGTTATCCATAACCAAAACCCAAATATCTAGGCATTTCCTCAATAACAATTGGCTCAATAATGCCTTGTGCATGTTTTCCCAATCCTTTACCTTCATAGCCCATTTTCATCAATAATTTGGACCCTATTCCTCTAGTGTGTCTTTAAAAAGAACCTACACATTCATTTTGAGAAGAAATAGAAAATAAAATTGAATTTCATACCTATTTTTCATGCACATACTTGGCTAAATTTTCCTTGGCATCATGGAGTTGATTCTCCATCTCATGCATCTTTTCAAGGAGCTCTTTCTTCTCCTCCTTCGTGGCAATCAACTGCTCTTGAAGTATAATTCTCTCCCTCTTATCATCTTGAATGAGAAATATTAATGTTGGCACCCCTCCATTTACACGCTATTCTCTATCCAGGCAAGATAGACACACAGAATGATAGAGTAATGACATTAAATTGACTGACTTCAAGACTATGGACATGACTTAAAAGAGGAGAAATTGGAAAATAACCTACATTCTGATACCTTAACCCAAACAGTATTATATCATCCCAAAAAAGAAACAACGCTTTTATGTAGACAATGGAGTTAAAATTATAAACCCTTGCAACCATGGTGGGAAAAAAATTGTATGTAAAAGAAACATGACCCAAATACTGGAAAAAAAAATTTGTTTAAAGTTGAAATTTTATTCAAAGACATAGACTTGAAACTAGGTAGAAATATACTTATATAAAAGTAGAGGTATTATGGATGAAAGTTTGTTCCAAGACACAGACTTCAAACAAAATAGACCAAAATGAGAGCCAAGAAGACAAAAAATTCCCAATTATCCTATCAAGACACATAAGTAGTCGGCCTTGCTAAAACCAGATGGAAAAACTTTCAGGATACCATACCCCACAAACCGAAATAGGGAAATTGAATGAGATACCTGAAGAATCAGATCCTTGGACCACTTAGTATGGAAGAAAAATGACTAGCTCAAATAAAAACCCTAAAGTTGTTTTGTGAAAAAAAAAGAAAAAAATAAAATAAAGAACATTGTCATTTTACAAAATTACTAATCCATGTAGAGGTGTAATGGTCGAGAGTCCAAATTCCTTTAGCAAGGTAGCGATACCTCAACATCCCACTAGTTGGATTCCAACACAGCCTAGACACAGTTTATAACACGAAATAGAGAATTTATCAATAAAGGCAATAAAAATTGCCTCCACCACCCCGAATTACATCGTACCCTTTCCACCCTGTGGCTGATACGAGACATTTTTAACGACAGGACAAAAGGAAATAACATGGGTGTATATACCATTTACCTGCGATAGTAAGCATACAAATGCAAGTGTTATTGTTGGCACACTTGTTAAGGAAAACATTCTTCTCCTGTTGTAGTGAGTCATTAAATAGCTCAAAGCATGCATCATTAGCACCCACGGTTGACAGAGCCAAAACCACCATGTTTACACCACTCATTATTGCAGCAGAAACTAAGGATACAAGTAAGATATGCAACACAAAATTCCAGCCTTCTCACATAGACCATGCCCATTTATGAGGAGGTGATGTTGGTTAGTGGCACTCGTTCCAACAACCATTATCCTAACACGTATAGACCAAGAAGAGACATGTGGCATTATTAACATGCATTCCAAAAGCTAAATTCCTTGTGCCATCATTTCAACCCCTATTGGGGACTTTCTATGCAACTTCATCAACATAAAATTATTCAGTATTCGCATCCATCTTTCACTTTGTTAGTAATATTCACTTTAGTGTATTGATTCAATATTTATTCTTTAGATTGACCATATTATCAACTTTACATGCTCTAGTGATTATCGTGAAAGAGTTTTTTTTTTTACTTAGTGGATTTTATAATAAAATCATTATTACTATTTTTGTGTTTTTTTTTTCCATTATATATTAATAATATTTATAATAAATATTTTTCGGTTATTCTTTTTATATTACATAAGATTATTAACTTAATTTTTAGTGATATAATTTTAAAATTCAAGCATAAAATGAAATTATTATATGTGAATAATTTTTAATTATCTTAAATAATTTGTTGATCATTTTTAAAGAATTAAATTTCTACTCTTACCAAATATTTCAAAGTTTCTTAGACTAGTAACCTATTGAATGAATTTTTAGCTTGTCATAAAATTATACTCGATAAGAAAAATTTTTTTTTAACTAAATAATATTTAAAAAAAATATATATATTCTAATTATACCCAATAACTAAAAGCTATTTTAAACTAAAATAATATTTTAAAAAACGTAAAATATATTATACTCTTAGGGTATCAATATTGTGTATTGTCATTATCACAGTTAATGATAATCGCGCCATGTGTTAACTAACATTTAACTTTAATATCGGACCAAATAGTATTTTACATTAAAATTTAATTATTTTCTAAATATTTGTTTTAAGCATTTTGTTTTGTTTTTTTTTTAATTTGAGTTCAAAAAGCTATAAGACAATGATATTTGATTAGCATGATGGGGACACCCGACATTATTATCATCTCATCTCGTATTTTGAATGTCGTGGTAGGAAAAAGCTAAAGAAATTGTTATTTTTCAAGTTATGTAAAACTAGCAATTGCACCATATGTTGTAAAGGAAACACTGTAAAGCAATAACAAAGAGAATAGTAGTATAGAGGAAATGCTCTCACATGTATGTTAATATCATTTTTAGATAAGTATCAGCTCTTTTGCACAATGATTTTTTGGTTTATGTATTCCTAGGCACTATGGTAAAGGTGACCCGTAAGGTTGGTTTATGGATTCCTAGGCACTATGGTAAAGGTGACCCATAAGGTGAGGTACTTGGTTGAAGTACTCTCTACACCAAAAATGGTCCTAAGATGAAATAGACTAAGGAAGAGAGACCCACATCATAATATAACCACTCCTCCTTTTGAAATTGAACTTTGTAATGGTTTGCTGAGAGGGATTAAAGCTGTAATGATATTAAACTTAAAGTGAAACTATTTCATTATCATTAAATATAAAATAGAATATAAAATTTTAAAATAAACATATTTAAAATAGAATATAAACTTTTTAATTTTTGATATCGAAAATCCAATTAATATCCATATGCAAACTATACAAGTGCCCAGTCAAAAACAAAAACTTAGTGTCTAACATTTTTTTGATGAAACCCAAATGAAATTTTCACAACCTGCATTTTCACCTAGAATCAAGTATAACAAAATTCTGAAGCTTAGAAACTGAAATTTGTAGAACTGTGATCTAGCAGATCATTGAAAAAAAAATTCAAGTAAGATCTCCAGTGTACATCATGCATGCACGCCTAAGGCACAGAATAAATGATGGAAAAGGTCTAATGTGAAATGGGACAACCTGCTCTAGCCATTTTTTAACATAAATTTAACTCTCTTAAGATTGCAAGGCTCGAACATTGGTCTTTAAGGGCTAAAACAAAGATAATTTCATAACAAAATCCCGAATAACACATCTGAAATTCAATGAAAATAAATTAAATAATTACCTGGCTACTAGTCAGTAACCGTCTTTATACAACTGTTGATGTCAACCAGTCCGCGTCACGAGGTCAGCCTTGCTAACTCAGCCTTTAACCAATTCCTCCACCCATCCTCTTTTATTGCATGCTCTACACAAAACACTGCATGTGATTGGGCGACGATTGGACGATAATTAAAGATATCCCCTTTATTTTACCCCTCCAACTCAAATTCCAATGCTTAGCAATCCAAAACAACACTGCGACGGAGTCTCGATCCCATACATTCGTCACCTAAACACCAAATTCACCGAGAGGCTATGTTCTGTTAAGAAAACTGGCATTCACATGACACACTCACAGGTCAGATCAGGCAACGATATTTTGAAACCTAAATCCAGCCAATTCTCACAGGGTCGTCGAAAAGGGGGGCACAGTTCTTAAAAACAGAGAAGGAAACAAATATATAGGCAAAGAGACATCACCATTGAAACTATTGTTCATAATAGGCAAAGAGGTGCTTTGACATACTGTTAGTTTTTTGGAAAGCTTCAAACAAACATAGGTTTCATTATTCAAATGGACAGAGACATCATGGTAATATTTTCTGAGCAGAGAAAGTAGTGGAAAGCAGTGCCCCTCTTGATCAATAGACCATGACAAAGTCCAAATAAATGTAGGAAACTTTGGACACCTGCAGTGGGAAAAAGGTTGAAGAGACATCTGGAGACAGAACTGTCAAAGCAAGTTAAAAAGACAAGCCCTATCCTTTCTAATAACAGAGCAGTTTTCAGTAATTTTTTAACAGTTTCGGAGTGGAATTTATGTTTTAAAATAATCACCAACAGTGCTAAACAAGTGTCAAGGGATGGTATACAAGTTCGTTGAGTCATTTTCTAAAGCTAGAGCTCCTATGCCAAATTAACACCAAAGGGACAATGTTAGCAGAAAAACAACTTTTCAAGTCATTGATGTTATAAAAGGATGGTTCATGTTAACACGGTTTAAAAACATGAAATACCTCCGCTGCCTACATCATTTTGAAACCCAAGTTTCACGATGCACCAAAGGTATTGTTGAAAAAGGGAAAAAAAGTTGTGAAAACCTTTGCAAAGGTTTTGGGTGTTTGATGTATCAAAGGAATGAGGTTGAAAGGCAAAGTTTCATTTTCAAAACACCAAGCAAGAAATTGAGCTTCTCTCTGCAATCTCCAGGCGCTGAAACAAAATTTGGGTCAATTTGCAGGAATTTAAACGAGTTTTGAACCATTTCAGACCACGCGGCACTCCTGTAGGAGTGCGCGGCGCTCTTATGCAAATTTTTTTAACTACGCCACAAGGGCGCGCGGCACTCCTATAGCCACGTGCGGCGCCCCTGTAGCGGCGGGTCATGGGCGCCCGACCATGACCCAACAGGCCACCCGAAGGTTGCTGCGCGGCGTTCTCATCCATGAAAGTGCCGCGCACTTGTTAAACACTTAACACACCTCCAAATCACTTCTGAAGGTGGCCCAAGCTATTCAAAGGGTTTTGCATCGTATTTTGAGGTATTTTACACAAACTCACCCTCGTTTTCACATTTGTTGGATAATGCTTGAAGGCCAAAGAGATCAGTTCTGAAATAGTTGTTAAGAATGTTGATGAGATGCATATAAGGGTTAAGGTTTCGATGCAAAGGAGCGGCTTGACTTGTGACTTGCTATAGTTTTTGATACCACAGTCCAAAAACAATTTGAAACTTGTCACCATATCTGTAAACTGTGTTTTTTGCTGTGAAAATATCTATTGTTCAAAACTGTGCTGAAGTGTTGTCTACGCTGATAAACTGCTAACAAGGAAGGGGGTCTTGAAACTAAAACGTTGTGGTTTCACCTTTCATAAATCAAGAAGCAGGGTGTGTTTATTCCTCAAAACACCAAAGGGAAAAGTTACTCCTACTACCCACAGAGAGAGACAGTTGCCCTGTGTATACTTTTAAATGCCTTTCGTTCTTCAAGCTCACTGTCAAGTTAATTTCAGACGATACAAAGAAATTTTCTAAAGAGACAAGTTTTACATACTAAAAAGGAGTTTTGATTGTGTGAGAGGATAAAACCCTACAACCTTATTTGAAACTTTGTTACCATACCTGTAAACTGTGTTTTTGGTGTGAAAATATCCATTGTTCAAAGCTGTGCTGGAGTGGTGAGCATACTAATAAAAGTTCTTACAAGGAAAGAGATGTGTTGAACTAAGAGCTGTGTATTTTCACCTTTACTAATCAAAGGACAAGATATCCTATATATTCAAGGCATCAAAGGGTAGGTTACCCCTATAAACCACAGAAACTCTGTCACCTTGTTACATAAACTGTGGCATTGACTGTATGCTTACACTAAAGGTTGATTGCATGAGATATGAGTTTGTTGAGCGATTGGCATACTAGGCAAGGGAAATTTTGTGATGATTGGAAAGTTCACCATTGGTCAAAGGTACAAAACAGGTTGTTGAGATCCAAACATCACAGAGCAAGGCGATTTTGACACTTTACACAGCAATTTCACCTAACAGTCTATCTTCATTTTACTGTATTGTCTCTTGTTAAGGGGTCTGCTGGCTTAGATACACATTAAAGGTAGGAAGGCCACTTTTTAAAGGAGCAAGGGTTTTGTATTATGAGGAAACATTTTGAAACCATTCAAAGACATTGTTTCTCACAGTGAATTGACAGGGTTTAGTTTAAAGAAGGCAGTTTAAAGACAGTGAGGTAGTTTGGTTCTTCAATAGCATATTTAGTCCAAAATGCCGCCCAGGAAAGATAGCAGAAGTGGTTTACATAAGAGATATGAGACAATCTCTACAGAGGAGGTCAATGCACATCCGTCCATCCTCTTCAATTTTCATGAGGTAGGTTGTTTAGAGTTCTGCCAGAAGGTAGAGGAGGTCAAAAGTTTCTCACCCATGACACACCTATGCACCCTGAGGTTCCAAAGCAAAAATTTCCAGGTAGGAGACCTTGATTTCAAGTTTTCCCCGAGGTCAGTGTTTAAAGCCACCAAAATTCCATATCATGGTGAGAAATGGTTCAAACAGACCCATCTAGACCTAGATGACTACAAGCCTTTCATCAAGCCCGAGCATAGAGATACTTGCATTGCTATTTTTCCTTTCTCTTATCTTCTTGCTAGCTACGCTCCCCTGATGAAGGTCATAATGAAGTATTTTACTTGTGAAGGGAGATTTACTCTAGTTTATGCCTATCATGTCCGACTATTGATGCATTTAACTAGAACTAGGCAGATCAATCTCCCTTACTTTTTATGAAAAAGCATTAAGAAGATGGCATCCTTAGTCCAGAAGAAGACCCCATCTCTGCAAATAGCTTCCCTTTTCCATCATTCTCTGATCAAAATTATCATTCTACATCAGTTGGAGAAGAAAGGAGTTTCTTGGGATGTTTTTATCAGTCACCCGGATTTCTCCACTGTTCCTCCTGTCCATATATCTCCCACGCAGCCTATTCATCGCCCCGTACTTTTTTCCAGTAGACCTACTCCTAGAAGGCTCCAGATTACCACAGAACAGTCAGGACAGCATGAAGAAGAAGGACATGAATAGGTAGAAAAAGAAGAGGACAAACATGAAGAAACTGATGAAGACCAGCAGCATGATTTTGATGGTTAGGGGCAGCAGCTTGAGCCACAAAGTGAGCATGAAGTTGAAACACACCAGCAACTTGATGTTGGTGAACAGGGGCAGCAGTTTGAACAGCAAGAAGAAATGGATGAAGAGCAGCAAACTGAAGGTGAAGGTCAGCAGCATGAGCAAGAGGAAAAGAGTGCTGAACAACATCATCTTAGTGAAAATGAACAGCAGGGACAAGAGGAAGAGCAGCAGCTTGATATTGAAGGTCATGAACATCAGTTTGGGCAGGAATTTGAGCAGCAGCTTGAGCCACAAAATGAACAAGAAATCCAAGCATAGCAGCAGCATAACGTTGATGATCAAGGGCAACAAAAATTTGAGACAGATCAACATCATAACATTGAAGAATAGAAGAAACTTAAAGAAGACACACAATAGCCTCAAGAAGAGTAGCAATTTCAAGAAGACGACAAAGGCAAAGCAATTGTGCCTCCCTCTCCTAAAAAGACAAATCCCAGCACAGCAAGAAAGAAAGGGCCTAAGGCTGCCACTCCAAAAATAACAAGAGTTATCCCTAGCAAAAGAAAATCGCCAAAGAGGTCTCCCACTAGCATGCCAAGAAGGAAGAGTGCAAGGTCAGCTTTCAAGGGCAAAGGGAAAGGAAAGATAGGAGAAAGTCAAGAACATGGAGGTGCATTGGCTGTCATTCCAATCCAAAGTGATGACAACGATAATGAAGCCCGCATTCTTGAAAACCTTCTAATCCATCGAGAGGGTCAAATTGAAGCATTGGAGAATGACCTTCATCGGGAAAAGACCTTCAATCATTTCTTGGAGATCCAAAATAAACAAATGAATGTCCATATGGCTGTCCATGAGGCACGAGCAATCAAATACAAGAATGAGGCTGCTAAAGCACAAGTAAGGATAGAGGAGCTCATCGGTGAGTTTGATGAAGATGAAGAAGAAGACCAGCCTAGGCAGAAGAGGCCTAGAACCATAGGGCTTAAAAGAGCCCTGGAAAAGCAAAGGGAAGAAGAGCAGGCCCATCTTCAAATCCTTTCCCCTCACTGCACTACTTGAGCAAGAAATTGAAGAAAATAAGGAGGCATGGCTAGAAAGAGCCAATAAACACTTGGAGATGAAGCTTGAAAATGCAAACAAAGACCTGGAGCTGCAAAGGAAGATGACACAACACTATCAAAAGTTGAATCAGTTTGCTCGGCGCAAGCTAAAGGCCACCCAAGAGAAACTGAAGGAAGAAAAGAGGAAGCGCCCGGCACGGAAAGAGAAGAAAGGCATATCAGCACTTGACATTTTGGCTTTAGCTTCGGAACATATTGCCAAGGACCCTTGAGGGTCATGCACCCCAATTTTGAGCCCATTTTGACAATTTGTGGTTTTTTGGCATTTTTGGGTTTTTGGTCAAAAACTCATAAATTCACCATTTCATTTTGAGGATTCGTCAAGGGAGGCGAATGGTACCATCAGATGCCATAATTTCATGAGCATGTCCTCAGCGATATTCAGAGCATTTGGAGTTAATTTTCCCCTTCA
The DNA here is from genome assembly GCA_034641835.2 of Pinus albicaulis. Taxonomy (NCBI): domain Eukaryota; kingdom Viridiplantae; phylum Streptophyta; class Pinopsida; order Pinales; family Pinaceae; genus Pinus; species Pinus albicaulis. The sequence continues at coordinate 210,017,857 of CM076578.1, read as the reverse complement.
AAATAGCAAAAAAGGCTCGCATTTTGCACACTCTGCCCGGTCTATCAGCAGACTGTAATTTTCTGGATTTTTACACACAGGTGCAGATTTGGAGGACTTCTGCATATTGGATTGAAGAAATTTTAGTTGCACCAGAAAGTAGACACTCAGAGCTTTCCAACGAGCTATCATGAGCCTCATTTCGACATAAGGAAGGCTGCTAAATGTTTCCGAAAAATCAGGGGACCTTTTTCTGATGTAAATTTGAAATATTTTTGTAATTTTTGAACCTCTAAAATCTGCTTTTTCCAAATGTGCGTTTAGCTATTTTTACACTTGGAAAATGATGCAAAGTCAATTAAATTCCATTTTTTTAGCAATTTTTAGATATTTTATGAGATATTTTTGTGCCTTGGGCTTTGCAAATCCTCAAGGACAAGTTTAGATATTTTGATTAGGCCAATGAGGATGCAAGTTGAACCATGAGGTTTTCCTCACTTTAGCCTATATATTCCAAAGGATCTCATTGTAAACAAGGATGAACTTGAGAAGAGAAGCAATATATGGTCATATGAGCTTTGGAAGAAAATACTTGTGTTATGGTTTTGGATTGCCTCTTGGATGTTCTTGGATGAATGATGAAGGATTGTTGATGGATTCCATGACTTGGTAGAATGGTATAGTGTCTCTTACTTTGTTGTTGTGTTCTAGTTTTCATTCATGAATACATTTTTCTTGCTTGCTATAGATCAGTAGAGAACAAATTTGAGATATGCCCATGGAGGCACCTCAAATTTCCTGAATCTTCATAGCTTTTATGTTTTCTTCTTCCTTAGTTGCATTAAAGAATTCTTAACTGCTCTTTAACAACTTGACGATATTGTTGCTAGTTTCATTCATAGTTCTATGCATGTTAAGTAGGATGTATGGTGTGCCCTGCTTACCTATGACTGTCCACAGTCCCATCCATGAAACTATCTCTTTGATTGATTATATTATCATCTTGTTGAAGCAAGGAGGCCTAGTTCCGATCTAGCCCTTTGCCTAAAACTATGCGAATCTTGTTATTCAAAGTGCCCAATAACTTGAAGTACTGTGCTTAGGCGTTCCGGCATAGTGTTTTGAGTTGTTAGTCTGTCTTATGTGTTTTCCCCAAAGTCTGATAGCCATTTCCTAAAGTTAGAGGGTCTTATACTTCTATGCATGGCTTGAATGCTTGTTTCTATGTATTGATTAGTTTATAGTTACATTTTGCATGATTAATGGTTTTTCCTACCATGTTTATGTTATCTATTGAACTAGTGATGCTTGAAACTCTTTGTTTTTCACCAACTTGATGTCCATTTACTCCATTTTGCCCAAAGATCCTTTCTACCTTGAATCAAATCGGCCCTTCAACAGCCTTGTATCGTCATCTAATAGCTTTCTTGACCTTTTGACCCCATAGCCCAGTTAATCTAACATCTTGTTATCTATTTTATATCTTGGATCAGTTTCATCCCTCACAACTTAAAAAACTAAAAATCAAAAACTTACTTCATAACTAGCCTAAAATCAGAACACAATAAACAAACACACAGATATCCCTTACGCATATAGAGAGAGTCCTCTCTGAGTCCAGGAAGGCTAGGTCCTCGGGCTCCAAATCTTGGTTTGATGTTACACTGTCATTTGGCTTGTCAATTAGCCAAATCACGGGAACCCTAACATAATGGCGATCACGGTGGGACCTATTGAGTACATGACAGTCTAGCAAACTTTTATAGACTCCTTAGTCCTTCAACTTTTAACTTAAACCATCAGCCTCTAGAATCATTTAGTGTAAACTCTCTGTTTCACCATCTTAGCAAAGTGATGAATCAGGTTTATAACACTCTTACATCCTAGGCTGCACATAAAAATCAGGAAAAAACCACAAAAAACTCACTTAGATTGGTTTTTGACAGTTACTGGTGGTGTACCATACAAATATACCTCAAAACAACTGACAATCCACCTGGCGACTCCACTAGCCTCCAGTAGGCCTTACTATTTTACCAAACTCTAGGTTACTAGCCAATCAACTTATCCCATCACTCACTAACATAGCGGGAGATGGTAGGACACTGAGTACATGACAGTCTAGCAAAATCTTATAGACTCTTTGGTCCTTTAGATACTTAAACAAGCAAGCAGTCCATAGACTCATTTAGAGTAAACTCTTTTTGTTATTGCCACCCTAGCAAAGTGTTGAAACAAATTTAGAATACTTTAAACCATAGATTGCACATAAAACTTAGAAAATCCAAAACATTTCCAGATTAGTTACCGGTGGTGGACCATAGCTATCTTCACAAAACAACCCAGTTCCACCTGGCGACTCCACTAGTCCATCCCTTTTATTTTTGACCATCCTTCACCTTAGTAGAACTTTAGAGAGACCACTCATCCAAAACATTCACCAATACCATTCTCTCTAAACTCTAGATCCAAAATCTGGCTTCACAAAGAATCAACACCAGATCCCATCCAGACCCAAATCCCCCTATCATAGTAGATGACCCAGAGAAGATTCTGTGGCAAGCTTCCGAAACTGACCATCTAGCTACTGGTAGATCCATCCGTAAAACAAGATCAATACCTAAACATCTCATTATCCTACCAGATTCACCTTTTGAATTAGAGTCATCAAAAACTCTTTTCAGAAGCAGGTCTCATAGTAAGATAAACTTTGACGATCTTGAACCCCTAGACCCACCACAGAGTCCTAGTATAGAAGCTTCACCTTCCACACCCCCCGATTTTCAGCTTCTCCATCACTTTGGCTCCTACCATCCCAAATCTGCTCAAAACCAGATCACTAGTCCAAGTTCATCCGCCACACCTGTCCAAACCACCACTGTTTAAACCACCTCAGCTCATCCCACTAGTCCTCATCTTGTACATCATCCATTAGCTCCCGTCATGGCAGCCTGGTATGCACCTTTGGTGTTGCCACCGCCTTTGGCTCCTCTCCCAAATAAATATCAAGATAAAATCCCACACTTTACCGGAGAAGAGACCACCACACCTCAACAGCATATAAGTAGGATGAGTGATGCTTATGAATACCTGGAGGTACAAGACGAGACCGTCAGAATGAGAATATTCGCCCAAAGCCTGGGTGGTGAACCCAAAACATGGTTCAAAAGCTTGACTCCAAACAGCATCCAAAACATCCCAGAACTACATGAAATCTTCAGAAATAGGTGGGAAGTCCGAAGGAACCCTATTCAAATCCTATCAGAATATAACAACCTAAAACGGGAAAATGGGGAAAGTGTCCAGGCTTACTGCACTAGGTTCAACAGTGTGTATAACTCCCTCCCACCTCATTTCAAACCCCCACTTGGTTTAGCCTTGGCAAAATTCCTCGAGGGTTTTGATCCAGACATGACATATCATCTGAGAGACAAATATCCCCCTACCTTAGATGAGATGCAACAAATAGCCATAAAAGTAGATGCCAACTTAGTAGAAAAAAGGGCTAGGACTAGATCAGAAAGAAAGATCACATATAAAGACGAGGTCTCCACTTCATTGCCTTCCCTAGATCCTAGAATAGATGAATTAGTCAAAACCATGGCCAAAATGTGGGAAAGGATAAATGAGAAGGCCCCTGTTAGGGACAGTCAGCCAAACCCTCCAAACAGAAACCAGAACCAAAACTTTAGGAGGGAGCAGCCTCAAAACAGACCAAGGGAAAATGACCAACAAATTAGGCCACCATTTAATGAAAATTATGTGGAAGAAGATGATAGGGATACAGAACCCATTGGTGAAAGTCGTTTGAACCTTATAGGGTCCGATAATGAGAGTGAGGTGTACCTCACAAAAGAAGAACACGCGTTCTTTTCTCCTAATCAGGATGAGGTCAACTATGAAGATCTCGACGACCCTGCCATAGATTTTCAAAATGCCATAATAGAAGCTCACCGGAAATATGACCTTAGAAGCAAAATAAACCAAGATAATTCCAAGAAAGGTAACTCAGATACTGCTAAAACCCCTGATACCATCCTTAGGAAAGCAGTAAACAGTACCAAAATCATGGTCGAGAAGATTGACCAAAACAAAACTAAAGTTACCCAAACTAGTCCTGACTCAGATGCTCCTAGTACTTCCACAAAAGTTACCGAAGCAACTATGGCAAACAAAATCCCAAAACAAGGCCAACAAACTCAGAACATAGAGAAGGTCATGGCTGAAAAAGCTGAAGCAAACATATCCAAACTTCAGCTGCCTTTTAGTTTTGAAGGCAAAATCGCCAAGATCAAGATCACCATGCCTCTTACCGAACTCATCGCCCAAAACTCTTATAAATCCCAAGTGCTAAAGGTCCTAAATCTAGGAAATGATGCGAACACTGTTAATCTGGCTGATGACACTCCTGAAGTGTTGTTTTGTCTGAAGATAGAGGGAAAATTCCAAGAAGGAACCACTCTTCCATTTTACATTGGCCTAAACATCCACGACTAGATCCTCCACAATGCCATGTTAGACTCCGGTGCCTCGTATAATCTTATGCCGAAGGTAGTAATGGAAAGACTAGGCCTGGAAATCACAAGACCATACAAAGACTTGTATTCATTTGATTCGAGTAGAATCAAATGCCTGGGTTTGATCAAAGACCTTTGTTTTAGTCTGGCCCAAATACCTGTGAAACATCTAATCATGGATATAGTAGTGGCGGACATCCCTCCCAAGTACGAGATGCTTCTATTCAGATCTTGGGGAGCCAAACTCCAAGGGAATATTCAACTGGAAATGTAATATGCCACCATTCCTGTGTTCGACCAGACAAGAATACTCTACCGAGAGTCACACATGAAATACATGATTAGTAGTCAAGAGAGGCCAAACAACATTCCAATGTATTCCTTACATTCCGACCTGAACTCTTTCATTATGCATATTGATGAAAACATGGAGGAAGAGTCAGAAGAGACTGAAATAAACTTAGATCCACCACATCAGCTGCCCCTGGTTCATTATGATGAACTAGACACTCAAAACTACCATGATCATGAACAGCTATGTCATGAAGAAAGTAAGTATGTCCCTTCTAAGGTGGGATTAGAGCAAGAAGCACAAACCCTTATGTACTATCAAGCGAATTACTCTAACCCTAGTCAAACACCAGCAGTAACCTACGGAAATTATTTCCGGGTAAAGGCTTTAGAAGACTTACACATCATAAACCTGTTCGGAACCCGGGAGCAAGGGAGTTTAATGTTTCTACCATACCTCAAAGATCTACCATCATATGGATCATCCACTGCAAATGAAAATTTTACTATAGCCTGAGCAGCTCGAAATCTAGAAAAAAATGCCTGATAAACTTCTTATGAGCAATAATGATAGATGTAGTCCTAGCATAACTGAGCTACTAAAATTGGCTCATATTCTGTATTTTCATGAAGAACTCAGAAATGCTAAAATCAGAAATCTCATGCAGAATACCAATTTCTACAGGAAAAACAAGGGAAAATGTTGTGATACTTTTTCTTCCTCAAAGAATAACCTTGACAAGAGAAAACATAACAATCTGAACCAAACTATAATAATCAAGGATAAAATAGCTGGTCATAGAGTCTGTTTCGATTTTAGAAATACTACTGCATATCCCTATAACAGAAATTCTATTTTTTCTACCCAAGACCATGATATACCAATTAAAAGTGCTTTTAATCACGTGTTTTCGCAAGATGATGTTTCAGGACATGTTCAAAAGATTCCCTTGCAAAGTAGACAGCTTAAATATTTTTTCCATTTTGTGGGAGGTAGATCTAATTTCAAAATCAAAATTGCAAAACCACCCAATATCAGAAATCTATTCATGAAGGCCATGTTCCCAGTTTTAAATTTCTGCATTTTTGCATACCTTGATGATGTCATTATCTATTTCAAGAATGACCAAGAGTACATGCATTACTTGAGGAAAATGTACAGTAAGGAAAGGAGTGGAAATCAGATATTCAAAGAGGTACAACGGGAAGATACCGGTCTGTTCAGAGATTCTTGCATGAATCCCTATGTCATGTTAGAGAGAGAAAACTTTCCAAATTTCTCTTTTCAGGAGTTGAGTGGGCCAAGGGTGAGAGGAGATCCTTACGAGGATAAGATGCTTAAATTTAGTCATTTCCAAGATTTCTGAGTTTGAAACACTTTCATTCATTGTACATACCATTGTTTGAAATATTAAAAAATAGAAAAGTCAAAAACAGTAAAAGATAGAAAAGAGGGCAAGTGAAGATAGAACAAAGCCCCATGTTCCAAAAAATAGTCTTTCGGAAAGCGAGAAAGTCTAAATGCCGCTACTAGCACTTCAATGTCTTGTTCAGCTATCTAGCCTAATCATAGCTGAGCATGTTTAAATTTATTTGCTGATAAGTTAGTGAGTGCAAAAGATAGTCAACATTGTGTAAGATTGACTTATCACAGAGTTTAGATTAGGGAGAGATTTTGGTTCCACATGCCTAAAACAGAACCAAAGAGAGAAGTGAGGGATGAAAAATACATTGTACATCTTAGCCTTGCTTGTCTAGTTTTCCTTTTGTTGTAAAATAATATTTGTGTGTAGCTTGTCTTTTATGCCGCAAATGCATGAGAAATCAGACTGTCTAATCCTGATTTGATCATTTTAAATTTCATGTTTTAGATTAGAGAACAAAATCCTGTCAAACTACTTAATCTTGATAGTCGATCTAGCATAGGTAGAGTAATGAAGGAGTTCATCAGTTTAATCTGAACTCCCGGCAGATATAAGAGTAGAAATAGATAGGTTCATTTTTCAAAAAGAAAAGTATACATTTTCAAAAGGTTGCTAGTTCAAATGTGCCAAAGAGAAGAAAAAATGTTAGGAAAGATAGTGGGGTAGGTAGAAATATCATTGATGTTAACCATGCTGTCACTTTTTAGAAATAACATCAAAGAAGGGTGAAATTTTGCGCCAATGGGTAAGGCACTGGTCTTCATAAGCCAAATATCTGAATTCTGGACACCTCTTGACGAGGAGCTGCCCTCCCCAAATGGAGCCACTGTTAGTCATCAGTATTTTTCACTTGTTAGTGATGAATAGAACCATAGCTGAGTTTTCTAGAAGCTGATCTCCATATGTCAATTTGTCATCTAGAAAACCCTCATAAAACTTTTTTTTTCCCTCCTACTTTTCAGTCCGCCCATGTCAAGGTTAAACCTCATTATCACTATCCTATCTAGCTTTAGCCCTACTGGTCTGCCCATCAGCTCTAAAAGGAAAATCCACGTCTGTTTCAAAAGCCTACCCTAAGTTAGGAAGTGGTTCTTTAAGGAATTTTACCCTTGGCAACCATCAAAAGGCCAAAAACCTCCATCTGCTACAGACCAATCATGACAGACCTCCCACTCTGCAAATAAAATTGATAACAGCTCTAAGTCACGCCACTTACACACCCCTAAGTCTCAACAATGCATAAACTACAGTCTCAAGCTGATTTTAGGTGTTTTACAGTGTTTTATGGATTTTACAAAGACAGGAAACATGTCATCATCTCAGGAGAAAATTCTTGAATCCACATTTAGAATAACAGCTGCTTCTCAATGTAAACATGAGCTTGAGATACATCTGCAGGGTAAGGAGTTACTCATCAAGACCTTGCAGCTTCCATTCAGCATGAAATCACAGTAGAAGAAAGACAACACTGTCAAACAGACTAGTAATTTGTCATGGCCAAGAACCTCCTTCATCTACAAGCAGAGGGTTAAGGCGCCTCCTTCATCTACAAGCAGAGGGCGATGGCCAATGTTGATTTGAAGAAATTACAAAACTGACTGTAAGCACAGGTTTTTTTTTACTAGGCAGTGAAACAGTGACTCAAGGTTTCTGAGGGAAAGTGATAATCAAAACAGGGCTAAGATCTGAAATGCGCAAGACAAAAGAAAGCAGAGTTTTTGGTCTTGTGTCCTAAGAAAGAAGATAAATTGAAGTTACCAGCATCATCATCATGGCGCAACAGAAAAAGACTTCATTGATCAAAGCTATCATAACAAAATATCTCTGCAGGGGTGTTAATATGAATGGCTCAAATCAGTCTTGAAAATGAAAATACTTCAGTAAAAGGACCTCTATGTGTTCTTATGTTTCTTTGAGCTGTGGGATAAAGTCTATGGTTTCCAGATAAACATAGAGAAAGGGAAGGCGAGTAGTACACAGTCCCAAACATGTGACATCTTGCTATCATTCAAAGCGCGAGTGCAAGTTCATGGTGTTGTGATCTACACTCCACCACAAAGACAAATGTAGCCTTCAGATGCAACAGGTTGGTGTTTTCAGAGCTCCATTGAAAAGAAAATGACTGATAAAGGCCTTGGTACCTATGAAATATTTCAGCAGTCATTCTACACCTCATATGTTTGTCTCCTCAACACAAAGGTATAAAAAGTTATGATCTGAGTTTTCAACCCTTGGGGAGAAATGACATTATTGAAAGCAATTCTATTTATAGACAACTGCCTTTTCAAATATGCTACAACAGCTGACGCAGACAATCTAGGTTTATGTCATCAAGAGACATCACCATTGAAACTATTGTTCATAATAGGCAAAGAGGTGCTTTGACATACTGTTAGTTTTTTGGAAAGCTTCAAACAAACATAGGTTTCATTATTCAAATGGACAGAGACATCATGGTCATATTTTCTGAGCAGAGAAAGTATAGTGGAAAGCAGCACCCCTCTTGATCAATAAACCATGACAAAGTCCAAATAAATGCAGGAAACTTTGGACACCTGCAGTGGGAAAAAGGTTGAAGAGACATTTGGAGACAGAACTGTCAAAGCAAGTTAAAAAGACAAGCCCTATCCTTTCTAATAACATAGCAGTTTTCAGTAATTTTTTAACAGTTTCGGAGTGGAATTTCTGTTTTAAAATAATCACCAATAGTGCTAAACAAGTGTCAAGGGATGGTATACAAGTTCGTTGAGTCATTTTCTAAAGCTAGAGCTCCTGTGCCAAATTAACACCAAAGGGACAATGTTAGCAGAAAAACACCTTTTCAAGTCATTGATGTTATAAAAGGATGGTTCATGTTAACACGGTTTAAAAACATAAAAAACCTCTGCTGCCTACATCATTTCGAAACCCAAGTTTCACGATGCACCAAAGGTATTGTTGAAAAAGGGAAAAAAAGCTGTGAAAACCTTTGCAAAAGACAACCAAAAGTTCATTTTGTATTTCAAAAAATAAACTGACCGTTGGGTGTTTGATGTATCAAAGGAATGAGGTCGAAGGGAAAATTTTCATTTTCAAAACACCAAGCAAGAAATTGAGCTTCTCTCTACAATCTCCAGGCATTGAACCAAGTTTCGGGTCAATTTGCAGGAATTTAAACGAGTTTTGAACCATTTCAGACCGCGCGGCACTCCTGTAGGAGTGTGTGGCGCTCTTACGCAATTTTTTTGAACTACGCCACAAGGGCACGTGGCACTCCTGTAGCCACGTGTGGCGCCCCTGTAGCGGCGGGTCACGGGCGCCCGACCACGACCCGACAGGCCACCCGAAGGTTGCTACACGACGTTCTCATCCATGAAAGTACCGTGCACTTGTTAAACACTTAACACACCTCCAAATCACTTCTGAAGGTGGCCCAAGCTATTCAAAGGGTTTTGCATCGTATTTTGAGGTATTTTGCACAAACTGACCCTCATTTTCACGTTTGTTGGATAATGCTTGGAGGCCAAAGAGATCAGTTCTGAAATAGTTGTTAAGAATGTTGATGAGATGCATATAAGGGTTAAGGTTTCGATGCAAAGGAGCGACTTGACTTGTGACTTGCTATAGTTTTTGATACCACAGTCCAAAAACAATTTGAAACTTGTCACCATATCTGTAAACTGTGTTTTTTGCTATGAAAACATCTATTGTTCAAAACTGTGCTGAAGTGTTGTCTATGCTGATAAACTGCTAACAAGGAAGGGGGTCTTGAAACTAAAACGCTGTGGTTTCACCTTTCATAAATCAAGAAGTACGGTGTGTTTATTCCTCAAAACACCGAAGGGAAAAGTTACTCCTACTACCCACAGAGAAAGACAGTTTCCCTGTGTATACTTTTAAATTCCTTTCGTTCTTCAAGCTCACTGTCAAGTTAATTTCAAAGGATACAAAGACATTTTCTAAAGAGACAAGTTTTACATACTAAAAAGGAGTTTTGATTGTGTGAGAGGATAAAACCCTACAGCCTTATTTGAAACTTTGTTACCATACCTGTAAACTGTGTTTTTGGTGTGAAAATATCCATTGTTCAAAGCTATGCTGGAGTCATGAGCATACTAATAAAAGTGCTTACAGGGAAAGAGATGTGTTGAACTAAGAGCTGTGTATTTTCACCTTTACTAATCAAAGGACAAGATATCTTATATCTTCAAGGCATAAAAGGGCAGGTTACCCCTATAAACCACAGAAACTCTGTCACCTTGTTACATAAACTGTGGCATTGACTGTATGCTTACAGTAAAGATTGATTGCATGAGATATGAGTTTGTTGAGTGATTGGCATACTAGGCAAGGGCAAGTTTGTGATGATTGGAAAGTTCACCATTGGTCAAAGGTACAAAACAGGTTGTTGAGATCCAAACATCACAGAGCAAGGCGATTTTGACACTTTACACAGCAATTTCACCTAACAGTCTATCTTCATTTTACTGTATTGTCTCTTGTTAAGGGGTCTGCTGGCTGAGATACACATTAAAGGTAGGAAGGCCACTTTTTAAAGGAGCAGGGGTTTTGTATTATGAGGAAACATTTTGAAACCATTCAAAGACATTGTTTCTCACAGTGAATTGACAGGGTTTAGTTTAAAGAAGGTAGTTTAAAGACAGTGAGGTAGTTTGGTTCTTCAATAGCATATTTATTCCAAAATGCCGCCCAGGAAAGACAGCAAAAGTGGTTTACATAAGAGATATGAGCCAATCTCTACAGAGGAGGTCAATGCACATCCATCCATCCTCTTCAATTTTCATGAGGTAGGTTGTTTAGAGTTCTGCCAGAAGGTACAGGAGGTCAAAAGTTTCTCGCCCTTGACACACCTATGCGCCCTGAGGTTCCAAAGCAAACATTTCCAGGTAGCAGACCTTGATTTCAAGTTTTCCCCGAGGTCAGTGTCTAAAGCCACAAAAATTCCATATCATGGCGAGAAATGGTTCAAGCAGACCCATCTAGACTTGGATGACTACAAGCCTTTCATCAAGCCCGAGCACAGAGATACTTGCACTGCTATTTTTCCTTTCTCTTATCTTCTTGCCAGCTACGCTCCCCTAATGAAGGTCATAATGAAGTATTTTAATTGTGAAGGGAGATTTACTCGAGTTTATGCCTATCATGTCTGACTATTGATGCATTTCACTAGAACTAGGCAGCTCAATCTCCCTTACTTTTTATGCAAAAGCATCGAGAAGATGGCATCCTTAGTCCAGAAGAAGACTCCATCTCTGCAAATAGCTTCCCTTTTCCATCATTCTCTGATCAAAATTATCATCCTACACCAGCTAGAGAAGAAAGAGGTTCCATGGGATGTTTTCATTAGTCACCCAGACTTCTCCACTGTTCCTCCGGTCCATATATCTCCCACCCCACCTATTCATCGCCCTATACCTTTGTTCAGCAGGCCTACTCCTAGAAGAATCAAGATTACTATAGAACAATCAGGACAGCATGAAGAAGAAGGACATGAACAGGTAGAAAAAGAAGAGGACAAACATGAAGAAATTGATGAAGACCAGCAACATGATTTTGATGGTCAGGGGCAGCAGCTTGAGCCACAAAGTGAGCATGAAGTTGAAACACACCAGCAGCTTGATGTTGGTGAACAGGGGCAGCAGTTTGAACAGCAAGAAGAAATAGGTGAAGAGCAGCAAACTGAAGATGAAGGTCAGTAGCAGGAGCAAGAAGAAAAGAGTGTTGAACAACAACATCTCGGTGAAGATGAATAGCATGGACAAGAGGAAGAGCAACAGCTTGATATTGAAGGTCATGAACAGCAGTTTGGGCAGGAATTTGAACAGTAGCTTGAGCCACAAAATGAACAAGAAATCCAAGCACAGTAGCAGCATAATGTTGATGGTCAAGGGCAACAAAAGTTTGAGATAGATTAGCATCATAACATTGAAGAGCAAAAGCAACCTGAAGAAGACACACAACAGCCTCAAGGAGAGCAGCAGTTTCAAGAAGATGACAAAGGCAAAGCAATTGTGCCTCCCTCTCCTAAAAATACAAAGCCCAGCACAGCAAGAAAGAAAGGGCCTAAGGCTGCCACTCCAAAAGTAACAAGAGTTGTCCCTAGCAAAAGAAAATCGCCAAAGAGGTCTCCCACTAGCATGCCAAGAAGGAAGAGTGCAAGGTTAGCTTTCAAGGGCAAAGGGAAAGGCAAGATAGGAGAAAGTCAAGAACATGGAGGTGCATTGGATATCATTCCAATCCAAAGTGATGACAGCGATAATGAAGCCCGCATTCTTGAAAACCTTCTAATCCATCGAGAGAGTCAAATTGAAGCATTGGAGAATGACCTTCATTGGGCAAAGACCTTCAATCATTTCTTGGAGATCCAAAATAAACAAATGAGTGTCCATTTGGATGTCCATGAGGCACGAGCAATCAAATACAAGAATGAGGCTGCTAAAGCACAAGTAAGGATAGAGGAGCTCATTGGTGAGTTTTATGAAGATGAAGAAGAAGACCAACCTAGGCAGAAGAGGCCTAGAACCATAGGGCTTAAAAGAGCCCTGGAAAAGCAAAGGAAAGAAGAGCAAGCCCATCTTCAATCCTTTCCCCTCACTGCACTGCTTGAGCAAGAAATTGAAGAAAATAAGGAGGCATGGCTAGAAAGAGCAAATAAACACTTGGAGATGAAGCTTGAAAATGCAAACAGAGACCTGGAGCTGCAAAGAAAGATGACACAGCACTATCAAAAGTTGAATCAGTTTGCCCGGCGCAAGCTAAAGGCCACCCAAGAGAAACTGAAGGAAGAAAAGGGGAAGCGCCCGGCACGGAAAGAGAAGAAAGGCATATCAGCGCTTGACATTTTGGCTTCAGCTTCGGAGCATGTTTCCAAGGACCCTTGAGGGCTATGCATACCAATTTTGGTCCCAGTTTGACAACTTTTGGTTTTTTGGCATTTTTGGGTTTTTGGTCAAAAACTCATAAATTCGCCATTTCATTTTGAGGATTCATCAAGGGAGGAGAATGGTATCATCGGATGCCATAATTTCATGAGCATGTCCTCAGCGATTTTCAGAGCATTTGGAGATCATCTGCCCCCTCAAAACGGCGAAAAAGGCTCGCATTTTGCACACTCTGCCCGGTCTATCAGCAGACTGTAATTTTCTGGCTTTTTACACACAGGTGCAGATTTGGAGGACTTCTGGGTATCGGATTGAAGAAATTTCAGTTGCGCCGGAAAGTAGACACTCAGAGCCTTTCCAACGAGCTATCATGAGCCTCATTTAGAGATCAGGAAGGCTGCCAAATGTTTCCAGCAAGTCAGGGGACCTTTTTCTGATATAAATTTGAAGTATTTTTGTAATTTTTGAACCTCAAAAATCTGCTTTTTCCAAATGTGCGTTTAGCTATTTTTACACTTGGAAAATGATCCAAAGTCAATTAAATTCCTTTTTTTAGCAATTTTTAGATATTTTATGAGATATTTTTGTGCCTTGGGCTTTGCAAAGCCTCAAGGACAAGTTTAGATATTTTGATTAGGCCAATGAGGATGCAAGTTGAACCATGAGGTTTTCCTCACTTTAGCCTATATATTCCAAAGGCTCTCATTGTAAACAAGGCTGAAATTGAGAAGAGAAGCAATATATGGTCATATGAGCTTTGGAAGAAAATACTTGTGTTATGCTTTTGGATTGCCTCTTGGATGTTCTTGGATGAATGATGAAGGATTGTTGATGGATTCCATGACTTGGTAGAATGGTATAGTGTCTCTTGCTTTGTTGTTGTCTTCTAGTTTTCATTCATGAATACATTTTTCTTGTTTGCTATAGATCAGTAGAGAAAAAATTTGAGATATGCCCATGGAGGCACATCAAATTTCCTGAATCTTCATAGCTTTTATGTTTTCTTCTTCCTTAGTTGCATTAAAGAATTCTTAACTGCTCTTTAACAACTTGAGGATATTGTTGCTAGTTTCATTCATAGTTCTATGCATGTTAAATAGGATGTATGGTGTGCCCTGCTTGCCTATGACTGTCCATAGTCCCGTCCATGAAACTATCTCTTTGACTGATTAGATTATCATCTTGTTGAACCAAGGAGGCCTAGTTCCGATCTAGCCCTTTGCCTAAAACTATGCGAATCTTGTTATTCAAAGTGCCCAATAACTTGAAGTACTGTGTTTAGGCATTCCGGCATAGTGTTTTGAGTTGTTAGTCTGTCTTATGTGTTTTCCCCAAAGTCTGATGGCCATTTCCTAAAGTTAGAGGGTCTTATACTTCTATGCATGGCTTGAATGTTTGTTTCTATGTATTGATTAGTTTATAGTTACATTTTACATGATTAATGGTTTTCCCTACCATGTTTATGTTATCTATTGAACTAGTGATGCTTGAAACTCTTTGTTGTTCACAAACTTGATGTCCATTTACTCCATTTTGCCCAAAGATCCTTTCTACCTTGAATCAAATCGGCCCTTCAACAGCCTTGTATCGTCATCCAATAGCTTTCTTGACCTTTTGATCCCATAGCCGAGTTAATCTAACATCTTGTTATCTATTTTATATCTTTGATCAGTTTCATCCCTCACAACTTAAAAAAACAAAAATCAAACACTTACTTCATAACTAGCCTAAAATAAAAACACAATAAACAAACACACATATATCCTTTACGCATATAGAGAGAGCCCTCTCTGAGTCCAGCAAGGCTAGGTCCTCGGGCTCCAAAGCTTGGTTTGATGTTACACTGTCATTTGTCTTGCTAATCAGCCAAATCATGGGACCCTAACAGAATTTCTGATGGAAAATACATAAACAATTAAGCTTCTAAATGGCCTCTAGAATCAAGAGTCCAAAACATCATACTATTAACCAAATGAGTACATAACTCATTAGCACAAATTTGAAGTTTACTTTCTCTTGGTCAATGGCTCCAACAGCTGCTGCCATTCAATTTTTAAAAACAGTTGGCAGTGGCACCAACCTGTTTGACCGAGGAGCGACAGTACGGTAGTGATGCCCATGAGTGTACTTCTGTCTAATTAGCATTGTTTGAAAACCCCTTGTTGAAATATTGCTTGCTTAGAAACTAAGCAAGATTGAACGATAACCCATTCTCTATCCTGGAACTCCAGCCTTTACAAGAGCTCCACCATAAAAATAAGTAAATATATACAAATTAAAGAAAGCCACGAACCAAATTTTAATTGAACAAATTGTTCAACGGGAGAAAGGAAGATAGATAATTTTGATCTCAAGTTCTTAGTATAAGCTTGTTCAAAGAGGAGTTAATTTTGATCTCTAGTTATTTATGCATAGATTGTGAAGCAGCATTTAAAAGGATCCCTATTGTCAGCTAGTAGGAAGAGTGATCTGTGATACACAGAACAAGTATTGTACACAAAATCTGGAAAGTTATAATAGTACTCGTTTTGTATTCCCTTCAGTCATGCCCTTCCTTCGAACAGTGTCGACCAAAATTTCACGAGTGCTTGAATCAAGGATGAAGCCTTTCTCCATCATTTGATCCCAAAGTTTACAAGCTTTGGTCAGATTTTCTTCTCGGCAAAGACCTCCAATGACCAAACTATAAGTATGCTCATCCGGATAGCAACCACTCTCTATCATTTCTTCAAAAAGTTCAACCGCCTCACTTATTCTAAACTATTTGCAAAGCCCATTTATTAAAGCATTGTATGAAGCCACATCAGGATTAATTCCCTTTCCTACCATCAGACAACAGATCACGGGCCTGGTCAGTCCTACCCATCCTGCAGAAGTGATTAATCACAGTGGTATAGGTAATCACATCAGGCGTAAAACCTTCGGTCCACATCTCATGGAAAAGCTCCTCTACGAGGTCAGGATGACCTTATTCAAAAAACCCATTTATCAGCGTAGTGTAGGTGACAATATCTGGAACAATACCTTTCTGTAACATTTCACTCAGCAGCTTATAAGCAGTACTAGTTCTACGAAGTTTGCAAAGTGCATTAATAAGTGTGTTGTATGAAACAACATCACTTAAGCCAGCAACCTCCATCGTTTGAGATACTAGAAGATAACCTTTCTCCAATTTGTTTGCCTTGCAGAAGTCAACAATTAGCTCATTTTAACTATAGCTGTTAGGAACAATACCCTTATTTGTCATTTTAAGAAACAACCTCTGAGACTCATTCAAATGGCCTTCCTTGGAGGGATAGTTGATCAAAGTATTGTAAGTAACCACATCTGGAAGGCAGCCATTCCTCTCCATAAAGGCAGCAAGAATTTCAGCTTTGGACCCTTTGCCTGCTTTGCGAAAAGTGCCAATCAGGGCATTATATACAGAGCCAGGACCAACGTTAGACACTCCATGCAATTCTCAGACCACCATTCATATTTGGGAACTCCGAGCCTTTGTATACCAGTAGCAGTGTTTCCCAACCAAAGTCAACCTACTCGCCAAGTCTTTTACACGCTTTTCAAATGGCAATGATTTATCACAATATGCTAGATCCTTCATATTCAATCCCAAAGCTTGAAATATCAAGGGATCACACACATATTCGGCAGACGCTGTTGTGACATATTCAACCCTTCCGAGTACAACAATAATTGCTAAGAACGCAGCCATATAACTCCGATCCATTTTCAAACTGAATGACTAGCTTTTGCAAAGATCAAGCAATAGATTCAAACACACGCCCAATAAACAATAAATTCCTAGCCACTAGCTCAAAATTGGCTAGGTCTCAAAGACCAAGCAAGGCCCAGGGTCCTTAAACCCATGGTCGAGGCCCCCATCCGGTAGGAGCAGGAGGAAAGTAGGATCCAGCAACCATAAGCCAACACAAACTAGGCCAACCAGGGGCAAGACCAGCAACAACGTCATTCCATGTTGGGTTTGAAAAACTCCAGCCATATGACCAAGCACCTCCAAAAAAAAAACAGCCCCAGTAGACCGATTCACCCATTTCGATGGCAGATCCATATGTGGCCAAACTTGATATTTTTAAGAGGGAGTGTTATAGCATCATTTTTCACCCTCTAGTGATTCATGATTGTCTTTATGGCTTTGGGCACCCATTCCCACAGACTTGAAAAATTTCACTAAAAAACAGTGTTAAAATTCCCATACGCGGGTATGCCCAGACGTTTCCACGTGCATACGCGAGTCCACATGTACTTTTCCACGTATGCCATTAAAATCATTAAAAAATATATTAAAATTCCCTATTTTCGGGCTGGGTTGATGGTTACTCTGGTAGTTCAACCACCCTAGCACGTGGCCAACTGTTTCCAACTGGTTGAAACTACTTTCAGGAAGTATAAAAGCCCCTCATGTGTTTGGCCTAAGGGAGAGAGAAATTATTGATATTATACTCTGTTGGAATCCTCTATCCAAGTCTGAATTCCCGTGCCTCCTGTACTTCCCAATTCATTACAGGAAACCCTTGTTTCCTCGATATGCTCATCTCTCTATATGTCATCTCGTATGCACTAGTTCGGAAGGAATCTTAGCGAGGCAAGGGTGGGACGGATCCGGACGACGGTCTGCTCGAAGATCGTGGAAGGATTCAGGTGATCTCTCCACTCGTTATTTCTGTACATGCTATTTATAATACAGAAGAACCATCTTGTTCCTGAAATATACGTGTTAGTATCCACTTGCATATGTGAGAATATTGTTATTTAAGCATTTATTATGGTTTATCTAATGTTTCACATGGATTTCACTAACATTTAGAGTAGATATATGCTGTACAACCAGTTCTTCATGCTTGTTTCTTCTTGTCTTTCAGGTTAAGAAGGAAGAAGGGTTGCTGGGGGTTTGGACCCCGCGGGATCTGCTTCAACAGTAGGACCTATGGGTAAGTTCCTCAATATGCTCTATTTAGTTTTTTATGAACATATATGGTTGTGTGAGTCCTTCTTGAGTAGCATGCCCTGATCTGTGGAGGTTTTAACCCAACAAACCTCTAGGGTGATTTTCCCCGAAACAGGGAGCATTGACCAGTGCTTCCCTGGGAGTTCCACATCGATATGGCATGTATACTTGTCCCTTTGGGTTATCTTCCTCCAGCAAAAGTCCAGATCAATTATAGTTGGTCTTTTGTACAAGTGTTATTTTCATGAGTTGCATTGATATGTTGGTTTAGTCATTTTTTATTAAAGCAGCTAAGCTTTGTCTTAATAACTGCCCAGAGTCAGTCTGTAAGTTAGTTTACAATCATAATTATTGGTTAAATTTCCAGCTAATGGCATAGACGTACTGCCTTTATACACATAGATACAAAGGCAAATAGTCTTAGATCAAATTTTGGGACTGATGACTATGTATTGCCTACAGGTACAGCTGGAGTGATTTTGTAAATCCTTGTATATTTAAGTTTAGCTGTCCTTGTTGGTGTTAAAAAAAAAAAAAAGAAACAAACAAACAAACAACTTTGTATGGCAAAAGCATGTGCTTGGGGCCAAGAAATGGTTATATCCAGCCTACTCGTCCAACAGAAAGTGACTCTGAATAAAGATGCAGTGGGCAAGATCACTTCAATCATCCATATTAGTCCCCTAGTATCATGTCTACCCCCAGTGTTTTGTGCAAGTGATGATTTTGTATGGCTTTCTTTTAACTATCTATGACAAGGAGATGTTGAGATATTAAAGATACAAAAGGGTATGGTAGATCACTCGTGGGACAGATTCCTAGAAAGCAGAGCATTTGAGTTGACAGACACCTAAGATGCCAGACTGTTAGATGTTTCTAACTGCTTCGTGGTTCCTTCAATTGTAAACTTTAAGTATACCGAGTGCTGCACCCTATTCTCCCTTTATCTAGAATGTTGTTAAATTCTCATATTTTACAGGTCTTTGGTGAGATAAATAGTACTGTTATTCTAATTATATATATATATATATGTCGCACAATTTCTTATTAGCAGAATTGAGAGGGCTTGGTACAAAGTTCAAACTGTTGTATATTTCACTATGTTCTTGGTTAAATGGGAATTCTTTGGAATGAATAAGATATGTTATAATTGTGATAATATGATGGTTATAAGAAATGGGATGCTCTGGAATAATACTGAGGATGATGTGCACTGGGGTCAAATGGTGAAGAAAGTCTTATGACCTTTTGGGTGGCAAATATTCGTATACATTTTTAGAGGCTGTCATGCTTCCCACAACAGATCCATCAAAGTTTTTAACTAACCATAAAATTATATATTCAGAATTCTGTTTGGAAGACAGACATGCATCGAGTGGTCCTATGTAGTAGAGTATGTTTGGCAGTTTAATAATGGATATTTTGCATATTACAAGCATTGGGTGGATTTGAAATGAAGGTGCCAAGTTGGATAATTCAATTGAGCGAGAAACAATGTTAAGATCCATTGTCCATGACAACTCTTTGTTCCATGAAAAATGAAAGGTCAGTATGCTCCCTTCTAATGAATTCAGTTACCTATATGTGTCACTTGACTAAATCTGTTGTTTCACCATGTGGTGGTGCCAACTATTTATAAATGGGAAGCTATATTGCAGATTCGTGATAAGTGATTGACATTATTTCTATTTGCTAGAATTATTTTCCTTGATATGTACATCTGAGCACTGAACATAGTAGTCAGAACTGGAACTGGATTCCCAAAATCACAAAATGGGCCAGAACTGGGAAAAAAATGGGTTGAAGAACTGGACCACAAAATAATACCTAAAATACTCAAATTTGAATTAAAAAAATAGATCCATGTAACAATGTAAATCCAAACCATTAGACACTAAATGTTCAAAGTTTTCTTGTGCATGGTAAAAGGTGAATATATTATAATGGAATCATGACATAAGTTTTGGGATTACATATAGTTGAACTTCTGAGTGAAAATACATAAACAATTACGCTTCTAAATGGCCTCTAGACTCAAGAGTCCAAAACATCATACTATTAACCAAATGAGTACATAACTCATTAGCACAAATTTGAAGTTTACTTTCTCTTGGTCAATGGCTCCAACAGCTGCTGCCATTCAATTTTTAAAAGCAGTTGGCAGGGGCACCAACCTGTTTGACCGAGGAGCAATAGTACGGTAATCATGCCCATGAGTGTAATTCTGTCTAATTAGCATTGTTTGAAAACCCCTTGTTGAAATATTTCTTGCTTAGAAACTAAGCAAGATTGAACGACAAACCATTCTCTATCCTGGAACTCCAGCCTTTACAAGAGCTTCACCATAAAAATAAGTAAATATATACAAATTAAAGAAAGCCACGAACCAAAGTTTAATTGAACAAATTGTTCAACGGGAAAAAGGAAGATAGATAATTTTGATCTCAAGTTCTTAGCATAAGCTTGTTCAAAGAGGAGTTAATTTTGATCTCTAGTTATTTACGCATAAATTGTGAAGCAAAATTTAAAAGGATCTCTATTGTCAGCTAGTAGGAAGAGTGATGTGTGATACACAGAATAGGTATTGTACACAAAATCTAGAAAGTTATAATAGTACCCGTTTTGTATTCCCTTCAATCATGCCCTTCCTTCGAACAGTGTCGACCAAAATTTCACGAGTGCTTGAGTCAAGGATGAAGCCTTTCTCCATCATTTGATCCCAAAGTTTACAAGCTTTGCTCAGCTTTTCTTCTCGGCAAAGACCTCCAATGACCAGACTATAAGTATGCTAATCCGGATAGCAACCACTCTTTATCTTTTCGTCAAAA
Source organism: Pinus albicaulis (assembly GCA_034641835.2). NCBI lineage: Eukaryota > Viridiplantae > Streptophyta > Pinopsida > Pinales > Pinaceae > Pinus > Pinus albicaulis. The sequence continues at coordinate 209,996,971 of CM076578.1, read as the reverse complement.
AGTTCAACCGCCTGACTTATTCTAAACGATTTGAAAAGCCCATTTATTAAAGCATTGTATGAAGCCACATCAGGATTAATTCCCTTTCTTATCATCAGATAGCAGATCACGGGCCTGGTCAGTCCTACCCATCCTGCAAAAGTGATTAATCACAGTGGTATAGGTAATCACATCAGGCGTAAAACCTTCCGTCCACATCTCCTGGAAAAGCTCCTCTACGAGGTCAGGATGACCTTCTTCAAAAAACCCATTTATCAGCGTAGTGTAGGTGACAATATCTGGAACAATACCTTTCTGTAACATTTCACTCAGCAACTTATAAGCAGTACCAGTTCTACGAAGTTTGAAAAGTGCATTAATAACTGTGTTGTATGAAACAACATCACTTAAGCCAGCAACCTCCATCGTTTGAGATACTAGCAGATAACCTTTCTCCAATTTGTTTGCCTTGCAGAAGCCAACAATTAGCTCATTGTAACTATAGCTATTAGTAACAATACGATTATTTTTCATTTTAAGAAACAGCCTCTGAGACTAATTCAAATGGCCTTCCTTGGAGTGATAGTTGATCAAAGTATTGTAATTAACCACATCTGGAAGGCAGCCATTCCTCTCCATAAAGGCAGCAAGAATTTCAGCTTTGGACCCTTTGCTTGCTTTTTGAAAAGTGCCAATTAGGGCATTATATACAGAGCCAGGACCAACGTTAGACACTCCATGCAATGCTCAAACCACCATTCATATTTGGAAACTTCGAGCCTCTGTATTCCAGTAGCAGTGTTTCCCATATGGTTAGCTTTCCCAGCCAAAGTCAACCTACTCGCCAAGTCTTTTGCAGGCTTTGCAAATGGCAATGATTTATCACAATATGCTAGATCCTTCATATTCAATCCCAAAGCTTGAAATCTCAAGGGATCACACACATATTCGGCAGACACTGTTGTGGCATATTCAGCCCATCCGAGTACAACAATAATTGCTAAGAACGCAACCATATAACTCCGAGCCATTTTCAAACTGAATGACTAGATTTTGCAAAGATCAAGCAATAGATTCAAACACACGCCCAATAAACAATAAATTCCTAGCCAATAGCTCAAGATTGGCTAGGCCTCAAAGATCAAGCAAGGCCCAGGGTCTTGAAACCCATGGTCCAGGCCCCCATCCGGCAGGAGGAAACCCATATTCCAGGCCCCCATCCGGCAGGAGGAGGAGGAAAGTAGGATCCAGCAACCATAGGCCAACACAAACCGGGTCAACCAGGGGCAAGACCAGAAATAGTGTCATTCCATGTTGGGTTTGGAAAACTCCAGCCATATGACCAAGAACCTCCAAAAAAAACGCAGCCCCAGCAGACCGATTCACCCATTTCGATGGCGGATCCATATGTGGCTGAAGGGTTACTGGATTGATATGAGAAGACACCTCTTTTCCAGACCGACTCCATTTTCAACTCCAACCCTGCAGTCATACTGGATATTGGGGCGAATGCAGTTCCAAAACCCTCGAGCCTAATATATCGGGGCGAATATAAACCAAAACTGTCCACACCACTAAATGCGGAGGCGAATCCAACGTTTCATGTTTTATGCGCCCTTATATTTTTGGGCTAAAGCATAATAATTATTTATTTTTAAAATAATTTTGGGACTAATTATACAAAACTATACAAAAAGGTTTTATATAAAAAATTCTCCCCAATAAAATCTAAAACCCCTTAAATTTCGCCTTTGGGCTCAAATTCGCCCCTAAAATTTTCCATGGTAAAGGGATCAAGATGTACACGAACTGACGAATTTGTTCCATACCCTGCGCACAAAGTTGGGTATTAAAGATTCAGAGAGACATTTGGTGCTCAAGTACCGCGGATGTCTTCACAAACACATTCAAGAGGAAATGGAGTCCCTCGATATTACATTGCTTGGCACGACATATCGCTATGTTGCCAAGATCAAGCATAAATTCAACCTGAAGAAGCAAGACTTTGGATCTGTAAATCCAAAGTCAGGGAAAGGTGCCCCCGAACCACAAAAGAAGGGGAAAGGCCAAAGCAGGGCGACTAAAAACAACACCACAAATCCAAATAAGGACATGGGGAAGTGGTGTGAATTTCATAATAGCCCCTCCCATAGCACAAACGAGTGTCGGGCCAAACAGTCGTTGGTGGCCGAACTAAAGGCACCCGAATCAGATGCATTTTCTGATCTTGAGTCAAAACTAGAAAAAGGCAATGAAAAAGGGAAGAAAATCATTGATGCAGATTCCAGTGCCATTATTTCCACCGCTAAGATCCAGAGGGAGGATCCCGAGGATACAAAGGAGGGAGAGCGCCTCTTCCATTCGTAGATGTGGGCGAAGGGTTCTCCACTGCAATTCCTTGTCGATAGTAGAAGCCAAAAGAACCTCATTTCAGCAGAGGTCATGAAGTGGCTCGACCTACCAACCATAGCACACCCACATCCGTATACCATCGAGTGGCTTCACCCAGAGAGAGATATCTGCATCCGCCAATAGTGTCGTCTTCCGTATAGAATCAAGCCATTCACATATGAGGTATAATGTGATGTTGCTCCTCTTGATGTAGATGATGTATTATTGGGCCAACCATACTTGTGGAGGCGACATGTTGTGTATGACTCTAGGCCTCGTGCTGTTATTATTACTTTTTTAAATAACTTGTAGAGGATACCAGAGGTAGTATCACCTCCTGTCATCTCTTTTACTACTGCAAAACAACACAGTAAGATTGTTTCCCAAACTAGGAAATTTATTTTCCTTACAAATCACTCACAGGGAAAGAAGAATATTGTGGCCACAACCTCGAAACAGGGCTCCCCTACACGGTTGCAATAGATGGACAAATTCATGGAGGAATACGAGTAAATTTTCTCCTCACACACAGAGGTTCCTCTACATTGTCAGGACAAGCACTCCATTGATCTGACCCCTGACACACTGCCACCTGATGTTGCAATACCTCCTGCAACTACACATACAGAACCCACACATGTACTGTTTGAATCTGATAAAGAAACCAAAATTACTAAACGCATCCAACATGTCCACTCGCAGGTCCATGACATCTTCGACAAATCTAATACCCGGTTCAACAGAAAATGCCTCATCTCATGGAGGATCTCAACTCAATGGGGACCATTGCTTCCTAAGGAGGGAGGAATGATCTAGGTGGATATCGGTGGCCACCCACCTATTCCATTTGGACCCACACCATCAATTCTTGCATCTTTTCACATTCAACACAACTTACTATTTTTAGCAGGTTTTCGGGTCCTGCACTCCCGGAGCCGTTTTGGAGCCTTAATGATCCAGGTGGATATTGGTGGCCACCCACCTATTCCATTTTAACCCCCACCATCAGTTCTTTCAGTTTTTAAGTTGCAACAAAACTTATTATTTTTAGTAGTTTTTCGGGTCTTGAACTTCCGGAGCTGTTTTGAGGCCCTAAACGACGTTTTTTGGCAAAAATGGGAGAAACATGCGCTGATGTTGCTCACATCAAAATTTTTACTCCTCAGATATATCTTTATAAGGAGATATGATATGCATCAAACGGAGATTGTATGCCGAGGTTACGTCCCTGGGAAGTTGAAACACCAATTTACCCAAATAGGGTCGGTAGTTTTGGTGCTTTATCTCCTAGGGTTATGTTTTTGGAAGTTTAGAGTTCTCCATTGTTTCTCAATAATAAATAGGCCCTCAAGCCTCATTGTAACTTAGTTAAGAGTTATGTAGCCACCACATCTCTTCTCTGAGATACACTACCAACACCTTAGCTATTTTTATTTCCATTATGTCTGTAAGAATATTTCAGTCATTTGATTTAAATAAAATGAAGTATTTCTTCTACTACATCTTTTTGTTTATGTATATTTCTGTATTTTATTTCGTTCTTGCATAATTCTGGATCACATGGCCTCTTCAAAAGTCTCCAATAGCTGGATACTTTCCCACAAGCTCAAGGTGTTGGAACTGTTGCTTCACAATCACCAAGCCATCACTTTTGGTCACGTGCATTGGAAAGCCAACTCTGTTGTGGATCTTCTTGCAAACAAAGGGGTGGAAAGCAACTATGCTCAGCATCACTCAACTCTTGTGCAGGTTGAGGAGGTTGCACTCAGACAGAACTGTCTCCTTCTCATTCAGAAGAATCAGCAACCCCCGGATGTGGGTGATAGGCTGGACGCGAGTGAAAATCACACCTCTCCCCACATGGATAACAGAGATCTCCAACGTAGCACTTCACCTGCAGCGAATCCAATTACCGTTAGTCCCTCGCATGATCCGCACAGAACCAGAAATGATGACGAGCAGACGGGTACTACGTCACCTGGCCCTGAACATCACCTCACTTCTATCACCATTAATTTATATCATGATTAACCAGCATCACTACCTTACCTCCTCCCATGCGCCTGCTCAGGTGATCAAGCTCATCACACAGATCCGTGAGAAGTCCACTCATCGCCATCCTCACAGATCTCACTCCAGCCCCTTTATAACTCCAAGTAGTTTGCCCCTTTCCTCTCTTAGCATGTTACCTTCGCCTTTCGCTCTCCTCACTCTACTCTGGCTTCTCACTGACCTTAATCAGCAGTGAAGCCTCTGTCCTAGTGTGGAGCCGTGCAGCACCCTTGAAATATCCGCTCTCCATCCTACAAACCTGTCCCCCAAATATTGTTGCCCCTTCAGCCCCATAGTGAATCTTGTCTCCCCTCCTTGGCCCTAGGTTCTTCTATTTCTCCTGACCTGCTCACCCCATCCAAGGTGTGCAATGGTCCCATACTTTTCCAATGTACCATCTGCAGAGGTCAAGGAGGGGCTCTCCCGGGTCGATATCATCGTGGAGAAGATAATCGCCTCAAGTTGATTGATGGATCCTCTTACAGCACCTTTGTGAGCCAAAGACTTGATCCCGATTAGCGCGCAGAATCCTCCAGGCAAGCTGTGTATAGAGGTGGTCGAGGTATGAGGAGGTCCACCTCTTCTCACAGTACACACTCTCTGCAATGCACACCTGACCCTTTGATGGCTCCGGAGAAAGAAGATGAGGACACAGACATCTGGGTCATGGATTCTGATGGTATTTAGACGTGGATTCCAGATGGCGTAGACCCTGACTCCCCTGTCCTTTGTGCTCTTGTGTGCACTCCCAAATGCACTAAAGCCGATGTGGAAGTAGTTGTTGCGCAGACCCCTACCTGTCCCATTGAAGAGGAGAACCCCAGTGGTAATGATGAAGAGGATGAGTAATGTCTGCGCAATGATTCAGTTTTCTTATGTTTTTTTTCATGTTCGACCTAAGGGCCTGTTTGTTATCATATACTTTATGGTTTTTAGTTGTGTCAGCGCTACTGCGCATAATGTTCTTCTTGGTTCTAAGTTTTGTCTGTCCTAGTTTCCTCCCCCAAGGCAACCTATAAACAGTGTAACAAAGCCTGGGATTGGTTAAGCGTAGCTTACCAACACAGCCTGTAGCATATGTAACTCTATGTTTTCAAAATTAATAGATTAGCTCAACTTACCAAAAAATAAATAAATTATTAAATTAAAATTGAAAGAAATTGATAGTACCAAAAATATATTATTTTTTGTCGGTGGATTTTAGGAGACCGCCCAAGCATCGCCTCCCTGCGTCTTATGACGATTGTTTCCTTGTTCTTGAATTTCTTGATCGCCAAGAATTGGCGTTGGATGGGGTGTCTATGGATCCGTGGCTCGCTTCCCACGCAGATTTCAACAACGTTTAGTTGGAAGGTGATAGTGTTGGTGCCAACATCTTGCACCAAGTCCGCAGATTCTCGCTGTGATCATATAACTGAGTGAGGATGAAGTCGATTATTTCTAAAATAATTTTCTTCAGTAACTGATTAATAATAAGAGTATTTAATCCTAAGGCAAACATTATTTCAATCGTCTAACATCAAAATCAATGGTTCATAATGGTACATGTAGCAGTTTGGGAGAATTTTTTTCAAAGAGGGACTCTTTACAGCGTAATAATTTGGGGAAGTTATATTAAATAGACGGTTTGTTTATATAATAGTTAGAAGAAAGATTAAGTTTAGCTTAGGTGAAAAAAAAGACTAATTTTATATATGCTTGTATATTTTTTTATAATAGGTTTTAAGTGATAGACCGGTGTTAAATTGTGAGCAGTTTTTATAAATGCTAGCTTACAAGTATGATTCATGGTATGCCTTGCTTATTTGAAGCTTTCAAAACTCTTTCTTAAAGCTTTTCTGTGGAATATTGACTGTTAGGTTAAGTCAAAGAGGTCTCGTTCGATCTTGCCCTTTTTCCATGCTTACCAACTTGTTTCAAAGTTCCCAGTAGCTTGATATATGATGTTTAGGCATTCCCTCTTCATAAATTGAGTTATTTGTGTTATATTATATGTTTTTCCCAAAATCTGAAGGTGAATTTCTAAAGTTAGAAGCTCTTATGCTCTCTATGTTTCACTGGAATGTTTATCTTGGATGTTTATCATTTTAAGTATTGTTCATTGAGATTAATGGTTTTCCCTACCTTATGAGTTGTAACTTTTAACTATATAAGTTTAAGACCTCTTAGTTTTTTCCCAAACTTGATGTTCACTTCACCTCACACATTACCCTAAGGATCCATTTACCTTACTGATTTGGCCCTGCAACACACTCTGATTCATCATTGAGACACACATGAATTTAATTGACTCCATAGCCCAATGGCTTTGACAAACTCACACTCCACCTATCCTACTTGACCATATTACCCAACCAAAAAAATCAAAAAACCCCTCACTTCACAACTAGCCTAAAATCAACCATCTAAAGCGAACAAGTTCACATCCTTCGCACAAAATATAGAGAGCCCTCTCTGAGTCCAGGAAGGATAGGTCCTAGGACTCCAAAGGTTGGTTTCATGTTACTTTGTCATTTGGTTTAGCCAATCTACCAAATCACGGGACCCTAACAATATGGACACCATTTCAGAAAATGGAGGCATATCTGGAAACTAGACAGGACATGCTTTCCAATGATCCATCATGGAGCTCATTTGGACATTGGGAAGGCCTCCAAAAGTTGGCTGCAAGATAGGCCATTTTTCCTACCTTGGTGTTGCATGTTTGCGTTGGCGCTGCGCCCCTGTACCTTAGAGCTGTGCCCTTACCAGGAGTTATTGCAAAAGATATTGTGAAGCCTTAAAGTCAAACATTTTCCAAAAATTAGCTCAGGAATTTATGTTAGGATTTATTATTACAATGAATGAGTCTTAGCTATTTTTCCTTGGGCCTTGCATGGTCTAAAAGGTAAAAATGCATTAAATTTGTAATAAATGACATTTGAAACCCTCGCTTAGGATCACCTCCTCATTTTTCAAATAAATACTGCATGGATGCCTCATATTTTTTATTGGTTAGTTGGTTGTGGAGCTGAATACTGCATAGACATTGAGTTGTAAGGAAGTTTGGGTTTGGAGCATTGTAACTGTTTTGGACTGAATATCAATGGAACAAGCACATTTACAAGATTCTTGAACTTGGTTAAATGGTGATGTTATTCTAATTTTGTAATTGTTTCCTTATTTTTTCCATTTTTTATATCATTTTCTCTTATAACAGAAAAAAAAAATTAGCTTAAGACATGTTATTAGAGGCACCTTAAGTCTATCTGATTTTTGTTATTTGAATGTTTTCTTCTGTTGGGTCTGATTGGAGAACTTAGGAGTTCCCTGATCTCCATTTCCACCTATATTTTTTGCTTGAGATTAACTCAGTAGAGTCTAGCCAAAGAAGTTTATAGTTTTCCCTCTCCTTTGGTTCTACTTGAAATTATGTTCTTAAGGCTTTCTTTGAAGTTCACTTATTAGGTTTTGGCTAAAGAAGTTTATGGTTTGCCCTGCCCTTTGCTGTATCTTAAAAAGTCACTTTAAAGGTTTTTGAAGTCTGATTGAAGAAATTAGGAGTTCCCTAATCATTAATCATTACTGAAAATGTTATCTTAAATGTTTTCTTTATCTAAAGGTGAATAACTAGAGAATTTAGGAGTTCCCTGGTCTCTATTGTTTGCTGGATTGTTGTCTTAGGGTGTACTTGGTGAAGTCTGACCAAAGAATTTTATGGTATGCCCTGTCCTTTGGTTCTTTCTCAAGCATAGTAATCTTAAAGACTCTTCTTGTTCTAGTACATGTTAAAGGACTTTTAATTTCCCTTTAAAGCTACTAAAATCACAACTTAATGTTCCTTTCACACCCACATAAGCTATTAAGATCCATTTGGCTTTGTTAACTTGCCCTATGAAACACCCTTGATTTATTGTTGAAATCTTCCAACCTTTCACAGACTCCATAGCCCAATGGTATGAATTTCTCTTACTCTATCTATTCTTCTTAACAAGCAACCCAACAAAACTAAACAAAATAAACAATCCCTATAATTTTAACTGGCCTAAAATCAACATCTTAAATCAATCAAGTAATATATTTTATTCATATATAGAGAGAGCCCTCTCTGAGTCTAGGAAGGCTAGGTCCTAGGGCTCCAAAGTTGGTTTGATGTTATCTTTGTTTATTTGGTCTTACTAGTCTGACAAATTACAAGGACCTAACAGTTTTCATCATGCAATTGGCTCAATTCGACCTCAAATGGACCGGTTCGACTACTCAGCAGCCCTGCCCTCTGCAACCTGCTCCTAGCACCTTGACTCAGCCTTCAATACCCCCTCCTCAAGGTCCCTCATCCATAGCTGGTGTCCATGAACCTATCTACCCTCTAGGAATGGTTCCCCCTAGCCTTAACCATCTCGGAGCTGTCCCGCCTGGCCATTACCCTTCTGGTCAGATACCGTTTCTAGCTCCCCCTCCTAGAGTATTTTCAGTACTTGTTATGCCTACCTTGTCTCTTCCTAACATGACCCTAGGGATCCAAGTCTGGTACATTGATACCCCAACCATTATCCCACCTAGTTAGCCTAAACCTTATACTACTTTGACCCTAGTCCAACCAGTCGCCATGACCCCTCCCTTTGTTTTTGTGCCTCAACCACCTCAATAGGAACCTAATCCTATTGAGAAAGCCTCGAGTGATGAGTGAAAATATTGCAATAAGGAACCTAAGGACAATGCCACCCAAACAACCCCTCCTCCCCGTCAACCTCCAAACCATACACCCTGTGTGCTTTGTGTGATGTTGCCAGTCATGCCACCCATAATTTTCCTCCCCCTCAACCTCCAAAGCATACCCCCCCATTTGCTTTGTCTGATGTTGTCAGTCAAGCCCATGTTTAATGTCACGTTTCCTAAGTCTAAGGTCCTGAAGTCTTTGTTTCTTCCACGACTGCAGCCAAGAACCCCAATAATGTTCACACCAACCACCCGTGTGTTTTGTGTGATCTCCATGGCCATTATACCAACCTCTGTCCCTGCCTCAAGCATTACCGCGTGATGCAGTGAATACTTCAAAAATTAGAATGTGCGCAGAAGAATAAAGTTAAAAAATTATTTTTAATACCAAATGTCGATTTGCATAGTATTCAAATAAACCACCATTCAAAATTTAATATGCATCGCAGATTAACACATCAATATACAATCAAACTGGAGCAATTACTGTCGGACCACATTTACAAACAGTTCCTTCTACTCTATTCCATATTACATTCATGTTTTCCTGGTCTTAACACTGCCACCAAACCTAAAGTTATGCATTTTCATTTAAATTCTATGCGAATACATGATTTATTCGGTTCATACCACAGCCAGATGAGGCTTGGGTGTGAAATCTATTTGGACTGTTTGCGTCCAATTTCGATCTGTGAAATCTGTCTCCCACCTCACGCTAACTCCGCTTCCATCATTCACATAACAGTCCAGAAGTTTGACTGTGCGATGAGTTAAGACTCAAGACTAAACCCAAGCGATGTCAACTGGACGTGGGAGCATCTTCCCTCCGTGGTCTCTCTAGGATCTACGTTCTCTGTTTGAAATTGATTCTGATCAGCTCATCTGGCACTGAAAATTCAATGGTATATGTCTACTACATAATGTAATGCATACGATGTGTAGTAGAGGCTAAGTAAATAATTGAACAAAGATTTGAATGAAAAAAAATAATTGCATATGATAATAACAAGAAACTATAGAGTCAAACTCTTTACACACTCTTTACACTATCACACTATTCCACACTACATTTTTTTCCCTCTCTGTGCCTATATATCCATTCATGCCTTTGAGGCTTACAATTTATACAAATGGATTCTACAACCAATTTTTGGCTTAGATCCAGAACTTGCTCAACAAAATCCTAAGAATCCTCTAAGTCCTAAAATCTCTTCTTTATCTCTAAGGATCCTCTCTAATCCATAAATTCATTAAACCAATTCCTAATCTAGGGTTTACAATAATTTCTCAAATCTCTAAATCCCTATGAGCTCTCAACTATCCTAATTCTCTCATGTTCTCTAGTATTCGAGAACATTTACAAAATGCCTCACAATATCTAATTAATTCTTATTCTAAATACCTCTCATTAAAATCACTCAAAACATTAATAATTATTTTAATTTAATACATAGGAAACCAACTTCCTTGAAACACAAGACCCCTTATGTCTATTAAAATAGAATGAAATTTCTGAGTCGAATGCTCCTGCATCAGACTCCCAAGGTTGAAAACATTCATGATCTCCAGATCATGTCTTCCCATATTTTGATAGAAAACCTCGAGGGTCCCAAAATTTAGTTTGTATTTATTCACATGTGTTGCTCCTTTGTTTTTGTTGTATGTCTGCTGCCTTCTGTTTCAAATTCCTCTCCTTGTCAATCAATTTCAAATTCTGATTGATCACTCTTTCTACTGTCAATCTTCTCCATCTGGATTGTTTCATCATTAATTTCCATAATTCTTCAATCTCCATCTCCAGCATATCCTTGGATTGGTACATACTCTTCCATTTGTTGCTATCTTTTTCTCTTTTCTTCAATTTGTTGTTGTTGTCCACTAACTCTTGTATCTTCATATTCTTCCTTTTTTCGGGCTCTTTTGTTTCCCAATATTGAAATTGAGATTTCTCTTCCTCTTCCATGGTTATCTTTTTCTGCATCGAATCTTGATTCTCCAGCGTTCTTTCCAGCAATTTAATCTCTCTATTCCATGGATTAAGTACTTCCACAAAATCTTCTTCATCCTTCTTTACTTGGCTGTTCTTTTGCAACAAATTTTCTCCAGTTTCTGCAACAAAACCTACACTCACAAAACAGTTATTAAAATTGAAAACATAAGGCCTCAGTGCCTCTTCTTCCTTTAGCAACATTTCAATTTTCTGCTCTGAAATTTCCTCCTTTATCAGCACATTAATATGCTGATTCAACCTCTCTAAAGAACTTTCAAAAGGACTCTCAAAAATATCAGCAAGTCTCTCTTCCACACTATATGTTTCAATGATGTATCTCTGTTCTTGTCCACAGTAGTAAACTCCTTCCTTTTCAATTTCACTGTCATATTCTGAGTTTTCTAGCAAATATTCCAACAATTCAATTTCTTTTTGGCATTTCATAAGTACTTCATCATCACTTACAATCCCTGCATTTATACAAAAAAATTTAGTTTCCAAATTACAAGGTTCAACAACCTCAACTGTTGCTTCACATATTAGTTATTTAGTTTGAATTTCATCTCCTTTCACAAGAAATTGTTCTTTTGTTGTAACAACTTAAAATATCAATGCATTACTAAATTATTTCTGTTGCAACAAGTCATTGCTTTTATCATTTAAGAGACATTCTCCATCATTATTTACTTTAGAGTATTTATCTTCTGAAAGATAATCTTCCATACTTTTGGCAGCTTAAAAATACTACTCATTCTCTGTGAAACATGTAATCACATAAAAATCATTAGTTACAAAAATACACGGCTTTACATCCTCTTGCCTATACAAAATTTTCCAACAGTTCAAGAAATCATCAATAATTCCTTGTTCAGCAAGGTAAACTTCTTGCTATCTAGAATTCTCACAATAATTCATAAGATCTTCCATATATCTCCAGTCTTCATCTTCACCCAGAATTTCTTCCTGTTCTGCTTCACAAATGGAAACTTCCATTTTCAACCCATCTTCTCTGAGTTCTTCACATCTTAATTGCACAGTCATCATCTACTCAAACTTTCTCATCTCTTATGTTAACTACATATTTACCTGTTGATTCCTCTTTTCTTGTAGTCTCTGTCATTTCACTTTGTTCCTCCTGGTCCAACCATGTCTTTGGTATTTCTTATTTCTCTTCAACAATTCCATCAATAAATGAAGCTGAACTGCTATCTTAGCCCTCTCCCTCTCATATTCTTCGTGAGTCAACTACTTCCATATTCCATTTGCCTTGGCATCTTCCTTCTTCTTTCTTCTATTGTGGTCTTTCCCAAAACCTCTGAAATGACTATCAACAGTCATTTTTTCCTCCTTTGTGAACTTTATCTGTTCACTTGTGGATTTCATTCAATCCCCTTTTCAGCAAGCCTTCATACTTTCCATCCAACAATGCAAGCTCTCTTCCTGCGCTTGACCTCTTGGTATCTTTTGGTTCTCTGTCTTGGAATCATCTTCTGGGAAACTCTTATACTCCTCTTTGCTGCAAACAACTGCAGTATTTCTTGTATTAAAATGACCATACTCGTTGGGTGTCGGCTCCACCGATATGCACCCAATTACATTCAAACCTTTGTCTTGATTTAAGACTCTTCGACTCTAGAATATTAACTTTTACATCAATGGACTTTGATGAAAAATACACCTTTTACATACCAATACATGAATTTTGTTTGACTTCAAAGCTTTACCTAATAAGTACAATAGTGGATATTTTGACTCTAACTCAAGTTATACAATATACAAACTAACATCCACCCTTAATACATTATTTACATAAAATAAACCCATGATGTAAAATCTTCACTCCAATAATTCTCTCTCATACTCCATTGTAATATCATAGAGCACTAATTGTCTCACCTCCCATTAACACTTTCTTTTACTCACATAATACTTAAACCTTTAAATCGAGATAAAATCCACTTGGTGACTCACAACACCTTAATCATAGAGTTTTTATCTCATAGGTACCTATGATAAGGAAAGTTTTGAATACTTTCACTTTTCCCAAGATTTATTACCTTGTAAGACGTTCTTATTTGAAAACAACTCACCTAGGTGTCAATGTGTCAATGTCTGAGCCATTGGATCAAATGTTAGATGATTGAAATGTTTTAGGCCATTAGATTCACAAGTAAAAGTTTCATATATATTTTTTATAATGTTAGTTTTTTTTTAATAAGTGATTGAATTTAGGTTTTGGTGACTTTGTCAAATTACACAAAAATAAAAATAAAAGTAAATTAAATAAGAAGATTGACATATTGCAATGAACATTTTAACTAGGTCAAATCAAAAATAAAAATAATACTAAACTATAAAAACAATCCATGGTATTGAATCATGGTATTCATGTGGAATGTGGTTTATCTAAAGGGGGGAATTAAGATGGTCTAACTCTAGATCTACCAAGAGCCAAGAGAGATCAAATGTCTTGATATGAAAATGCCATTGATCCCTCTCATCAGGAATATAGATCTAAACTAATTATTTAATACAATTATTTACTAAACTATAAAAACAACCCATGGTATTGACTCATGGTATTCATGCGGAATGTGGTTTATCTAAAGGGGGAAATTAAAATTGCATAACGCTGGATCTACCAAGAGCCAAGAGGGATCAAATGTCTTGATATGCAAACCCCATTGATCCCTTTTATAAATAATATAGATCTAGACTAATTATTTAATAAAATTATTTTTTAATGTTTATAATCATTATTCTTTTAAAATTTCACTTAATAAAATGAATCTAAATTTATATACATCCAAATATACATAGTTTTTCTTATTCTATATTATTTTTGTTACAACTATTTTATTATTCCAAAAATACATGATTTTTTATGTTATATATTATTTATGTGATAATTGTTTTATTATTGATGAGTAGTATTTCTTAATATCTAAAAAATTAAATTAATAATGATTTTTTTTTTTTTAAGTATGCGATCTTTTTAAATTTCCAAATTATTTTACAAGACATGATTTATCTTGAGCAATAACAATGAATGTTCATAATTCTCATTTCTTAAATAACACTAAATTTACCTTTAATTACTTAATTGTAATAGTTTGTAACTACATACATACTCTTTCTCCCATTCAAAAAAAACTATATACATATCTTTAATTACCTAATTTTATCTTAAAAAATCTTACATGTTTTTTACTTTATAATCATAAACAATTTTCATATTATATGATGTCAAACTTACTCAACTTTTTATTCTGAAATTTTAAACAATGTTTCTCACTACATAATTTTAGCTTTTATAAAAAAAAAAAAATTAAAAAAAAAATTCAATTCCAAGCAAAACTTACAAAAGGAAAAACCCACTTAGTCTTTATTGTAGATTATAGTTTTACAAAATTGACAATGTGATTAACAATAGAGTAAGTTGAAACAACTTTAAGGGTTTTTTTTTACAATTTTTATCATAACCTTTCCCTCCATCCAATATATAATGTAGATTCTTCTCAAGAGAGAGTATATTCTAGTTTATAACTTATCCACAATCAAAGAAAATGGCTAGGGATTTTACAAGTTATTAGTTTATAACTTTATCTATAATAAAAGAAAATGGCTAGGGATGTCACAAGTTATCATTCACACAATGATGTATTGATGTTCTTACTTGAAATGGATCCTATTAGATGCATGGTGGCCAAAGACACTAAAAAATTCAAAAAATATATATGTTACGACATCCATATTGTCTACAAACCATCCAAATTTCCCATCTTATACAACAATTTCTAACAATAACCACTCAATTTACTCTCCAATTTTTGAAACCCTCGCCCATGCTGGGAAGATCACACTGTAAAATCAAATGTTCCTATAGTTTTTTTAAAGGGTTCATAAACAAAACAGACAACAAGAAAGTCAATATTGTGTTATGATAACTGATTTTTGAATGATTGTCACAAACAAAACGTCACATTAGCTCACATAATATATATAATGCTATAAGGATCTAAGATGATAACAAAGTTTTGAATCATGATAACTCGGTGAAAACCAAAACTAAGTTGTAGCCACAAGAAAAAAATCACAACAACTCATAGAATATATCCAAGGTTGCAATGAACCTCATACATTATGATGGACCTCATGGGAATTTTAGTGCACATAGAACACTACCTGAATATTTCTATACTCTTGATCAATTTAGAATAACCTAGGATGTGTAAAATATTTTAATAAGATAAACAAAATAGACACCAAGAGAGTCAATATTGTGGTATAATAACTGATTTTTGAATCATTGTGACAAAAAAAACATCACATTAGCTCATATAATATATATAATGCTATAAGGATCTAAGATGATAACAAAGTTTTGAATCATGATAACTAGGTGAAAACAAAAACTAAGTTGTAGCCACAAGCAAAAAATCAAAAAATTCATAGAATATATCCAAGGTTGCAATGAACCCCATACATTGTGATGGACCTTATGGGAATATTAGTGCACATAGAACATCACCCTAATAATTCTATACTCTTGATCAATTTAGAATAACCTAGAATGTGTAAAATATTTTAATAAGAAACTTGATTTGTAATTATGAAATATAAAACTATAACTTAAATTTGTGAATTTACTTTGTATTTTTTTCTTATGTACATAGAGAAAGAATAAACCAAGTTTGGAGTTAAGAAAATAAAGCATAACATATAGAACAATATCTCCTTCCAATGTCTCCATATTAAAATGACATTCACTTTCTGTATATCAAGACTATTGTTCTTCATATACAATTTCTGATAAACATGCAATTGGCGCTCAGATATGTAGATGAACTTGAAATAAATTCTATTTTTGTTGATAAAAATTCTCTTCATTTACATCTATGCTAGATAGATTTTACTTGAATGTATTTAAAATATCTTATTTGAGTTATGCGCTGGATTATTAATTAGCAAAGGATTTTCACCCTCAATTTCCTATTTCAATATCTATAACAAAATTTGTATAGATGTGAACATATTATCTTGGTTTACATATATGTTTTCACCCCAAATTTCCTATTTCAAAATCTATAACAAAATTATCCCCGATCGGGGTGCCAACAAAGGGAGGATGGCAGCATGACAATGCCACACGGTGGGGCTTGTCAACTGACCATCATGCATTAGAATTATATCGTGCGATGGTAATCGATCTCGCATGTGCCTTAGTAAATGATCACGATGCAATCCGTTGCAATCCGTTCCAATTCATAAATGCACAACAAATAATGGGATGGTACGTCAGCTGTGGGGTAGGAGAATGAATATGGTAAGTTCTCAATGTTGTAAAACATTATTTCAAACAATAGCTGTAATTCAGACAAGCGCAATGACAGAGGAATTGCAGGAACAAGAAGCTCAACATAGCGGGTAGAGGATTTATAGGTATGTACTAGTCCTCATATCTCTATTTTCAAAATTAGTTTTTCCTATTAGCATTCCGACAATGAAAGAAGGAGTTTTTATAGGTGCTGTAGAGAATTTGTCATTTCCAGTTAGATTTTTCTTTTTTTATGGTTTGCATGTAATGGTAGAGGGGGTTCATTTGAAAATACAACCCTGATTTCGTAGCCCTGCTCATCCTCCTTACCTGTATCTCAGTAATGTCAAATTGCATGGGTTAAGTCTGTGCTTTTCTTATGATTATGAAAGTATGGTCCTCTATAATCATCCTAGCCCGCATTTCCAGCACCTCGGCTATGTCAATTCGAATGGGTTAAATCTGTGCTTTTCAAAGTCTATTGAATGTTTGCTCTGGAATTATTTTATTTTGGTTTCGAATGGTCTGGTTAAGTTTCTTCGTTGTATTCAAAAGCTCCCAAAATAATTTTCCTTCGGGTATCAGAAGCTTAAGGGTAGAGTTGGTTGTTGGTACTTTAGTGTCCTTTGCCATTCCAGCCTTTTCATGCACTATCTAAGTGTCTCAGACTGCGTTAGGAAATCTCGTTGTTTAATTTCTATTCCTGCATCTCGAAAGGGAGGTCTTTACAAACTCGGATGTAATCTACTCTTAAGTCTAAATTTCTTTGGGTCAGTCCAAATTTCCGTGGCACTGCGTTTACTTTATTTTATCTCGAGAAAACTGTACTACTATTAATTCAACAGTGGAAGCCATTCGGAAATGAGAGGGAAAGGTTTGTTAATTTTCAAAATATTGCAACGCGCAATCCATATTTCAATGCTCGGGTAAAAGAGAATCATCTGGAGTTTACTATTGAACATAAGTTTCACATAATTGTCACCTTTCGCTATACAGGTTCTTTGTCATTCATAAAATCAGACAGTCTCTGTGAGGGCAGAATGACAAAAGGCAAAGGGCAGAAGCTACAACCACCTCAGGAAGTTGGTCCAAGAAAACGAAGAAGAAATAATAATAAGAAAACTCTAGAAAATGTAGCAAATATTTATGATACACAGACTCCAATGCACATTCGTAAAACTATTCAGGGTTGGGAGAGGGAAAGTGATGATGAAGATGATGATCTTAAAGATCAAGAGGAAAGAATGGATTTTATCTCTGACCTAGGGAATATAAGAGGCATATTTTTTCTATTCCAACAATAATTTAAGACATACTGGAAATTTAAATGTGTATTAGCAAAGGCGATGTTGAGTATGCCAGAAAAGCAATCCAATCCTTCACTGCTCTTTCAACTCTAGTAGATGAAACAGGATATGCGGGAAATGGCCAAGGCTCAAATAAAAGCAAATGAGAAAATAGGAAGGATTGAACAACAACTCCTGAACATGTCGCAAGTGGAGATGCCAGGGTCAAATGCAATGGGCCTAGCACCTGTGGATTCTTCGGATGGTTGACACTTTTATGTATCTAGTTTTGTATGTTTTTTGAGGATAGTATGTATAGTTTTTGTTTTATTTGTATATTTTATGGACATAGTAAAGGGATATTAGCTGTGAGTAGAAGGAAAAAACAATACCAATTTTGGTTGGCTTATAACTCTTTGAGGTGGCCAACAGACCTGGTTTCCTTCGGGCAGGTTGAGGCTACCAATTTTAGTAAAATTTTTATAGCAACTTGCTCTTTACAAAATAGAAAATAGAAAGGTACTACGAAATTTACAAAAAAAAAAAAAATCTATAACAAAATTTTTTGGTTGATAACTCTTATCATCAATATCTTTGAAACCTCCACGACTAGCTGCCATGGAAGCAAATTTTTCCTTTCATTCCTTCATGATGACTTGTTCTCTACAACATCTTATTTCTTCTATGATACTCTTTCCTATACTATTGCCTTCTTATTTCTTATAGGCTACTCTTTCCTATGCTATTGGCTTACGACGGTCCTTTTGCAACATATGGTACAATTGCTAGTTTTATGATGAAAATAAAATAAACCATTTAATTTTCACCATTTAAAAGGAATTTTTGAAATGAATTTTCATACCTTTACATTCACTTCAAGGTTATTGAATAAACCTTTTATTTTTAATTTTCAACTCTTGATATTTCATGCCTCTTTAGCTTATATAAGCAGTCATCCTACACAAAATTAAAAAATTCCATTCGAGCTATGTTGTTCTTATCACTGTGAATATTCACGTGCCCTTCATCGATGCATTTCAAATACCAAATATACTTCTCACTTAGATGTAGCTGGATGGTGTTGAACTGTGTTGTGCACTAGAAGAGGGCAGATTAGCAGTGATCCCTCGCCTATCTCTCTTACTAGTCTCCTCAGACGATCCAATAACAGAGACAATTGTGTGCAACCAATAATCAAGTTAAAATTTAAGCATATTTCTATTCCATGCTATAATTCAACCATTCGTATCACAACCACACACATTACAAGTCTCCTACATCAAATCGACTTATCAAAATAATAAAAAACTATTTTGGTTGAGAAACATGGCGCATATATTGACTTTCCACTGAAAAAAAGGTCAAGGGTTCCTTTATATCCCTTGCAGCCAGTGCCGCACCTACAGCTACTGCCGTGCCAATGATTTTTTCCCACAACATGTCATTCCTTCAGTGCGTTTTAATGATACCACAGAGCACGTTAAAAAAATAATCCAATTAATATATTTGTAGTACTCACATCCAAACATTGAGAATTCAAAACTGCAGATCAGCTACCCTCTGTCTATGTAGTGACTCACTTTGCACGTGGCCTCTATTCGACAACACACCCATAACGCGGAGCATCAAACCACTCTAGCCAAGTGCTCAAGGCACACCACTGTAGCACAAGCCATGCAATATGGACTCGAATCTGGCTCGGATCTGAAAATAAATCCTCCAATCCATCAATCGATCCACACATGGGTAGCACCCAGTTAGACTAGGATCTACAAATCGATCCACCAAATCATCTACACGAATCTTCCTCCAGCCATCACCATTGTACCTGTATACACAACTTCAAACATAACTCTATTCTAAACTTCTCTCTAAGAACTTTACTCACAGAATCTCCTTGTTCTACTTTGATACCAAAATGATGCAGTGAATACTGCACAAATCAGAATGTGTGCAAGAGAATAGAGTTCACAAATTCTTTTTAATACCAAATTTCGATTTGCATAGTCTTCAAATAAGCCTCCGTTCAAAATTTAATATACATCACAGATTAACACAACAATATATTCAAACCAAGACCATATGCATATAATTTCTCTCTACGGATTCTACAACCAAACCAGAGAAATTACTATCGGACCACATTTACAAACAATTCCTTATTACAGTCATCTTTTTCAGGTCTTAACGCTGGCACCAAACCTGAAGTTCTGCATTTTCATTTAAATGCTATGCGACTTCATGATTTCACTAGTTCACGTCACAACCAGACGAGGCTTGGGTGCGAAATCTATTGGTACTATTTGCATCCAATTTCGATCTATGAAATTTGTCTCCCACCTCACGCTGACTCCACTTCCATCATCACATAGCAGTCTAGAACTTCAACTGTGCGATGAGTTAAGACTCAAGACTTAACCCAAGCGATGTCAACTGGGCGTGGGAGAAACTTCCCTCCGTGGTCTCTATGGGATCTATGTTCTCTGTTTGGAATGGATTCTGATTAGCTCATCTGGCACCTGCAATTCAATGGTATCTATCTACTGCATAATTTAATTCATTTGATGTGTAGCAGAGGCTAAGTAAATAATTTAACAGAGAGCCGAATGAAAAAATAATAATTGCATATGATAATAACAAGAAACTACAGAGTCAAACTCTTCCTTGGCTGAATATTACATTTAGTTTCCCTCACGCTCTCACCTCTTTACACACTCTTTACACTATCACACTATTCCTCTCTACATTTTTTTCCCTTTCTATGCCTATATATCCTTTCATGCCTTGAGGCTTACAATTTATACAAATGGATTCTACAACCAATTTTTGGTTTAGATCCATAACTTGCTCAACAAAATGCTAAGAATCCTCTAAGTCATAAAATCTCTTCTTTATCCCTAAGGATCCTCTCTAATCCATAAATTCATGAAACCAATTCCTAATCTAGGATTTACAATAATTTCTCAAATCTCTCAATCCCTATGAGCTCTCAACTATCCTAATTCTCCCATGTTCTCCAGTATTTGAGAAAATTTACAAAATTCATCACAATATCTAATTAATTCTTATTCTAAATACCTCTCATTAAAATCACTCAAAACATTAATAATTACATTAATTTAATACATAGGAAACCAACTTCCTTGAAACACAAGACCCCTTATGTCTATTAAAATACAATGAAATTTCTGAGCCGGATGCTCCTGCATCACCACGCCTCTTTGGAAGTAGTTCGGGAGTAAGAGATTGAACAGAACCAGTCTGCCTCTCTAATTCTCACGCAGTATGCTTCATGCCAACCTGAGGATACATATTCTCCCTTTGACATTCCCCCTCCCGATGTCAAGATGACGGAGCCTTCGGCCACTATCCTCTACCTCTCATCATCTATGAGATCCATGGAGGAAGACCCCTCTAGGACTTCCCATTCTGTTTCGTTGACCTCCCTTCGACGACCACCCTAGTCTCAATATCAGTGGATCCCTTATCTTCTTGTTCTTCCATCAGCCCCCGTGACGATGCACATGTGAACCTCTCTTCTCATGATGATGAGTCAGGTAGCTTTGTCATGGCACGTGGTCTTTCTTCCACCATTCACCTCATCTTCTATTCAATGACGGCATTATGGAAGTAATCACCACCCCTAACTTTATCTATCCCCCCTTACATTGAACCCATGCATTCAAACCACATACACCTTGTGGTCATTACATTGAAACCCAATGTTTTGGTAAGGGGGCACCCATATTTGAGAGTCCAAGAGAAGCAATTCTCCACAACCCTCATAGTGCATCTAGTAGTGTTGACTCTAGTACCATTATTCTTAACCATTTAGAAGAACCTCTAGAGTCCCATTTCACTTCAGACCACTTTAGGGATGATCGTCGTCATCATTCCTTCATCTTACATCAACATCCCAGCCCCCTAGACATTGTTATTGACCAACCTGTGTGTTTTCTAGGTGAGAACCAGTTCATTATATCCAAATCCACTCTTTGGGATAGTGGAACCATGTATGCGAACCCAAAAATTTAGTCCATTTGCTTCATACATGTAGTAACAAAAGAGAGTTGTAATCCTCCATTCCCTTTCTCGAACAACATCTATCCATTCTTCCCTTAGAATATTACCATAATGTAAACAAATGGCACACCACATCATAAAAATGTTTTTAGATTCCACTTTTCTAAATATATTTGGCATGACCATAACATGCTTGGGGGCACCTATTGTGACAATTGGCTTAAATGCTAACTAGTTTATTAACTAGTTGTTATGTCATTTTATTTGTTTTGCAGAAACTAAAACATTTTATTCCTTTTAGAAATATTACTTGATGAACATGAATTAATTTTTTTCTATAGAAAATAAAATTTAGTTATGGAAAATTGGTTCCACAAAAGTAAAAAAAAAAAAAAAATACTGATCGTAAAATTATTCCAAGAACTGAGAAGTGGTTGAATAGTTTGGACAGTTACCTTTTCCTCTGAGGATAAAGGTACATCCTAGTGAGGAAAAGGGGTTTTGTTCAGTGGCTAAGGAAGGAAAAGACAGAGAGTGAAGATTTCCAGAGCTGGTAGAGACCAGTGGAAACACTCAGCATTTCTAAAGATTTCTGGAAAGAAGACTGGACTTGGGGTCCCGAGGTCTCTCTAGAAATCTCTGTCAACCTACCAGGGAAAATTTTAAGGATGGAAAATTATTTTGAAGTTTAAAAAATTGGCGAATCTCACTAGTCCCCAATATGAAAACTATAAAAAATTTATTGTTGTATTTGTAAAATTATTCAAATTTATAATGATATTATATATATTGTCTATATAATGTTGGCGATTTTTAAGGTAAAATAATTTTATATTGTAAAATTTGGGCGAATCATTTTTATAAAAAAATGGAAATTGGCGAATCTTTTTTTTGGAAAAACCATTGAAAATTAGCCCACCTACGAATATTAACCCCTAAAATTTTCCATGCAACCTACTCTTCTCAGGTGTGGAGAATGGGAGAATATGAGGATGTAATCGCCTCTCTTATGTTTGGGAGGAAATCATTAGTAGAGCCCAAAACGAGATAAGTAAACAGATTTATTTATTGCAGATGTGATAGACAGATAGCTTTAATAGAGGAAAGAATTAGACGAAGTTGTTTCAAAATTTGGAAAATGTGTATTTCAGTAAGGAAATAATGATTGTACACTGTAAATATCTTTCATGAGTCATATCTATTTATTATATTTAAAAATTCTGGCTTATTCGTTGAACTGTCAAATGTGAATGGATATGTAAAATAATTATAGGAACATGTTGTAGATGAAGTCTGACTATCAAGTAATGCAAGAAAAGAATGAAATTATAGTTCTGAACTATTAGGTTGGAAATGTGTTTTTAACCGAAAGTATAAATGGGAGTGAGCTGTTGGTTTAGGGTCTAGGGTGGGACACTTGACCCCAGAACTGGTCATTCCTCCATACCTATGATATACAATGACAGAGGCTGATATGGTCCAGCCATCATTCTAAATTGTAAAAGAATATACAAAATTTACTGTTCCTGAAAGAGGAAGGAAAACTATGTTGCAAACATGAAATTTTCTTTACAATATACTTAGCAGAAAAATCCTGAGAATAGCATGCATAGTTGAATCGAAAAAAAAAATATTACTATGTCAAAAAGATAGACTCCATTATAAAAGTAAAATAGAGTGATTATAGTTTACAGCAGAGGATCCCATTATATTTCTCGGCCAAAAGGGCACAAAACTAATCTACACATACATAGTGAAAATTACTGAACAAGGAAACCATAACCTAAATTTAATGGTTCAGTAAGCTTAAACAAATACCCTGATAAACCCCGTAGGTTAAACATAAGACTGAAAGGGAAACTGTATTTCGAGCTGTGGTGGAAAACATGCAAGAAGAACCCAAAAATTTACACAATGAAGAGAACGATAAACCGCCAAAAATATCCATTAATCATATAAACAAGGTCACTTTGTACACCGTAAAATCTCTTAACAATAATTTAGACTAGAGACCAAACAAACTATACCTTAAATGAATAATGTTTTCAAGTGTTATAGGTCAATTTGGGCACCATTCCCAATGACCTGGTTAACTGGACATCATCCTCAGGACCGATGAATAGGGTCTATCATCCCCCGTCATTTCAGTTGCTACATGCCCTAAGACAAAGAACAAGAACAAATCATCTATGACTTCCATCTACAAGGTTTCCAAGATTTGAAGTTTATATTATAACACCTATGAGCTCACCAACGCAGTTTCTCAAGGGGCTAAGTGTGTTGCATATGCAGGTACCTCCATTCAAAGGTGCTCTGTAAAGCACTTCCCAACACTCAAGGGTGCATTGGTCATTTGGGAGAGAAATTCTCATTTTTCCAGAATCTCCACTTGGTCAGTGTCTTCTAGAAGAGTGCATATGTGTCAAACTTCAAATCCATGTGTCCATTTGATACCTCTGAGACACGGAACATGTCTTGCCTATTGTTATGCGGATAAATCGTTCTTGCAAACAAGAACAATCTCCCTAGTATCCTAAGGATATCTAGAAACAAACAACCAAATGTAAACCATTATCTCTAGATCATTTGTGATTCAGCATTATTAATAACAAAGTACGAGGACATGCCCCTACCTAAAGTCCAATGCTTGCTGAAATCTTCTATCCAATCACTCCAAAAGAGGTCACTTCAGCGTGTGAAACCTATAATCAAAGACATATGAAAGGATTAAAAGCACCTCCAAGATATAATAATTGAGAAAACACTAATCTATCTTAGTGATCAAGGAATCTAAGAATTTAATTACTCAAATAGATACATGAACAATTCGATGAGAAAATAGAATCCATTTGTATTAACTTGTATAATAAGAAGTAACCTTACAACCTTTCACCTTGATGTTATACAGGTTCTCCGAGGTCCTAAACAACCATTCCTCCTTCAGATTGACAAGCCTTCCTCTCTCTGAACTAGCATGAAGTTATGGACATGAGTGTGTGATCATTCTCATATCAAAAATGGCTCGTATAGAGAGTCTGCTCTCTTGAGAATTTCTTCAGCAACTAATATCTATATCTACCCTTGAGACTGAAACGTGAGCTCAATTTATAGGGAAATGGAGGTGGTTTTAGTTCCATGAAGAGGGGGATGGCTTCCTCTCATGAAGGGATTTGAGCTCCATATACAAAGGGATAAAATCCATGAGTGAAGGGATAGAGCTCCATTAGTGGAGGGATCAAGCTTGAACTGAATGCGCTTCTAGAATATTCCAGTTGGGAGAATATTCATCCAGCTGGGCTTCTAGAACTAAATTTTTCCTTTATTTTACCTTTTAGAAGGGTCCGCAAGTTTAATAAGTAGAACATGCGGGATGTGCCGCAAGCTATAGAGAAAATATCTGTGGATCCGCAGGCAAGAGCTAGGAAAAGTGCGGAGTTGGACTTTTTAGGGTTTTAATGAGCTTTTCTCCAATTCCAAGGCTTGGTTTAGGAACATTAGAGTTTTTTACCTCTAAGGGAGCATAATATAGGTAGTGATGAACCTATATTGACAATCAAATTTCATGGTGACAAAATAACGTGTAATAGAGTTCCCACTAAAATGCGAAGTCTGAGGTGGTTCTGAAGAGTGAAGTGTTTTACCATTCTGAGGATTGGATTGCGGACACACTAGTCAAAAACCTGTAAAAACATTCAATGCAAACATATATATGTATATCATCGTTGAGGTAGGCATTCCCATACTCATATCAAAACTAACTACATGTTCTGGTACAGAAATGATTTTAAAATTACATCAATAGTAGACACAGTATGGATGCAACCATCTGGTATAAGTAGTCTACTGTAACATGAATAATAAAACTCCTCGTAGCTTGGATGGTGGAAACTAGATCTAGGGTCTTGATTCCTGCTTTCCGAACTAGTACGATTCTATCCATGCGACTGATTGTGTCGAAGTCGAACATGGTAGAAACCACTTGATTACTAGTCAATGATGTAAACTTTGAACAAGTGTGAGAGAAACCACCAATAATGAAAATGGCTCTCAAAGTACTCAGTACAATCCACAAAGTGTGAATGAATGATTTGCAGTCAAACACTTCACGGAATTATTCGATCGAAGGTCAATGATGCAACCTATCGTCGAAGGCGAGAAACCTGCCATTAAGGCATGCAGATCCCAAGGTACTGAAAGGATTCTAGACCAATTTCTATATGTTGAGTTGTCATTAGTAGAAAGTGACCTGTCGTAAGAAATCCCACGACACAAAACCATGAGATCAAGTTTTGAAGAAATATTTGCAAGGACTGACCCAGGGATGGTCAACGTGAATGGAGACAAATGTTTACAGTGAATGGTTTATTTGAACTGTCTCTTGAACACATAATGACACTGTAAATGATTTGGTAACATTTGACCTAGAGCTAATACCCAAAAACTAGTTGAAGACTTTCAATGTGGTTTGATTAACTGTTAGACAAAAGGGTTTTCCCAACCCAGGTACAAGTGTGAAAAAATGTTTCATGTTCAAGAGTGGTATACTGCTTTTAAAATAAGGGTGACAACTGGATTCCTTTTCTCTTTTTCCCCCACCATTTCTGACAAGTACCTCTTATTTTTTACAAGCTTGAGCGGGATAACATTTGCTTGTTTTGTAAGCTCATCCTTCGGATGAGTCCATCATAGTATTAAAATCGAACCCTAAGAAGGAGTGGTTCGTTCCTATTTGTAATTGACAGGTCCTTTACTGTTGAATTTTAACGATTCTAGTATAGCTGAACCTCGGTGTTTTTCAATTTTAGGGAGTCAAA
Organism: Pinus albicaulis; assembly: GCA_034641835.2. Lineage (NCBI taxonomy): Eukaryota > Viridiplantae > Streptophyta > Pinopsida > Pinales > Pinaceae > Pinus > Pinus albicaulis. The sequence goes on along the minus strand of CM076578.1, from coordinate 209,970,421 downwards.
AGAAAAACATAAGAAAAATCCATGGTTGTACTTTTTCGTAAATTTAGTCTCTCAAGCCTGAAAAGGGATAAAATGATATAGGAGAGAACTCTATTGACCATGATTAGTCAACATATACCTTCTTCGTAAATATTTCATTTCAGTCCGGAAAAGGGGTAAACTTATACTGAAAGGATGATTGTTCATTTCCTTTAACAAGTTCGAATAGTCAATTACTCAGCAATATTTTGATGTTTAGAGTCTGAAAAGGGCTTAAAAGAGAACTCCAGGGTTTTTCTTTTTCGTAATTTTCAAGAGCCTGAAAAAGTGATAAAAGTGTACTCACCATCAAAATAATTCTTTTCGCCAGAAAAATTTGTATTCTGCACAAAAACTTGAAATATTAAACATACCTGTTTCCAATAAGTAATAACATCAAAAAATAACTTTTTAAAGTCAAAAATAAATAAAATATAATACTTTATTCATTCAAAAACTTATAAAAATAAGTTTAACAAAGTCATTTTCACCTTTTGTCTTCAGAGTTTGCAAATTGAGAGCTTTTGGAAAAATGGTTCCGGAGTTGATAACGGGAGAACCGACCGCACAAATCAAGATTCGTCAGAACCAGGTAATCCACAACACTATTCTCTTGATATCTATCCAATTAAAATCTCTTTTTTAGCTTTAAATTCATTTTTTAGGATAAATTATGTTTAAAATTTCGCTCTCAAAGGTCCACATGTCATACATGCATTACCTGTGGACCCTAATAATTTTATTAAAGGAAAATTATTGGGCTACCACGGTTTTCGTGTGGAGCACGTGCGAATGTCCACACTGTCTCTGCACAAAAAATGTGGAGGCACCGTGAACGATTGAAAAATGATAAATTCTCTCAAAAATGGTTAAATTTTTCCACTCAAGAAGTTTCTAACCTTCAAATGTGTCCATTTGCAGACTATTTCACCATGCTAGAGTGGAGAGAAAGTCAGCATGAAGGTACGGATGATGCAGCTATGAATGATCAACCCACAATGCGTGCACTTAAAAATTGTGGTTTGTAGAAGTTTTGGGCAATTCAAGGTATGAGGGCACAGGTGGAACTGATGACATGGTTAGTGAACAAGTGGGATGTTCAAGATTAGTGCTTTATCATTGGCAATCATCAGCTCGAACTTGAGCTCGAAGATATTTATTTTCTCACTGGATTGTCCAAAAGGGGACAAAAAATTTCTTTGTTTGGAGCTAGGCAAGGTGGCCTACCCATTGCTAGTTAAAAACAAGAGTTTGGTAGTGATGCAGTAGATCGAACGAATAATCGCATAGACATAAAGACTATTGTGCGACTTGATCTTAAAGTTATTTCATTCACAGTGACCAGGTTGTGTGGAAGTGCAGCTCCGCATGTAGCCACTAAATCACAAATGCAAACCACTATAGAGTGTTTCAGAGGCACCATTTTCAACTGGTGCAAAGGGGTGTTGGCCAACATGAAAGGCCAAATGACCAGAGAAAAAAAATTCAAAGTTAAAAAACTTTGGGTATGGCACCATCCTAATTTCTTTTTCTTTTTAGATAATTCCATTCCTCGCCCCTCAGTTTATTCCTGTAGATCGTGGTGAACTAAGAGAACCTCGTATGGTACGTTGGGTTGCACTAATGGCCCGCCATGGTGGCGATGGCAGTGTGGTGGTTTGGTTTACTCTAGCATATTTTATGTGGTTGAAAAATCAAATCTTCACAATTGAAGATTTCCCTTATGCAGGCATAGATTTTAGAGGTTATCTCGAGATGTCCTTACCTCCAGGGGCACAATGGGACGAATCAGGTAAGTGAATCATTTTGATTTTTTTAAACTTTAATTTTTATTTGTTTTTTAATCATCCAATACTGATAACAAAATTTTAAATGCATATGTTGGTCCACAAAGACGAGCTACACTCCGCCGCTTTGAAAGGCAGTAAGAAAAGCCTATAGTACCTCCGCCATAGGATCAGGCAACATAGATCCTAACTGATTTGGAACACAACCTGGAGAGGTTTACTATAGATATTTCTAAGACATCGACAGATGATATTCCTCTTCATCTTCAGAGACATGTTACAGGTGTACGAGGACATTTTAAGAGATTCCTGCGCAAGGTGTCACATGCCATAGTTTACTACCATGATCATCATCACGGATAGTGAATGATCATCGTGGATTGACATATTTTGTTTTTTTTGTATCAGTATATATCATATCATAAGGTGTTTTATACCTATGATCACAGACGATGTAATATTTTTTGAAAACAAAACTCCTATCTATGATATTACTAATCTTTTGATTATCTTGTTCAACATGTATAGAATGTTGTTTTGGTTTACTTTTTTAACGTTGAAAATTTCTATTGAGAACACGATTAGCTAATGCATTATCCAATGTGTTTAAATTTTTTGAAATGTGTTGATATTCGATGTAATCAAATTTTCTTTCCAAGAGACGAACCTTCAAAAATAATCTCAATAACACTGGATTTTTAATTGCATATACTATGTTTAAATGTAATACAATGAGTTCTGAATCTAACCTAATGATAAAAAATTAAATACAAAATGAAATGGCATCAGATAATAACTCAATAACTATGCTATATTCTGCAATACTATTCTTTGTTTGACCAAGGCTTACCCCATGCATAGAAACTAACTCATCAATGGGTGAATAGATAACCCAAGCTGCAGAAGAAATATTCTGTGTACTACAATAGGCACCATCAGCAAAACCAATGTACGTTTGAAGGGATTCCGACATCTGCGATATCAAGAATAATCAAGATAAGCAGTGATAGTAGCAAAAACAAACTTAAACTAGGCACACTTATCTAATCTAAGGCACACTAATCTAGAAAATAACTAATATACAAATGAAATCTTCACACGAGAATCAAGCTGTTGGGGCGTGAATACGACCACTTTTTAACACTTATTTCATCCATTTTTACTCTTCTTTATCATGTCATTTATTATAATTTATCATATAAATCCATTTTATAATGAATTATGCTCTTATGGATGAATATTATTTATTCTCCTTTATTTTTAATAAATTGATGATTATTATGCATGATTTTATCAATGATGGTTTATTAATATATTTTGTAATATCACTCACCAATTTAGCCTCCAAGATATTTTCTGGATTGAAGATTTGATCTTCAAATCATCATCAAATATTCCAACTCAGAAATTCACTGGAATAAGAAGTGACAGTTTTGCGGTTGAGATTCGAAGCAAATGAAGAAGAATCTAGAAATTCCGGAACATGGGTTTTGTCCAGAACGGCCCAATTAAATTTAATTGAAAAATGGTTTGCCCAAATTCAGCCTATATTGAGAGAAACACAGGGTTCTTTGAGCATGATTTTATCAGATTTGTTGTTGCGGCCGTCCTCCAAACCTTAGCTGCAAAGCCAAATTCGCCTTGCTCTTGTTGAAAGATTCTTGGAAATATATTTTCTTGTTGATCAATTGGTTGGGAAAAAATCAATTTTGTTATGAGAGATCCTATTTATTATTTAATTTCTCCTCTCTTTGGTTATAAAAGGAGACATTTGTAAAAGAGAGGGGATGGATCATAGTTGTTGTTTTTGTGAACTGTAAACTTAATCAAAAGTTTTGTTATTGAAAGCACGATTCCATTGTAACGTTGCTCCAGTTTAATGATTAATTGAAGTTGTTGTTCCATTTGCATCATCTGAAGTAGCTTGAGCAATCCCTGATGGTGATTAATGGCCTGACCCCTGGCAGCGTAAACTGCTCCTCTGTGTTATATTTCCAATTCCTGCAGCATGTGATCGATTTGCTATATGCATGTTATTGTGAGTTTATTTCATTAGTTGTTTGTCATTTTACTGTCTTTATGTATTACGCGCTCTGTTTATGAGTTATTTCATTATTGTATGATCTGAATCTTATTTCTTACAGCGTGGGTTAATTGAGACAACATATTGCCTTACTTAGAACATCCTTGAATTCGCGGAAGTGATATTGGTTCTATCTTACTTTACTGTTTTGTTATAATGGATTGCGTTGTCGTTCCTTTCCCATTTAACAAGAATCTTAATTCTCGAATTACTTATCTTGTTATGCTTCATTGTTTGGAATTTGATGTTCCATTCCATTTGCTATTTCATTTAACTGTTGTTCATTTCAGAGTGCAGATACAAAGCTTTGCTATTCAGTTTGCTGTTCAATAGGATTTACCGTTTAATAGAGTTTGTTGTTCAATTCCTTTAATTTCGGTTTGATGTCAATTTACATTGCTTTTCTTTTCATATTAATTAGTTTACAAGAGTTTGCTTTCATTTCGATTGCTTTAAGATCACCAACTGTAGAGGATACTGGTTATTGCTTCCAAGTCCCCAGATTGGTTATCTTGCATCGATTTCTAAGGGAAGGAGTTATTGCTACTGTATCCCTGATCGATGTTTTGCAGATTGGTTTAATTAAGGTTTCAAAGAATTTCCATTTATGTTGTTGTAGTTAGATTTATTTTTCAAGCATCCATTTAATTTTGCATTTGAAAGGATGTACTACATCTTGCAAAGCATTACTCTTAGATTGAATTGCTGCCTCAAAAAGAGTACACTCTTGAAATAAAAATTCGCTCTCGGATTGATAATTAATGTGAGATAAATAGGCGTTAAAAAGACACCTTTTATACCTCAACACAAGCATAATATCTCTTCATATAAAGACCATTTCTGGGCTTATCTAAAGAGACCCTGTCATAATCAGTTAATTCATAGGCCCCTTTGGCAAGCACTCGCTTGACAATGTAAGGACATTCCACATTGGTTCGAATTTCCCAGCACCTAGCTTATCATTAGCTTGATCATAAACTAAGACTATGTCACCTTCTGAAAAAACACAAGGTGTTACACTTCGATCATATTGAGCTTCAACACGTTTTTTATGAGGTTCGGCTACTAATGCAGTGGTGCGTTGAGTCTCATCTAATTGTACAAAGTATAAAAATATATTTTCCTCTTCAAAGGTAGCTAGTAGTAACTCTATGGCTAATTGGAGTGACGGTATTTTTCATTCAATAGGTAACATAGCTTCTAAAATGTAAGTCAGTTGAAAAGCAGTGAATCCTGTCGCAGTTTTTGCTGAGGTTTGGTATGCCCATAATGCCGAAAAAAAACATGGTGTGCCAATTCCATTTGTGAGTTCCGATAATTCGTTTGATCATGGTGGTTAAAAATTTATTAACGGCTTCAACCTAACCATTAGCCTGCGGGTAATATGGAGTAGAATTATCATGGTGCAGGCTAAGCTGATCAGAAAGTTCGGTCATCATTGTATTTCGAAAATGAATCCCATGGTCAGTGATGATAGCTTGGGGTACACCGATACGAGTAATCACATGGTTGAATACGAACGTAGCTGCAGTTTTTCCATTTGACATGAATGTAGGAATCACCTCATCCCATTTTGTAAAGTAATCTACAATGAGAATAATGTACCCATGCCCCTCGCCCGAGTGAGGGTTACATGTAATGAAATCAATGCCCCATTTCGCAAAATGACCGACAACAATTATGAGGTGAAAAGGAGCTGGTGGTGCATGCATCTTTCGATCAAATATTTGACAATTATGGCATTTTCAGACCGCAAGAATGCAATCTTTGAATAATGACAACCAAAAATAGCCAGCGCGCAATATCTTTTGGGTTGTGGCAGACCCAGACATATGACCACCACATGCTCCAGAGTGGTAGTCATTCAAAACCCTTCCGGCTTCTTCATGAGTTATACAACGTTGAAAAACAGAATCCGCACCAAGATGATAAAGTGTGTCTCCAACAATATTGTATTGTTGAGATTGATAACGAATTCTCCATCGATTTGAACATGAAATCTCAGGTTGAAAGGTTTTGGTTTGAAGATAAATGATGATATCTCCATACCATGGATCTAATGTACTGATAAGAAATAGAGATTCATCTGCAATTGGATGCTCTACCACAGTTTTTGTCTTAGTATTGGGAAATTCACACATAAGTTCTGAAAACACTAGTGATTTCTTTGATTTAGATTTTTTGAATTCCACATCAAACTCTTGTAGGATAACAATCCATTTAGAGTATTTTCCCCCAAGTAATTGTTTTATAAAAATATACATCATTGGGCTGCAATTATAAATCACAGTTGTCTTTCGTAACAATATGTAATGACGAAATATTTGGACAGCTTGAACCGCTGCCAAGGCAAATTTCTCCACATGTGAATACTTAATTTCGGTTGGGTTTAGATTTTGACTTAAATAGTAAATCACATGCTTATTGGGAAATTAATCCTCTTGAACTAGAACCATTCCAATGGTGGAATCAGAGGCTGTTGGGTATAAAAATTAATCCTAGCTGTAATTGGGTGGATGCAATAATGGTGCATGGGTTAACAAGTGTTTTAGAGCATCAAAATATTGATCAACAATCTCTCCCAAATAAAAGCAAAATTCTGTTTCAAAAACCTGGTAAAACCTTTTGTTAACTCAACATAGTTCGAGATAAATCTACGCCAAAATTTTTCTTTCCCTTGCAAACTTTGGAGTTGGCGAAGTGTTGAAGGAGGAGGTAAATTTATGTTGGCCTCAACCTTCGAGGGATTGAGACGAATTCCTGATTTTGAAACAACGAATCCCAGTAATCGTCCTGATTGCACACAAAAAACACACTTGTGTGGATTCAAACGAATCTTATAATGCCTACATATCATAAAAATTTCTCATAAATGAGTAGGATGATCTTCCCTATGTAATGAGTGAGCAGGTAAATCGTCCAGATAAGGCTGCACAATATGTTCGATGTCATGAAAAGAATAATACATTTCCCTTTGAAAAGTTGCACCAGCATTCTTTAATCCAAAAGGTAGTTTACAATAATCAAACATTCCCCAAGGACAAATGAACGATGTTTTTGGTTGATCAGCAGGGAGTATGTTTATTTGATTATATTTGGAAAATCCATCCATAAATGAAAACATTTCATTTCCAGCACAATAATCAATGATTTGGTCGATATATGGGGTAGGATAATTTTCCTTTGGACAAGCTTTATTGACATCCCTATAATAGACACATACTCATATAGTCCCTTGTTTCTTTGTAATGGGAAGTATATTAGATACCCAATCAGTTAACGAGATTAGATAAATAAATCTTGCACGCAGTAGTTTTTCAACTTCAACTTTAATAGCAACAGCCTTTCATGGATGTATCAGACATAATCATTATCTAATAGGTTTTGCATCCAGGTATGTATTTATTTCATGAACGACAACCTTTGGATCTATTCCTAGCATCTCCTCGTAAGACTAGGCAAATTTGTAACCGAATTCTTGAAATAGGGATTTACATGTATTAATTTCATCAACCATACAAGAAGCACCTATATGAATGTTTTCAACAACTCCTGGTTTAATTGATATGTCAATTGGAATTGTTGTAGAAATGTTTCCCAAATTAATCTTAGAATCCGAATTTGTAATCGCTATTGGATTATGTGGTTCCTTGACATAATAAATTGTGAAAATAGACAAAAAATAATTTTCAAACCTATCAAGTTCAGGTAAAAATGAAGATATGGTGTAGATCATCCCATGGTAATTCATCCATAGACAAAAATTCTCGAATACTTTCATCAGTATGAAACACTTGTTGAAAAGGATGAGAGATAGATGTCAAGGCTGAGCTTGATAGTGAAGAATATTCTTCGGTGACCACATTCATTGGATCAGAATTAGTTGAAGGTGTGTTATAAAATTACTGTATTGCTTCATATCCTACCTCAAAAGGACTCAAAGGAATCTCGTCATTGAAATAATCCATTTCTAACTCTGAAGGCACTATCCAAGGGTCATCGAATGGAATAGTGCTTGATGAAATAATATTGATGTTAGAGATAGTACGTGGTACGTTGGGTGCAGGCATGGAAAAATTTCCCATCAAAACAGATTCCTTTACTAAACCTACTCCAACATCTTCATAGAGAATAGTCTATTTTCCAACATGTTGGATGCTATTAGTAGAAGCTGGGTTAGACAAATAATATGACAACTGATCAATTTTCACGATCTTTCCTTTATGTGGAAACATTATTAACTGAAAGACAGATGAAACAACAGTGGTCATGGAATAAGACCAACTTCGACCCAGAAGAAGGTTGTAATCCAGAGGGGCATCAACAACTTCTACATCTAGATTAACAGTTTTGCCTTCTACTTCTATAGGCATATCCTATAAAATTCCAGATGGATGGAATCCTCTTCCATTAAAAGCTTTAAGGATTGTCGGAGATTGGTTGAGGGTTGGAGAACCAATACTTTTCCAACAATTTAATGACATTATGCACATAGATGCCCCCTCATCAATTACATTACGAAAAATTCATCTATTTTTTACTAATACCGGAATCTGAAAAGCCTTCTGATGGGGGAGTCTCGGTGTAAAATTTTCTAAATCGAAGACCATAAGGTTAGAATCCTAAGCATCTATAGCTCCAATAGCTAATAAAATTAATTTCCTTTGTGCTGGACATGATTGTAGCACTTTTAAGGCCGAAATTGCTGAAGGGGAAATTGCCAAGTCTTCAACAATATTGTAGTTCTGAGCAGCTCTCGCATGTGGATTAAACGTTGATTTCCGAAGTACACCTTTAACAAGAGGTTTAGTTACTAGATCAAGATTAGGTTTATCGATATGAAGTGGATCAAAAACCGAAGGAGATGGAGTTGGTGTTGAATTAGAATTTTCTACCTCTTTACCAGTTATAGGATTTTTACTTCCATTGTCTTGCGATCACGTTGCAACCATAACCTCAGAAATCATTAAAATATCTGCTGATGAATGTGAAGAAGATCCTATCATTTTTCTATCTTGAGTAGGAAAAGGATCTTTCAAGACAGCAGGTGTGGGTGAACCTTTGACGAATTTAGAAACCTCAGACCGATGCGGGAACTCCTTAGTAAAGTGATCGTCGTCACAGATAAGACAGGGATAATGAGGTTTTTGTTTATCATCAAATGGTTCAGTTTTTTCAAGTTTCTCTTTGGGAGACAAAGTCTGTTTGCTTTTATTCTTACCTTTATTATTATTACCAGTTTTGGATTTAGCTTTAGATGAATCTACAACATGAATGTCGGTAGAAGTTTCAAGGGAAGAATCTCCTTTTGGTGAATCAGGTAAAGTTATTATAGGAGAAGTAGTTTTTGAGGACTTCTTCTTACTTTTATTTTCATTAACTAAACCAATTACACAGTCTGCAGCATGAGACCCTGAAGGAGTTGTAGTTATTTGACCAGGACATGGTAAATCAGGAATTTTTTCATATAATGTATCGGACTGTGTATATATTAGGTCCAAGTACTGAGCTTGAGCAATGACCTGCTCCTCAGTAAAAACTCCTCCTTTAGCCACATCTTCAGTGATTTTTGGAAGTAATGATTTAATAAACCATTCTGCCAAAATTTGATCCGGAATAAAGACTTTCACCAAACGTCTTCTACGTCTCCATTCATGTATGTGATCAGATATGTACGTAGACGTAGATTATTTTAATAAAGTCAATAGTTCCGTGCCATTGTTGTATCTGACTCACAACTAGAAATGTGTTAAGAAATTTTTTGCTAAAGCACCGAAATTGTTAAATGAGCCATGTGGTAGTTCAATATACCATTTTTCATCTAAACCTATCAGTGTTCTCTAAGAAAATCGTAATCGAATAGAATCATTAATCAAAGAGTTGAATGCGCATGAGAGGTGGTAAGTCATGACATAGTTTGAGGGGTCCTCTCCTGATTTTCCTTCAAATTTAGGAATATCACTAGGAAAATTATTTGGCATAAGTGACCAATATGAAATATAATAGATGGGATTATTCATTAGGCGTGAAAAATCAGGTAAATCCAAAGTTGCTATGAATGGCAACAGACGGTTAGGATTCTGTTGAGAAAATTGATAACCTTGTAGAACTGTACCAGTACTATGAGGAGGATATCCACGATATCCTGGAATAGCTTGTCCATTTGGGATTGGAATACCTCCCAGATTACCAGGACTAGCCAGACCATATTGGGGTTGAGCTAGTATCTAATATGTGTAACCAGGGTACGATTGATGCTGGTATACTGGATTTTGTACTACAGGCCCATATTGATACTGCCCTTGATGCAACTGATAAACAAACTGAGGTTGGCTTGTTATAATTTTACTTGTACCAGGTGGTCCCGTAGGCATCTGAACAGTAGTCTGAACTATGGGTCCAGGTTGTGGTGCAGAAACTACAGGGGTTTGTTGTGATACTTAAGGGGCTGTAGGAATAGGGGATGCAAAAACTCTAGGAATAGGTTTGGTAGCTTGAAAAAAAGTTGGTGTAGCAGTTTGAGTTGGAGCTCTAGGTGTACTCGGACCAGGTTGCTGAACTGTACCAGATGTAGGTACCTGAATCGTAGGTTGGACAGGTTGGACAAGTTGTTGGATTTCACTGTAACCAATTGGCTAACCAAGTTGATAATAGGGTACTTGCACATTAGGTTGCAAATTCTGTTGAACTTGGGATGGATCCCACACCGTAGGATATGGAGGTCCCATTGAAGGTTGTGTTGCATAAGATGGACCATAACCAGGTTGATAATTTGGAACAGATGTTTGATAATTATCTGGATAATTCCCTCCTCCTTGTAACAATTGTTGTTACAGGCAGTACTGTGGCCCTAAAGGAGGTTGTTGTCCTTGGAAAGACACATTAGGGGAATTTTGAGGTCTAAAATGGGCCTCCTAAAGAAATAATAAAATAATAGCTAAACCAATAAAATAATATTTATGAATTTTCAATTCATTTTTTTCACCACAATCCATTTAACCATAGTTAAATTCAATTTAAAAGTTGTACCAAAAAAAAATTAATAAAAAAGTTGTATTGATGTGACTATAAATAAGAATGAGCTTTTCAAGAAAAAGTTATTATCATTTAACAACTAATGCATTTGTCCTTTGTACTTAAATAACTTAAAATAAAATATAAATATAAATTTATAAATTCTTAATTATATTATATGCTATTAATTAAAATTTATATTATTTAAATTGTATAATAACATGTAATTAATATACTACATAAAAATAATATAATATAATATAATAAGATATAATATAGTATAATATAATATAATAAATGTATAGGGATATGCATTTTTTCTTTCAAGAAATATGAAATGACAATAATATAATTTTATTAAAAAAATGTGAAATGACATTTATTATGAGTACTTTACTTTGACTTTAAAAGTACATAGAGCACTACCATGGTTAACCATGAGTTTTTATCCACCATTGAGAATGTGACAAATAAGTACCTTTAACTCAAGCAATGCCACCTCAACCATTAGGGATGATGTCATCCACTAAAATGTGATTGGTTCTCATAAAGTGAATTTTGATTGTACATTTTCCGTGAGAGGCCCATTTTAGACCTCAAAATTCCCCTAATGGTTTCCCTGGTGCAGGGTACTGTCCTTGAAGAGATCGCGGACCCTAAATTGGGTACTTCCCTTGAGGTTGATATTTCCCTTGAGGTATGTACTGTCCTTGGGGTATGTATTGTCCTTGAGGTTGATATGTTCCTTGAGGTATGTACTATCCTTGAGGCTGCCCCCCAGGCAGTAAATTATTACTTTCAGGTTTCCCCCTAGGCTGTAAATAACTACCTTGAGGTTGCCCCCCAGGCGGTAAGTTACTACCTTGAGGGTCAGGGTTAGGAATGTGTCCAAACATCATGTAAATGTGTTCCGAACTCAAAGGTTCGGTATGTGATTCATGTGGACCAGATGATGGTATATTTTTTTCAGGAAAAGGAGATGCTCCTGAGAAAGTACCAGAAAGCCATTGGTATCCCACAGTAATAGATGGACCACCATACACATATGATTCTAGTGATGCAGAAAACATGGATGACTCACCAGACGTGTTTAATGGAGTTCTGTAACCTCTTGGTATGGCGTAAAAAGGAATTAGGGGTGGTGAATAATTTAGACCAGTATTGTGTAGAAAGTCTATCAACTGAGAATACCAAGGATCTTGTCTGAAATGACTATAGTAAATAGATTCCGTTGGCCTAAGATCTAAAGATTCCTTATGTGAGGGAAGAACAACATCTTCCTCTGTGTCAATAACTTCTTCAATAATTATGAGGCCAGGAGGAAGATTCTTAGTTATACGAAACTTCACTCTAGGTGAATTAGGATGACGAGGGGTTCGAGTGATGAACTCGGAAGCAGGCTCAGACGTAGCAGGTTTATTTTCTAGTTCAAAAATTTTAGGATCAGTAGCTGACAATTCACTAGTTGTAAAAACAAGTTCAACTAGTTTGGAAATTGAAACTCTTCTTAGAGTACTCTTTTTTGTTCGAGGTTGATCTACTTCATATTCAAGATGAATAATTATTGATGTTTCTTCGTGTTCAGTTGATCTAGTCCCTGATGTTTCTCCTTTCTCAGATTTAAGTTTTTATAACTGGTTTGGTGTGTACTTATGGAGTTTCCCCTGCATTCTATGTGATTGTCTTGGTAATTTAGCCAAGATTAAAACTTTTAACACAGGAAATCATAAAATTTCAACAAAATGTCCTAAAGTCTCTCGGGAAACAATCAAATTGATCACATGCCTACAAAATCTAAGAGAACAATCCACACACAAACAGTAGATTCCAAAACTAAAAACACTAGTTGGTGATGAAATCCAACATCGTAGAGTTTTAATGTAGAAATGGAGGTTCGAACAGTTACACCGACAACTTGCTTAATGAAACAGTCTGGTACAAGTTTCTCCACTTAAACCATATCAAAGTGAAGAGAACCCTCCAAAAAGTCCAAGTGAGTCTAGTTAACATCTTCTCTAGGTACAGTGGAACCTTCCCACCACTGTCACCTTGGGAAAGAATCCTAAATTTTATAGCCACTAAAGTCACCAACAGGAACAAATGTACCTGGGGGAACAATCTACAATCCGATATACATGCAAGGGAAAAGTAACTAGCTCAATCCCCTTGAAGGCTCCTTGATATAATCCAAGGTTTACCAACAAGTGACCTCAGGCTCCTCGATAATGGTCTATCCGAGGTTTACCGTTTTTAATACGTGCACATCTTCTATCTTTCCCAATGAGATAGGTACGATTACCTCACTAGTTCGGACATGATCTCGTGCTTGACTCTTTTAAGAAGTTCTTCCCAAAGCACAAACTCTACAATTGGATTTTTCCTACCGCAAGATTGCTACTTGTTTGTTTAAGTTGTCTTGGAATGTTAATTACAACCCGTTCCAAGACACTAGCCTAAGCTATGTTGGTGGAAAAGAGCCCTAGAAAATGTAAAATTATCTAGATGAATTTTATTAAAGCATTATTTTTAATTTGGTTGTTTCTTAAGACAAAAGATATGGAAGTGAAACTTCAATGATGTTTAATGACCCGACTCAAAAATACGCTAAAATGCATCTATATGAAAGTGCAACTCTTTTATTTTCAATGAAAGTTATTTATGGGAAAGAATTGAGAGATTTAACAATTTTCTAAAGCATCAATTGTTTCTTTCCTAAATAAAATCCTTGAAAATAATACTATTTCTTTGAGAACTCAATTTCATAAAATGATCAATTACTCGTTCGAAATGAAATCCTTTATCAATCAAATCAGAAACTACAAATCATTAAACAAAGCATTTCCAAAAATAAAACCATATCTAAAATTCCTAAAAACATAAAATTCAAAACCAAAAGAAGAAATTCTAATTTTGAAATCTATATAGAAATTTTGAGGATGTTTTCTCTTAGTTTTTGATCGAACCAAGAAGAATTTCTAGAAAGCAGAAACGAAAACATCCAACAAATGGTTTAATGTGAAATTCTGACCTTAGTAAGCTTAAACGCTCTTCTAAATTTGCAAATGAAAATAAAACTCAATTTTCATCAGAGAAAGGTTTGCAACAAGTTCAATGGCTCAACAAGAAAACAACATCACATTAGTAAGCTAAGGTATATGAAGGTTTCTGTTATGGAGCAGCAAGAAAGTAAGGCAAAAACTCACTCGTAAAGTGAAAATCAGATGAAAAATCACATAAACTCAAAATTTTCTAAAAGAAACTCACACATAAGACTTTGACAGTCAAGACAAGCTCAGGTAGACATAGAGAATCTGGTAATCTGCCTCCTAAAAGGAGAATTATTAATTTTTCAAAAAATTTCCACAAGTCCGCAGGTTTCAATGGAGAACAGTGCAGTACCGCACTGTCTTTAAACAAAAGTTGCGAAGGCCAGGAAAAACATAGAAAAAATAAAAATTCAGATTTTCTTTCAGAGATTATGATAATTTATCTACCCAACCCCGTTTTAGACTAATCAAAATCAGAAGACTCTTAAAATTCAAACTGAAAAAATCAAAAGGAAAACTAAGTTCTATTCCCCAGCGGAGTTGCCATTTTGTTATGCGGATAAATCCTTCTTGCGGACAGGAATGATCTCCCTAGTATCCTAAGGATATCTAGAAAAAAACAACCAAATGTAAACCATTTTCTCTACATCATTTGTGATTCAGAATTATTAATAACAAAGTACGAGGAAATGCACCTACCTGAAGTCCAATGCTTTTTGAAATATTCTATCTAGTCGCTCCAAAAGAGGTCACTTCAGCGTGTGAAACCTACAATCAAAGACAGATGAAAGGATTAAAAGCACCTCCAAGATATAATAATTGAGAAAACAGTAATCTATCTTAGTGATCAAGGAATCTAAGATTTGAATTACTCAAATAGATACATGAACAATTAGATGAGAAAATAGAATCCATTTGTATAAACTTGAATAATAAGAAGTAACCTTGCAACCTTTCACCTTGATGTTATACAGGTTCTTCTGGGGTCCTGAACAACCGTTCCTCCTTCAGATTGACAAACCTTCCTCTCTCTGAACTAGCATGAAGTTATGGACATGAGTGTGTGATCATTCTCATATCAAAAATGGCTAGTATAGAGAGTATGCTCTCTTGAGAATTTCTTCAGCAACTAATATCTATATATACCCTTGAGACTAAAACATGAGCTCAATTAATAGGGAAATGGAGGTGGTTTCAGTTCCATGAAGAGGGGGATGGATTCCTCTCATGAAGGGATTTGAGCTCCATATACCAAGAGATAAACTCCATGAGAAGGGATAGAGCTCCATCAGTGGAGGGATAAAGCTCGAACTGAACACGCTTCTAGAAGCTTCCAGTTGGGAGAATACTCGTCCAGTTGGGCTTCTAGAACTTACTTTTTCCTTTATTTTACCTTTTACGGGGGTTCACAGGTTTAATAATCAGAACGTGCAGAATGTGTCGCAGGCTATAGAGAAAATATCTGCGGATCCGCAAGCAAGAGCTAGGAAAAGTGCGGAGTTAGACTTTTTAGGGTTTTAATGAGCTTTTCTCCAATTCCAAGAATTGGTTTAGGAACATTAGGGTTTTTGACCTCTAAGGGAGAAAAATATAGGTAGTGATGAACCTATATTAACAATAAAATGTCATGGTGACAAAATAACGTGTAACACCTGTTATTAGAAAGTCATTTATTGTAAAACTACCTTCATCTCCTCTATAAATTGAGCACAGATCCTAGTGCTTGGGAAGGAAGAATTTGAGTAGAAAAATGTTGGTGGAATTTCAATTGAGGAGTTGATTTGTGTAATATGTTGTTGGAGAGATGTGCATTGTGATGAGGTTGGGATGCTACTGGAGATGGTGACATCAAATCAATCACTTGGTTGTAACCTCCCCTTCTGTCCATTAATAAAGATTGTTGTTTACTTTCCCACATATGTATATGTATAAGCTTATGTATTTCATATTATGAATTATTATATGATGTATATGGTTCATGTTTCATTGATTTAACTAAATAACTTGAATAGACATGTGTATATTGCTATCTCTTTGTTGTTTAGTGTTCATTCTTGCAGGAAATATTTTGGAAATCTAGCTTGGATTTGAAGCTATAGCAAGAGCGACAGAAGGGTAATTGGAAGTGGTTGGACTCCAAGTAAGTTTCTTGATTTATTATGTGTGTCTATTTACAATTAGGAAAAGTATCTGCAAATTATTTAACCTATTGTTCTAGATGAGAACCACATCTAGGGAAGAAATTTTTATTCGTAATCCATCATTCAGCATAACAGCAAGTATGCCGAGCAGGCATAATCATGTCCATGAAGAATTAGGACAGACAGCTCGATGGCCATGTTACCCAAGTCGAAAACCTCGCGAGCATGGTTCCACTTAATCCTGAAATCTTGGTAACTAAAGAAAAATACCTGAAGGAACTAAAGCAAAATACCTGAAAGCGTAAAGAGAGCATCGGGAAACTTGTAGAAGATGTCGAAATCTTCATTAGGAAGAAAATTCATTGAGTAACCCTTGGCCTTCGGGCTAAGGGGTTTACCTAACCCAAATAAAAATAAATTCAGTAATAGAAAAGATCATTTAAGGATTAAGTAAAGTTATGAGATTAACTAAATAAAATAAGGAAGGTTTCGAACCTGTGAAAGACCCCTTCCACAGGCTTGCAACTGGAAACTGTCAGAAATAAAAAGAAAGAAACTCAATTTAAAACTCGCGGTGATTCCTGTGTGAGCAGTAAGCTCAACGTATGCTACCATGAATAAAAGAGACTGAATGAACACCTCATTTACCAATTGTGATGGAAGAAAAATCCTCAGGAGAAAACTGAAGTGCCTTAGTATGGGACAAGACTCCTAAACCTTGCAAAACACCACTAATCCCTTTGAAAACACTGTAACCAAACAACGCTTCCAAGGAGGCGACATAAACACATTATTTAAACCACAATGCGAAGAAGTCCAACAATGGAGGAATTGGGTCTCAGAAAAAAAAAAATGAAAACAGTACAACGAGTCACTGCTTACCAGGTCATGGCTGAAGAAATTGAATTGGATAGGAGCATGGACTCTACCCAGCAGAATCACCATGCCACCACGGAGGTCGCAGATGAGGCACCTAGTGAAAAATGCACAAAATAAATGAGGAAAGTTGGTTAGGGTTGCAAGGACATTACCCTAATTCCGTTCCCGCTATTTCCTCCGTCGTTGATCCCAGGATTCCCAAATCAGATGAGGGACGAGTAGGCATGTGGCCTCATATGGAAAAGGTACAGTCCCAAATCATGTATAGTTGTAGGCTTAAATAATTGATAAAGATCTTCGATGAGACACAAGTAGCTTGATTAAACCGGAAATTTTTTTTACCATGATCACCTGTCCTATGAACCATTAATAATTGGGTATGAAATTCAATATGCAAAGTTATCAAATGAGCTCGCATGAGAGTCTTAGGTAGTGTTATACCAACAAATTTTATATAATGAAAACCACCCAAAAATTTATATAATGACAAGTAAATGTGTGTTATAAGGTTGTGATGGCATAAATATTCATATGTATGCAGGAAAATGGTTCTGTTATATATATATAGTGCAGTCGATAAGAAGGGTAATAAAGTAAGAAATTTTTTTTTTTATGTATGTTACAAGTGGTATCAGAGTAGCGTTCACACATTGGGACCCTAGAGGTCACCTAACATGATAAATTCTGTGTATAAATGATGCACATAGAAGAAATAATATTGCAGAAGACAATATAAGAAAGGGATCGACACAGCAAACACCTCGGAATACAGGGGAACCTACACCCCAACCCCAACTGGAAATGAATCCTGAAATGTGGATTCAACTAAGTGTGGATTAGCACCAGCAGACCAGTAGACTACTAGAGGAGCAGCAACACCAGACCAATATACTGTTAAGTATTGTGCAGAAGTTGCTGGAAGAAATGGTCCAGATGAGGAGTGACAATGAACACCTGATGCAAGAATAGGAAAGGATACTTAAGAGCCTTTCTCACAAATAGAATCAGGGGATGTTACAACCCAGTCCCGATAGGCACATTCAGGAAGAAAATGAACGACAAGCCAAGGACCAAACCACTGATAGAGTGGAAATAAGCCATTCACAGTGAAGCAACAAGAACAGAAAGTACAATGAGGCTGAGTCTGCTAATGTGTCAGATCAACGGGAAATTAAGAAATAAAAGGTGGAACTACAAGGTGAGTTCCGGAAGATAAAACAACCTATGTTTGATGGATAAGTGGAAGAGGTGGCTGAAGCTTCGTTGATTAATATGAAAAATTAATTCCAATTCTATGAGTACAGAAGCAATATTAAAGCTAGATTGAATATCTACCAGTTGAGAGACAAGGCCACCCTGCGGTGTGAGGAAGTAAAGAATGTTCGTAGCATTGAATATCAAGATGTGACATGGGATTCGTTCCAGCAATAATTTAAAGATAAATACCTAACAAAACATTTCTCTGATGAAAAATCCAGAGAAT
Source organism: Pinus albicaulis (assembly GCA_034641835.2). Lineage (NCBI taxonomy): Eukaryota > Viridiplantae > Streptophyta > Pinopsida > Pinales > Pinaceae > Pinus > Pinus albicaulis. The sequence goes on along the minus strand of CM076578.1, from coordinate 209,951,969 downwards.
TCCATGATTTGAAGTTGGGTCAAATGATGATGGATGATTACATAACCAAGTTCACTTCCCAACTAAGATATGTTCCTTACCTAAGGGATTAAAAGGCTAAGTTTCAGCAATTCTTAAGCAGTTTTCCAACCCACATGAAAGAACCAATTGAATTCGTGAATCCAAGGACCATGGATGAAGCAATTTGGAAGGCAAGGATGTGTTACCAGCAATCCAAGGCAAAAGGAGAACTAGGTAGAAATTGGCAGCCAAGAAAAGGACAGAAAAGCAGTTCAAATACCAAAAGTGCTAGGAATGGCAACTTTAAGAATTCTACACGAAATTCGGTGAGAAAATTTTTTGGAAGAAACCACCAAAGAACCCGATGGCATACAGAAGAGAGGCCTACAGAGGCTTCTAGCAAACCTAAGCAAGGACAAGCCCCGAAACCACCTCTGCAGTGTTGGGGGTGCAGCGAGGCTCATTACTACAACAGTTTCCCACAGTGAGGGAGAAGAGAATCAGTTGCTAATCTGCAATAATATTCTACAGTGGGAGATGTAGCCTGAAGTATACCCATAATAAACACAACATTAAAAGATCATCAAGCAGAACCAATGATGATAGTGTTGGAAGGTAAGCCACTTTCACAGCATGTTTCTATTTTGGTTGAGCCAGGTGCAAGTTTAAGTTATGTAAACCACAAAAAATTAGAACTATGTAAATTACAAAAACATAAATTCAACTATCCCTGGCTAATACAGCTAGCCATTGGAGAAAAGATAAAGGTAAGTGCCAAGATCCAAAACTACACCATGGAAATTGGAAACCAACAGTTAAATGTGGATCTGAATATACTGCCATTCGGGTCCTATGATGTACTACTGGGCATGGATTGGTTGGAGAAACATTGGACATTGGTGGATTGTAAAGAAAATATTATATATTATAGGATTCAAGACGGAACTTGAAAAGAGATTCAAGGAATCAAGAAACCATTACATTTGCGTCCTATTACAGCGTACCAAATGAAAAAATATATTAGGAAAGGATGTCAGATATAATGCCATACAAGTGGGTTTTACTAATTCCAAGGAGAAGACTCCTATGATGGAGAACATACCAGTGGTACAAGACTTCATGGTTGTATTTCCAGAAGATGTACCAGGTTTACCTCCAAGAATAGATATTGATTTCACTATTGAGTTAACGCCAGGAACATCACCAATTTCAAGGGCCCCATACCGAATGATTATTCCGGAGCTAACTAAATTAAAAATGCAATTGTAGGAGTTGTTGGACAAAGGGTACAGTTGACCAAGTGTCTCCCCTTGGGGAGCACCAGTTTTGTTTGTAAAGAAGAAGGATGGAACCATGCGAATGTGCATGGATTATAGACAGCTCAATAAACTGACAGTCAAAAATAAATATCCCTTACCTCGAAATGATGACCTATTTGATCAGGTGAAGGGGGGCACAATATTTTCAAAAATAGACTTAAGGTCTGGGTACCACCATATCTGGATAAAATACGAGGATATCTACAAGACTTCTTTCCATACCAGATATGGGCATTACGAGTTTGTGGTATTACCTTTTGTTTTAACTAATGCACCGGCAACATTTATGAGGTTGATGCATGGTATATTTCCCCCATTTTTGGATAGTTTTGTGTTGATATATATTGACGATATTTTAATTTATTCAAAGAATATGGAAGAGCACAAGGAGCACTTAAGAATAGTGTTGGAGATGTTAAGAAAACATCAGTTGTACGCAAAGTTTAGCAAATGTGACTTCTTCAAGGAATAAATCTAGTATTTAGGCCATGTTATTTCTGTTGAGGGAATAACGGTTGATCCAAAGAAAATTAAGACAATTATGGAATGGAAAGTTCCCCAAAATGTAGCAGATATCCGATCATTTATGGGATTGGCTGGATATTATCAATAGTTCATTGAGGGGTTCACCAAAATTTCCTTCCTAATTACTTCCTTGCAGAGGAAGGGAAAAATATTTAAGTGGACTAATGAATGCCAAAAAAGTTTCGAAAGATTAAAACATCTATTGACCACTGCCCCAGTGTTGAGGGTAGCTGACCCCAACAAAGTGTTTGAGGTTTGTACTGATGCATGTAAAGAAGGAGTCAGGGAAGTTTTATCACAAGAAGGAAAAGTGGTTGACTATGAATTGAGGAAGTTAAAAGAGCATGAACAGAGATACTCAGCCTATGATCTAGAGATGATAGCAGTATTGCATGCACTCCAGGTATGGAGGCACTACTTCCTAGGAAAGAGATTTTTGTTAAATACAGATCACAGCAGCGTAACCAGCTACTTTAAGCAATCTAATCTCAACTCTCATCATGCAAGATGGAATTCCTTCTTAAGTGAGTTTTACATTGACATTTAGCATGTAAAAGGTAATTAAAACCGTGTGACAGATGCCTTAAGAAAAAAACTGGATTGTGTTTATGAGCTTTGCTATAACCATCTTAAATGTAAATTTTTAGATCAAGTAAAGGAGGAAGCCTGGAGGGATCCGGAATACCATTTTTTATGGTACGAAATGGAGGAGGCCAGAAGGAAAGAAAATCCTTCTGACTATGGAGTTAGCAAAGATCAATTGCTAGCTTTTAAATAAAATATGTGTATTCTAAATCGAATGGATTTGAAGGATTTGATCATGAATGAGTATCACCGTAGCAATTATTCAAAACATCCGGGGTACCAAAAAATGTTAACAGCAATTAAAAAGGTCTATTTTTGGCCTGGTATGTGAAAAAATATTGCAGAATATTTAAACAAATGTCTAGAGTGTCAACAGGTTAAGGTGGAGCATCAACATCCAGTGGGATTGTTGCAGCCCATACTAGTACCTAAATGGAAATGGGAAGTTATATCTCTAGAATTCATTACTGGATTACCAAGATTAAAAAGGCACAATGACTCCATTATGGTGGTGGTTGATATACTGAGCAAGACAACACATTTTATACCAGTACAGTCTACTTACAAAACTGTACAAATAGCAGATATATTTATGAGAGAGATCTTCAAACTACATGGCATACCAAAGACTGTCATATCGGACAGAGATGTGAATTTCAATTCAGCATTCTGGAAGACCTTATTTATAGGTCTGAGAACCCAAGTAAATTTTAGCACTGCTTATCATCCTCAGACGGATGGAAAAATCGAGTCGGTAAACCAATTCTTGTAGGATATGTTGTGCATGTACGTGTTGCAGGAGCCAACAAAATGGGAACAATATTTTCAATTGGTAGAATTTTCCTACAACAATGGTTAGCAGGAGTCTCTTAAGATGAGCCCCTTCGAAGCTTTATATGGATGACAATGTCGCACTCCCATCAATTGGAGCAGTCCTGAAACTAAGTTGATTCTTGGAACAGAAATGTTGGCTAAGATGGAATCGGAAGTAAGAAAGATTAGACAAAATCTAAGAGCTACACAATATTGGCAGAAGGTATATGTGGATAATAAGAGGACTTATCGAGAATTTGAAGTGGGCGATCATGTGTATGTAAGGATTAAACCAAAGAAGAGCACATTAAGGTGGGCCTCTTGTGCCAAGTTGGCTCCCAGGTTCTGTGGACCTTTCCAAGTATTGGAAAGGGTGGGGCCTGTGGCATACCGATTGGCTTTACCCAACCATATCTAGGTGCAAAATTTGTTCCATGTATCCATACTGAAGTGATACGTGCATGACTCAAAGCATGTAATCCACTGGAAAAACATTCAGGTAAGATAAGATTAAAAATCATAACTTGAAGTAAAAAAAATTTAGGATAATTTAATTAGAGTTCTACTGATTGCAAGTCAAGCCAGACGATGAATTTTTGGTCTAACCTCAACGTATACTCAACCGAAGAGAAATCATGCTCCATAGGCGAGCCATTGCCCAGGTTAAAGTGTAGTGGAAGCACTTCAGCTCAGATGAGGCTACTTGGGAGGATGAAGGATTTTTTCATGAGGCTTATCCAAAAAAATTTACTAATTTTTAGTGAAACACCAAGGACGGTGTTTACTTCCAGGGGGGGAAGTTGTGACAGCTGGCTTAAATGATAACTATTTGATTAACTAGTTGTTATGTCATTTTATTTGTTTTAAAGAAACTAAAACATTTTATTCCTTCGAGAAAGATTACTTGATGAACATGAATTAATAATGTTCTATTTAAAATAAAATTTAGTTATGGAAAAGTGGTTCCATAAAAGTAAAAAAATAAAATATTGATGGTAAAAGTATTCCAAGAACTGAGAATTGGTTGAAAAATTTGGACAGTTACATTTTCCTCTGAGGATAAAGGTACATCCTAGTAAGGAAAAGGGGTTTTATTCAGTGGCTAAGGAAGGAAAAAGCAGAGAGTGAAGATTTCCATAACTGGTAGAGACCAGTGGAAACACAACATTCCTAAATATTTCTGGAAAGAAGACTAGACTTGGGGTCTCGAGGTCTCTCTAGAATTTTCTGTCAACCTACTCTTCTTAGGTGTTGAGCACGGGGGAAAATGAGGACGTAATCGCCTCTCTTAAGGTTGGGAGGACATCATCAGCAGAGCCCAAAATAAGATAAGTAAACAGATTTATTTATTGCAGATATGATAGACAGACAACTTTAATACAATAAATAATTAGACCAAGTTGTTTCAAAATTTGGAAAATGTGTACTGCAGTAAGGAAAGAATGATTGTACACTGTAAATATCTTGTATGAGTCATATATGTTTATTATATTTAAAAATTTTGGATTATTCGTTGAACTTTAAAATGTGAATGGATATGTAAAAGAATTATAGGAACATTCTGACTATCAGGTAATGCAAGAAAAGAATGAAATTACAGTTTTTAACAATTAGGTTGGAAATGTGTTTTTAACCAAAACTATAACTGGGAGTGAACTGTTGGTTCAGGATCTAGGGTGGTACCCTAGACCCCAGAACAGATCGTTCCTACATACCTATGACATACACGGACAGAGGATGAGATGGTCCGGCCACCATTCTAAATTCTAAAAGAATATACAAAATGTATTGTTCCTAAAAGAGGAAAGAAAAATCTGTTGCAAACGTGAAATTCTTTACAATATACTTAGCATAAAAAATTTGAGAATAGCATGCATAGTTCAATCGCAGAAAATATTACTATGTCAGAAAGATAGACTACATTATAAAAGTAAAACACAGTGATTATAGTTTACAGCAAATTATCCCATTATATTTCTCGGCCAAAAGGGCACAAAACTAATATACACATATATAGTGAAAATTATTCAACAAGGAAACCATAACCTAACTTTAACGGTTCAGTAACCTCAAACAAATACAATGATAAACCCTGTAGGTTAAACACAAGACCGAAAGGGAAACTATAGTTCGAGTTGCGTGGGAAAAAAGAAGAACCCGAAAATTTACACAATGAAGAGAATGGTAAACCGCCAAAAAGATCCATTAATCATATAAACAAGGTCACTCTCTACACTGTAAAATATCTTAACAGTTGGACTAGAGACCAAACAAAATATACCTTAAATGAATAATTTTTGCAAGTATGCCAAGTAGGCATAATCATGTCCAAGAAGAATCAGGATAGACGGCTTGACGACCATGCTACCGAAGTCGAAAACCTAGTGAGTACGGCTCCACTTAACCCTAAAATCTCGGCAACCAAAGAAGGAACTAAAGAGAACCTGAAAGGGTAATGAGAGCATCAAGAAACTTGTAGAAGACGTCGAAATCTTGATTAGGAAGAAAATATGTTGAGTAACTTTGGCCTTCGGTGTAAGGGGTTTACCTGCACCAAATAAAAATAAATTAAGTAATAGCAAAGATCATTTAAATATTAAGTATAGTTATGAGATTAACCAAATAAAATAAGGAATGTTGCGAACCTGTGAAAGACCCCTTCCGCAAGCTTGAAATTGGAAATTGTGAGAAACAAAAAGAAAGAAACTCAAGTTAAAACTCGCGGTGGTTCCTGTTTGAGCAATAAGCTCAATGTGTGCTACCATGAATAAAAGAGACTGAACGAACACCTCATTTACCTGCTACGATGGTGGAAAACTCCTCAGGAGGAAATTGGAGCGCCTTCGTATGGGATGAGACTACTAAACCCTGCAAAACACTAGTAATCCCTGTGAAAACACTATAACCAAACAAAGCTGCCAAGGAGGCGACATAAACAAAGTATTTAAACCATAATGCGAAGTAGTCCAAGCATGGAGGAATTGGGTCTCGACAAAAAAAAAATGAAAACAATACAAAGAGTCACTGCTTACCAGGTCATGGCCAAAGAAATTGAATCAGATGGGAGCATGGACTCTACCCGGTAGAATCACCATGCCATCGCAGAGGTTGCAGATGAGGCACCCAGTGAAAAATGCACAAGCAAAATGAGGAAAGTTGGTTAGGGTTGCAAGGACATTACCCTAATTCCGTTCCCGTTATTTCCTCTACCATTGATCCCAACATTCCCAAATCGAATGAAGGACGAGCATGCAGGTGGCCTCATATGGCGAAGGTGCAATCCCAAATCATGTAGAATTATAGGCTTAAATAATTGATAAAGATCTCTGATGAGACACAAGTAGCTTGATTAAATCAACGAAAATGTTTACGATGATCACTTGTCCTATGAACCATTAATAATTGGGTATGAAATTTAATATGCACAACTATCAAATGAGCTCACATGAGATTCTTGGGTAGTGTTATACCCACAAATTTTATATAACAACAAGTAAATGCGTGTTATAAGGTTGTAATGGTACAAATATTCATATGTATGCTCGACAATGGTTTTGTTATGTGTGTGTGTGTGTGTGTGTGTGTGTGTGTGTTTAGTGCAGTAAATAGGTAGGGAAATAAAGTAATATTTTTTATTTTATTTTTTAAATGTATGTTACACCTATGCCCCTCAACTATAAAAACCCCAGCTCTCAGCCAAAAATAGCACTAAACCCCCTATCTCTGATAGGTCACACTTTTCAGGTCATTTCCTGGGATAGGTCATAGTTTTATGCCTAGTACCTGCTACCCAAGTTGCAGAACATACCTCAAAAAGTGCGACCCGGCATGTTCCTGGGCTCTGGGTGCCTAATCTAAAACTTTAATCCACTGAATTGAAAGACTATGGTTAAGTCTCTTACCTACAATTGACGGATCTCAATTCCAACGATTGGTTTTTCTGATACAATCTTCGCAAGATTTATGGCCTTTTCTCCTCTCTACATTCACAATAGCTACATTGCAAATGAATCAAATTGGAGGGAAATGCCTTATTAAAAGAGAAACCCCAGATTTTTATTTCACCAGCTACGACCAAACCATACCTTGGTTTGACCAACCATCAAGACCATTAGAAAGCTCTTACCGTGCTCTCAAATGGGTATCCTTTAGTTTTTGATGATTTGATACTTCACCCAGACACATTGTTTCCAAGAAGGGTCACTTCACCACTCCTCAAAATCGAATTTCTTCACATGCAACACTTGTACTTGGGGCACCACATTGCCTTCATACTTTTCCATGCTTGTGTCAATTTTTTTCATGATTAACCATATTGTACTCATGCTTTTATGGTCCCCACCGGACCTATTCTGTGTGGTAGTATCATCGAGTTGCCCTTGTTTAGAGCATCCGAGTTGAGTCATCATCGCATCCATGGAGTCTGTCCCGAGTCTCATTGTATCTCACTATATTCATCCATCCATCATTTCTTTGTTCCTCTCTCCTGTTGCACATTTTGGACTTCAGTCATACTGTCTCCTATTCCCCCCGGTGGTGAGTCAGTAGCTATGAGGTCATCCATGCCCTTTATGCTCTAACAAGGGAAGTCGTCAGCCCACTACTCAATACCCCCCATTCCACCATTATCCCTGGTGTCAGTCTATCAGTCGCTCTACTATTATCTCTCGTACCTTAGTTTAGGATCCCTTATTGCCTCACCTATGGCAGACCTCCTTCTATTGACATTAGCTTATTCATTCCAGAAGACAGGTCTAGAGGGCAGTGTACCTTGGTTCTAGCTTCCACTCTTGTTAGGTGCCTTGGACCAGGAAAAGGGACTCTTTATTTCCCTTTGAATCGATTGTTTCTCAGCTCCATCTCCTTACGGCATGATCAAGATCCATATACTTGATGGTTCAATGATGCAATAGATTGTACCGGTGATTCCCGGGTGTGTGTGAGATGTTTTAGACCTCATGAAGGGGTGGTCCATCAGGTAGCCCCCCACATACCCAGATGAATTCTCTACTACAGCCTTCGATGCAACTCCATAGATTTGATGGTCTTAGCCTTATCTACTTGCAACACCTTATTAGTTTGCATGTATCATTTAGATTTTCAAGGCCCTTTCCTCTTCTACAGGGCCTCTTTGGTTGTACTTATATCTCATGTACTCAGATATTATTGTATAATTCCTAGCTGTTGTCCTAGGCACAATTTGTATGTGGGATCCATTATCATGTTTTTATCTATACCATGTTTATGCCAGCATGTACTATATAGTTCACTCCCTTGTTTACTGGATGCATTATTCTTTGTACTTTATCATCTCGGCGGGCATAGGTATGCCTCCCCCGCCTCATGTAGAATACGTACTCACCCATAAAAGAGACTTGTCACACCTGTAACTCTCTCCTCCTTAGGTTCTTGTCCTCTCGTGCTTTAGTCTACCTTATGTTTCTCTCTCTCTCACTCCCCCTTCGGTGTCTAGTGATCGAGTTCTTACAACACACTTCAGTCATATGATTAGCTGCTAACGCTCACACGCTGGGGGGAAATCTGTTACACCAATTTTTGGTCATATAACCTATTACTATTAGATGGACCAAAATACACCATGTAAGACCAGTTTTACCCTAGTAAAATTTCTTTCACTATGAAAAATAACTTAGGAATCCATAATTTATTAAGTTTTTTAAGGTCTAAACAGGAAACCCCATGAGGAATAATTGAATAAATCCTTATTTTTTTATTTTCCTCAAGGGATAATTAATTAAACCACATTTTAATTAATATTCCAAGTCATATTTAACACAAAACATGAAAATTAATTAGATAAATCACTATTTATCTTATTATTTTCAAGGAATAATTATTTAAATAATATTCCTTGTTAAATTTAACTAAATAATTTATAAATAATTGAATAAATAATTATTTATTTAATTATTACTCAACCATATTCTTAAAATAATAAATAAATCATTTATTTATTTATTATTTACAAATAAATGGATTTGACCAAATTCAAATTATTTTTCCCTCCAACAAAAATAATAAAATATTCCATAAAAGTTGGATCTAGATTTGGTTAATAATATTTGAATTATGCACCAATATCTAGACTAACTAAATATTTTTTTATAAATAGAAGGGTTTTCCCATTCTTTCAATCCCTTTTGTTGCCTAAAGATTGCTCTAGATCTATACTTTTGGTCTGACTTTGATCCTCCATCATTGTCATATTTTCTACCTTTTCTCTTGTTATCTCCCCTTGAGTTCCATTTTTGTCTGGGTTTTATACACCATCAAGAGAGAGAGATCTTAGATCTGAAGCACTGAGGACATACAAGAACCCATCCCATTGAGGGGGATTGGAGACATATTTCTATGTTTGCTTCCCAAGTGTCATAATACAAAAAATTATTTAAACATTCTTGTCTTGTTCATTGGATGCATGGAGCAACTCTTGCTTTTATTTATTGTTTAATGTCTTTAACTACATAGATCTGGATTTCCATAGCATTTATTTTTATCACTAACTGTAAATCTAAGAAAATTGGCAGCCATCTTTGATGTTAGGGTTGTTTGTTATGCACAACTAAAGTGAGATTTTTTCATACGCTTGCGATTACAATTCACACTAACACATCGGACTAGGAAGCTCTCACTTAGGAGTATCTCAAGAGTTTGCAAACTCTTTCAATGGACATGAAGCCACAGTCTATGGTCTTACATTGTAGGTTTTAGTAGATTAAATTGTTGAGGCATTCAACCTTCCACGGGAAGGAGAAAGGTTTTTTAAAGGTCAGGTTATCACTAGAGGAGACCTCAATAGTTTCCTCAAGGATGCACACAAAGATCCCAACTGGGCCAAAGGAATTCCCAGAAGCTACCTAAAAAATGAATGGGCAAAAGTTGTTAAACTCATCAATATTTACCTCACTTCTGAAAGGAGGTATACAGTAGTGTTTCTTTATCATATGAGATTTATTTTTCATGTTGCAGGTATGAAGACCCTCAACTTGCCATATTTTTTGCTGAAAATTCTGACAAAGATGTCAGCTAGGATCCAAACTCACACTGTTGCTTCAGAATACAGCTTGTATCATCAAGCTCTCATAAAGGTGTTAGTTGAAGAATATTTAAGGAAAAGAAATCAAACCTTGGATGATTTCTTGTTTTACAGGGAAGGCCAACCTACACCTAGACCTCCATCCTCATTGCAACACCCTCAGCCTACAGAAAGAACTAAGAGGAAGGCTTAGAAGGAGAATATCCATAAAGCCAAGAGCAGAGAAGAAAATATTCATTCAGCCAATCTTTTTGCTGAAAATTCTGACAAAGATGTCAGCCAGGATCCAAACTCACACTGCTGCTTTAGAATACAGCTTGTATCATCAAGCTCTCATTAAGGTGTTAGTTGAAGAAGAGTTAAGGAAAAGAAATCAAACCTGGAACCATTTCTTGTTTTATATGGTAGGCCAACCTGCACGTACACCTCCATCCTCATAAAACACCCTCAGCCTGCAAAAAGAACAAAGAGGAAGGCTAAGAAGGAGAATATCCATAAAGCCAAGAGAAGAAAATAAAATATTCATTCAACCAAGGTTGAGAGAAAGTTGGAAAAAGGAGAGAGCCCCTCAGTTAATAAACCCAAGTCTATGAAAATGGTGTACCCCATTCCTCCTTTTCCTAATGTCTAGACTAGATCTCGATAAGGAATGTCTGCAACTACAGAGAAATCTAAAGCACATATGCTACCAGAAATTCTAGAAGTAGATATTTAGCAAAAAATGCAGAAAGAGTATTAGCCCACAATGTCTGATGAAGAACTCCTAAAAGATGCAGGGTATGAGATCAATTGCAAGAAGAAGAAAGAGGAAGCCAAACCTATTTTTGGTACCGGAAAAAGACACACCAAAGAAAGAAACAAGTTCAGGCTTAAGTCCAAGGCTCTGCACAATCCAATTTTAGTGATAGAGGTCATTGATATAGAAGGAAAATATGAAGGGTCAAAGACAAAGGAATCCAAGATGAAACACAAAACAAAACCCCTTCAGAGTAGCTCACAGAACCCTAAAAAAGAAGAAATATCCAAAAGGGTTCAAAGGAGGAGAAAGCCACTGTTAAAGAAGCAGCCACAAGAACAACCAGATCAAGATCAGCTACTGATAGCAAGACACACTTGGACAAGCTTGTTGAAGCTGCAGCCCACATGGAAGGAAGGTAAAATGGTTTTTTTATACAAACACCTTTTTTCTTACCAATTGAAATTTTGAATAGCAGCTCAGATGTTAAATAATATAAGTCTGCATAGGTTTTTCAGTGTTTTCTATGCATTTTTGAAAAATAAATGGAGTGCTACCGGAAATTTTGGTAGCATTCCAATTTTTGCGCAATTACAAGGTTTTACCGGAATTTCCGGCGACACTTGTTTTAACTGATTTTGACACCTGTCAGAAAATCTTCCAAGCCATTTAAGGAAAGATAAGGACTCATAACCAAATGGATATAACAACTGATGGTGAAAAGTGGTTATGAGGTTGTTGAAGGTCATATTAGATGAAGATATATGGTTATTTAAGAACCAAAGAAATAAGGAGACAAATCAGCAGAAAAAGGGGCAGCATGTCAACACACTCAACAGTTCAGCCCATATTTCTTCTCTTCTTTAATCTACATCTATCCTTTCGATTAGATTTCGATGGGATATGGTTGTAATGTCCTATGGAACCTATGTAATGTTAGGAGTAATGTTTCCTTCCTTTTAGAAGAGATGGAGTTGATGCCTCTCTTTCTATATATACCATTTGTAAATACCATTTCTAGGTTGGATGTTGCTCTACCTAAAGACTTAATATAATAAAGAAAAATATTTTTGCACTTCATTCTAGAGGATTTTGTGACTCAAGAACAATCTAATTTATTGTGTGTTATCTCTGTTAATTTCTTCTAATTTATGAGTTGCAACAACTAGTAAGTTGTGAGTGAGAAATTGTTAAAGGATTTAATAGTAAATTATCTACTTTCCAGATTAATGCAAGTCATATATGCATTGTAGAACATGTTAGTGAAGATTTCATAAAGGATTTGTGAAATAATTTATGCATGCAATCTACTTTCTCAATGTTGTTTACTTTCCATAGACCTAGTCTATGTAAAGAGCCATCATTATAGTTGTGTGACTGATTTAGGATTTGAATATTTCCTAGAATTGGAAACAGCTATCCATTTCCTTTCATTTGTTACACTCTGCTCCCTATACTACCAATTTACCCATACAATTTATACTTTCCACAGCTTTCCAAATGCAAGAAATTCTTAAAGAATAAAAAATAATTTCAAACTCTTTGAGAAGCCATCACACAACTTAAAACCTTTAAATTTGAAATGAACTATGATATGTAAGGCTTACTCCTTTTGCAGTCAAGGAGTGACTCCTTGTGCTAACATGTAGGACAACAATGAGCTCAAGAATATTATCTTTAGTGAATTTTAGGTTAAGCCATATTCAGGTCACCCAAGATATAATAAAACATTGACATCAGTGAAGAAGTTATACTACTGGCCAAATTTGAGAAGACAAGTGGGGAGAGTTTGTGGCGAGATTCTTGAATTGTAAACAGGTAGAAGCAAAGTGTAAGCATCTAGGTCAATTATTGTAGTTTATTCCAATTCTAGAGTGGAAATGGGAGGTAATTTATATGGATTTCATTACAAGTTTGTCGAGGACATCTAGAAAACATGGTTCCATCATTGTTGTGGTGGACAGGTTGACAAAGGTAGTGCACTTCATTTTAGCGATGTCTACATACTCAACTAGTGATGTGGCACAGGTATTCATCAGATATATAGTGAGGTTAAATGGTGTACCAAAGAATATTGTGTCATACCAAGATTCTAATTTCACTTCTAGGTTCTTGAAAGAGTTATTTGCAAGTTTGGGTACAAATTTGGCCTTCAGTACAACATATCATCCACAGATAGATGAAAAAATAGATAGGATCAACATGATTTTGGAGGACATGTTGAGAATATATGTGATGCATCAGTAGCGGAAGTGGGAAGAGTATCTAGGTCTAGTTGAGTTTTCTTACAACAATGGGTATGCGGAGTCACTAAGGATGAGTCTGTTTGAGGAACTCTATGGGTGGAGTCGTAATACTCCCATCAGTTGGAGTGATCCAGTGAAAAGGGTATTTATTGGACCACACATGTTGGTAGAGATGGAATAGAAAATGTAGGTTATCAAGAAGAATCTAAAGGAAACACAAGACATGCAGAAAATTTATGCAGATCGGAATAGGATGTTTGAGAGTCAGGTTAGGGAACATATGTAATTGCATATGAAGCCCAAGAAGAGCTCCATGGGTATTGGGTCATGTGCCAAGCCAGAACCTTGGTATTGTGGGCCTTTTGAAATCATTGAGAGGATTGGACAAGTGGCCTATTAACTTTCACTACCTCCTACACTGACAGTCCATGATGTTTTTTTGTGTTTCATTGCTTAAAATATATGTGAAAGATGTTTATCATGTTTTTGATTGGTATGTATTTCAAGTGGAACTAGAAGGAAAATTCTAGTTGGAACCTCAGTGTATTTTGTAGAGAAATATTCTCATGTTCTAGAACCGAGCAATCGAGCAGGTTAAAGTGCAGTGGAAGAACTTTGGGCTCGATGAAGCGGTTGATCGTATGTGGGCTATGTATCCTTAATTTTTTTCCAGTTGAGGAAAAGTAATTTTTCTCTATGTGTATATGAATCTGGATGTAAATACCACCATGAGATGTGTATAAATCTCCAATAAGAGGTATGGGCATCATGTTTATATGTTGTCATGTTGGTTTCTTTTCAACAGGTTGCTCACAATGATCTAAGTTATAAAGCTTCGTGGGTAGTATGTTTTTCTTTTCAACATTCTTGCTAGTTGTAGGTGTCATTGAACACCGAAGGATGGTGTTCCCCAAAGTGGGAGAGTTTTGTAACAACCCTGGTCAAAAATCCATGTAATAAATTTAATAAAGGAAAAATAAGACCATGGTCATGGGACACATATTCCAAGTTGAATGTTTCACAAAACATCCTAGTGTGCTTTTTCATTTGATTTATTATGGCAAAGGGAACTGTGAAAAGGAAATGGAAAAGGATTTGAAAAGGAAAGAGGCATTAATTGGCATTTTATTTATGAAAATAATGGAAAATAGGAGAAAAGGAAGTTGAAAGGTCACTGGTTACATGCGAGGAGAAAAATGAAGGAAAATAATAAAAAATCAAAGAAATTAGAGGCCTCAATGATAAAAAGGCTTATGAGGATCAGTTCACAACTTTTCAACCATGTTAGCATTTTGCCAGTTTTATTTTGGAGCTCTCTCTCTCTTTTATCTCTAATACTCTTGCACACCTATAGTTTTATGGGAGCACTCTTGGATTGGATCATGGAAAAAACAGGAAGGAAAAAGAAGGAAAATGGAAGCAAATATCAAGCAAGGAAGAGTTGGATCAAATGGCTACAAAGGGATTACTTGTAGGTATCTATTCTCATGTGTGATTTCCTTGCTATATTTGGAATGCATGGTACATGCATGTGTGTATTTGGTTCTCTTGTTGTCATGGCATTGATCTTGTCAGGTGTGACCGTGTATTTTAGCATTTCCTTTCCATTTCTGGATAGCCATGGTGTGATGGAGTTCTATTACATGGTTAAGATGGATTGTCGGATGGTTTCAAAATGAGTGGGGTGGTCTCACGAGAATAAAAAAAGGCATAGGAATCCCTTGACTGATAATGGCAGGCTACACTGTAAATCCTAATTGTGAATACCTTGTTGGGACAAGGAATCCTCGACCAGTTAATGTCAGGATACATGGTAAATTACTAGATGTGAATACCATCGTTGGGCTTAGGAATCTCTTGATGAGTAATTCTGAGATACATAGTAAATCCTAGAGGTTTATGATCTTGTTAGGCCTAAGAATCCCTTGACGGGTAATGACAGGATACAAGGAAACTCCTAGGAGAGCGGAGACAGAACAATTCCTCACAGTTTAGCTGGAGAGATCCACAGGCATCCATGCTTTTTTAGGGCCTAGCGATCCCTTAACCGATATATGGTGGGATTGCATTAAAGCCTGCATTTTATGTTTGTTTTTTGGGCCTAGGAATCCCTTGGTGGATTACGATGAAGCCTGAGGACGACTTGATTGGTTTTGTTGTGATTCCCACATTCATTCTTGGAATATGACACGAGAGTGATTGGCTGAAAGAAATATTTGGTTCAACCCAATATATGGTTAGGAGGTACATGGAGATCCATAACCTGGTTGCATTTTTCATATGTTAATACAATTTCCTTTCCTCTTGTGAATTATGTGTAAATATTCTTATTATTATGTGGTATTAATGGTTGTTATATCATTTCTATTATTCTGGTTATAAGCATGGTTTTATGACATATCTTACTCATGGATTTGTAGAAATTAATGTGTAGATTCTAAACTGCTCATGAAATTTTCTCAATCACAAGACTAGAAGCTACTCAACTGATATGGAGAAGAAAATTCATGATAAATAAAACATATCATAAACATGCACCTATATCTTCTATCCTTTTCCCGAATGACTGAACCTGACTAATACTTAGCCAAATTTTCAAGGCCTCCAAGCTCCTATTTCCTTTCATTGTTCATTCAAGAATTAACCCCTATTTTTTAGGGAAATTCTTCAATTTTATTGCGCAATTCGCGTAGGCCCAACCTTTAATTACATGCACCACCTATACAACTTAGATTTTTTTACAAATGATAGTACACTTCCCTTGAAATCCAATCTCAACTGGGTAACTCGAATTCTCTGCATGCATCAGTTATTTTGGGTCGATTGATCAGTTAAATAGGAGACCATTGAGTGTGATTGAAACTAGTTTCTACAACAGTTAGAACTAGTTTAACTAAAAATAAATAAACTTAACTAAAATATATTTCTATAAATTAGAAATCAATCACATTGTGTCTCCAACTCAAATTAACTGAGTTAACTAAGTGACAAGAGCCATGTCACTTAAGTTAACTACCTCCAAGTATTCTGCTAAAATTGAAATATAAATTTTAATCTAGTTTGACCATTAGTAGAAAATGATGAAATTAGTGACTAGGTGACTTAAAAAGTCAATCACCGCAATTATTTCAAGTGCATTACTACTAAATTTGAACAATTTTAAGTGACCAAACTAAAAATGACTAAATTAAATGACCAATTTAGTCTAGGGATAAAATATATGACTAAATAATAAGTGACCAAACTAAAAGTGACTAACTAAAATGACTAATTTAATCGAGGACTAAAATATATGAATAGATAAGTGAAAAAATTAATAATGATTAATGTAAATGACTACTATAGTCCAAGAATAAAAATATGACCAAATAATAAGTACAACAAGTATATGAATTAGTCATTTATGTTAGTAATTTTTAATTGTGTCACTCCGAAAATGAAACATTACAATTTTGATACTAAAGTGTGAGTTGGTTGTATTTTATTTGTTGGAGTGTATTTGGTGGCCCAATGGGAAGCTGCAACGTGGCCCAACCCAAGGGAAGCTGACATATATTTAAAAGACAAGTATTGCATGGCATTTCAAGGTTTTGAGGAGGTTAGACAACAAGGAACAAGCCTAGGTTTAGGGGAATTTAACTCCAACAATTCCAAATATCCACGTGAAAAAATAGAGATTGTTTTATTTTTATTTTATTAATAGAATTTTATTCCTGAAAGATAGTAATAGCTTGTAGATGTATTTTTTCATAAATTCTAATATTTTCAATGTAATAGGGGTTTCCTTTTGGAGAAGTCTTGTAACTTTTATTTTAGATCATTTGCTTTCATCTAGGCTAGATTGCTAGTTAATGGAATTTCAGTCAATCCAAACCGAGAAATAGGAAATCTAGTTCATTATGGCCATTTTTTGAGTTGATAAATCTGCTTCAACCTTATTTTGTGAAGTCATGCAAAAGAAACCTTAGTTTGTGAATCAAAAAAATGCCCTAAGTCATACCTTTAATAACAATATGGCTAGAATTCAATCTAAAATAAACATTTTCTAAGATCATTGGATATAATGTTTTGTGATCGGTAAATTCAAAGCTTTTTGAACATTTGCAGGATTGAGATTTAAGTAATGGGTATGTATAAAAACCTCGATGATGATGAATATGAATATGAATTTTTTAATAAGGATTAAGATCCACACATCATAGACATTTCTCGATATTGCTAGAGGCATTGTAATTGGAATGGTAAGCACTTTCTAATTCCTTCTTCACCCTTCCTCCTTATCTTGCTTGTTTTAGGGTACCAGGTAATTCATTCACCCAACCATTGCAAATCCCTTCATCTAAGAAATATAGTTAAGAAAATGACACTTCTAAGAAGCATCCAAAGATAATAATCTAGCTTCATTATTTTTTCTTCGTCTGCGTGATTCAATCCCTGGTCTTATTTTTCCTTATTTTTGTATAAATATTACGAGAGAAAATATATGAGGAAATTTCATTTGACATTTCCTTTTGGGCATGCTTGATAAATTTGAGGAAATATGGAAATAAAAGCACATGATAGAGTTAATGGATTAAGATTCATGCAACCATGAGTGCTTAACCTCCTTCCCTTGATAAAATTAATTTACAGTAATAGGATTTTGGATTGGAATTGACAATAATTACACATTATTGAAATGTACATTGATTTTTTATGTCCAAATCATGTGTGATTCACAATGGTGTGCATGGAGACAGAAAATCGGGGCATATCTTTCCAACGTCATTCCAATAGACTCCCTTCATGGTGAGGGCATCGAGCATACCCTAACAAAGATGAAGAAAAATACTTCCAAAATGATTTCTTTACCAACAGTCATGGTAGATGCATATGTTTTTATGAGCAAGAAAATATTTCTTTATTTTCATGATAATCAAGGTTTTCATGAATATTTTGCACAAACTAACAATATTCATCTAGTATCTTTCGTACTTAAATGAGGTGATGAACTGTCGTGGAAGAAGTGTCATCTACAAGCGCAATCTCCTCGATCCTGGAAACCACCATTGATATGCCCAGGAGGCATGATATATATAGTAGTTGTTATTTTAAAAATATTGAAATATATGCGATAATCATTGTGACAAATGTTTGGTGGACACATGATATTTGATAATTTAGAGAGGATTAATAGCATTAAATGGGCCTGGCATGTAAAAATTACCTCATAATTAAAATTGTGATTAAAATATTCCCTACATTAGCATCCATCTAAACAAAATTTCATATGTATGTATTTATTTGTAATCAATTTATATTTGCATTATCAATATGGTGACAAATTTTATGGAACATCCTTTTATTGTTGGTTGTATTTGTAGAGAAATGATCATCATCGTATGTTTTTTGTTATATATGCACATTACAGTTTCTTCCTATGCTATAGTTATTGCATTTTTTTTAGGATCACTAAGTGTTTTTTCTTGGAGTTAAAGTAACTAGGTAAAATCTTCGAAACTAATGAGTTTTGCTAAATTAACAATTTTGTTTTGTAATTGTCAAAATAATAAAGGGATGATTAGTTTCTTATTGTTTAATTGTTCAATTTGATGGAGTTTCCAGTCTTGTACTTTGATGAGTTATGGGGATTTTCACTATCAAAATATAAAGAAATGATTGATTTGTTTTTTTTAAACATTACAAATTGTTAAATTATTTTTTGAGGTTTTGATTAGTTGCTTTGCACATATCTTTCTAGTTTATCTATTAGGTATTAGATAATTTTTGTATTTCTATTTTTGCAAACTTGTTTTTCAAATTTTATGATTATAATAATAATAATAATCTACTTTTAAGGTTGTTTTCAAGACAAACACCAATTTCTTGTATGACAACCCTTGCCTGTAAAATTTTATCATACCCATGAGGTGTAGACTAATTGGTTTGAGTGGAGTATAGTCCTCGTGGGAAGGGGTTGTGGATGGAAGCCACTTATGGGGGAATTAAAATATCCCAAAGAGAATCCATGCTCAACGAAGCTTCACACAATCCTTGGAAATAACCATGAATATTATCTTATTGTTATGTTCCTTTTAGAGTCTTGCCTACGTGCATTCTAGATTCCTTCATAGGTATATTCAAATCTTATTTATTAAATCTTATAAGAAAAAAAGGATGGTGCGAGGCACCCACAAAATGGTTGCACTGGAGCCATTAATGCACCAACTCAATATGAAGATAGTTTCCATGAAACCTTAATACTTGTAAATGGTGATAGAATGTAGATAAAGGGCTTAATATTTGAAAAAATAAAGGGCCATGCCCATGGAAATAATTTAGTGTTTATGAGGTTCAAAAGTATATATAAATAATAAATATAAAATGAAATAGATTGAGAGTAAGAAATTTGAAGAGGACATGAGAGCATTTCACTTTAAACACATATTATTTTCCTCTGTATTTCCATAAAATCTCCCATAAAAGAGGTTAAATCATTCCCTTATAAACTGAAAAAACAAAATAGAGAAATACAAACAATGAACTGATTAATAACAATGTAGTAAGAATAAAAGAAATCAAGGGTGAAAGTGAAAATAATTATCTAGAAATAGTAGAAATGCACTAAGCTTATGCATTGGTTTACTTAGGTTCATTTGCTAGAATCCTCAAAGAATCCCCAACAATATATGGATTCATGTAGGCTAGTTTGAAAATTATTGTGGCTTTTGTTGATGATGACTTTTAATTTCCTTCCAAAAAAAACCCTAATATTCCAAATATCATTTTAATTTTGGATTATCAAAATTTTTGAAATCACATAGCATGATAATGTTGTAAAACTACACAATGATTAAGTTGGATTATTGATTAAATAGTTTTAGTTTTTTAATAAAAAAAATGGAATAATTATTGAAAATCCAAATATTCTTTTAAAAAAATGAAAATTAAATTCCCGCCAAGCAACTTTTAACTAAACTCAAACCAAAACAAATGAAAAAAAATTAGTGCTTTCCCAATGAGATTTTGGTAGAAAGATATTTATGAGGTATTTATAGAACCTGTTAGCCCCTTATGATTTCCTTGACAAAGCAAGCAAGGGGCTAATCTGTTGTATAAGCCTGAAAGGAATGCATTCCCCTTGTAAACACATCATCCTTGCAACCTTTTCATGTCCCCTACCTTTAACTATTGCCCTATGTTGTTACGAAGTCTATGAGCCTCAATGATTGCTAAATATCCTTCTCCAAAAAGCCCTGCATTACCCCTTTTACCCCTGCAAAGTGTCCCTTTTTCCCTTTTTCCCTCTTTCTGTCAATGTTCCCATGCTCCCCTCTATTCCTCTATTAACCCTCTAAGCCCCCCCCAAGATCCCCTTTAAATCCCATATTTTCCCTTTGTTTAAACCTTTTTACCCCTTTCCTCCCTATAGTTACCCTTTATAGGCTTCAAAATGCATTAAAAGGGTTAAAAACCCACTTTTAAATGTTATATCAAGCCTAGCCCCTTTTCTGCTGGCCCCCGGACCTTTCCTTCCACGTGATCATAGTGCTAGAACCACCCACCATAGCAAAAAGCGTTTATCTCCAATCCATATCGGGCGCCACACCAGCCGCTAATCTTGGTAGATCGGACGACTATCATTAAATCTTTGGCACCCGTGTTTCTCCGTTCAAATCTCAGATCGCACCATCGCCGTCCGTTTAAACGTTGATCTGATGGTCCGCAATGCGCCCGCGCCAGTGGTCCCCATGCACTATTCATAAACCCGGTGGTTTCTATTGCACCACTTTTGGGCGAAGGGCGGTATTCTTCGATCAGCCAGCGATTCCACTCAGCATTCAACGCGTGGCTCCTATATGGTTTCAAAACTGCTTGCCCATCGTGCGTTAACGTTCAGCATGGGATGTGTAGCGATATGCTCATGCACCATCCGATCTGAGGCAGTTGAACCAACGGTCGTCATTCCATGAAGCTGCACTAGTTTTAACCCACGGTCACCGTACCCCTGGCCCACTGTTCATCGTCCTCCGCTATGTTTCCCAATGTCGATCTCCTTTGAGATCTGACGGTCCAGATTGGTCTTCTCCCCACCGTTGACTATTCCACTATCAACCGGTTCCGCCACGTCATCTCCACGTGTCTCACCCTACATCCACCCTCCTGTTTCATATATCTAGTCATAGGTCAGGTTTATTAAGGTTTTCATTTAAAAATCTCCTCCGCATTCTGCCAACCTACACCATCTCTGTTCTCCACCATTCCACGAAGGTTTTCTGCCATTTCTCCGCAGTCCCACTATCATCCACCTCATCCGCCCTCAGCCATTTTTTCCTTAACAAATTTCGTGTTTTTTGCAGGGCTATCAGAGGCGAAGAAATGCCATGGTTCAACATGTACCACTTCAATGGCGTGTTGCATAGACAAAATTAAAAATGAAGCTGGTACTGCAGGGAAACGTCAAGAAAGGTGGCGGAATTATAAATTCTATCAAAGGACGAAGTTTGAAATTTCGCAGACTCTATCCCGCACTGTTAAAGCCCAGATCTTGCAGAATCGAGACATTTATGAAGCCGTGGAGAAAAACCATCTTACTATCAAGGATTTCAGCATTCGGCATTGAGTGTTTTGAGTTTTAATACAGCAGTTTAGAGGCAAAGCAACATATTAGTGAACCTAAGGATCATGCAGAAGGTATAGTATGCAGAGATTCATGAAATTAGGGTTCAAATCAGTAGAATGTTTCTTCTAGAACAAGGACGCAGTACACATTGTTGTTTCAGTTTATATTGTGTTCAAGCAAGGTTTTCCCCCCATTTACAACAATCCTATGCTATCAGAAGCATTTATTTCACAAGCATCACAGTCTATTCAGTCGTTTTGCTTATACACCAAAGCACTGCACAGTACTGCAGTCAGAGTACATTCAGGGCCATATCATAGTAATTGAAAGTTGCAAGAAGATCATTCACGCTCCCAAAGAATGTCAGAGATTAATGCACAGGATTTATACAGAATGGGCTTCGGCCCCCTTTCTTGTCAGAAGTTTAATACTGCATCTAGTCCTCCACCTACCTCCTCTTCTCCTTCGGAGCTATAAATTCATGAAGAACTCATTTTGATGGTTGTTGATCAGTTATCAGAGAACTGCAAGTAGTTTCTTTTGAGACACAGTCTTTGTGTAAAGATTGTAAGATAGGTTGAAGGATATGTTCTCAGACTGAGTATTCAGCTATTGGCAGTATTGTACTTGATTAGTATTTTTATTTAATATGACAAGCACATTTCTTTGGATCATGATCTGAAGCAGCCATGATGTTTTCCAATCTATGTGCTTACATTAATTTCATTTCGTTTCTACTGGCTTGCATCAGAATATTGGCATAGGATTTACCCTTGTTAGGTACCCTATGTTTCTGCTCTCCTTGCCATTTATGTTTCTCTTCTGAATGTATTATCTGAGACATGATTTCAGTTGATTTAAATAGTGTAGTGGATGTTATTTCCTGCTCTCTGATGTATGAATTAAATGAATTTAGTTCTTATATGCTTCTTGTTATAGATTTAGTTGGAATATTTAGGAACACTGGGGATTAGTGTTAGCCCTGTCCACTAGGATCCTTGTACGACTTGTTGATCTGTAAATTTGTGCTCTAAAATATGTGTTATCTCCTCCCTCCTACTTTCCATATCACATAATCATCTTGAAGATCCTAAGTTTCAGATGACTAGCCCAAATGAAAGCCTGCCTATTGATTAGCAAGCAAATCCTTTCCTGGCTCCATTTCCCAATGGCTTTGAATATTTCCTGGAATATTTCACCTCTACCTTATTCCTCTTTACTCATCCTGGTCTTACATTGAATCCTTCATTCCTGATAACCAGCAACCAAAATCAAACAAATCAAACAAACAAACCTTGTGCCTATAACTAGCCTAACATCTTAAAATTTGAGCTTCATAGACATAAACCTTTGCTAAAACTAGAGAGATCCCTCTATGGACCCAGGAGGGCTAGATCCTGAGGTCTGAAAGTGGTTATGATGTTGTCTCATCTTTTGGTCTTGCCAATCTGGCCAAAACATGGGAACCCCAACATAATGGCGACTCCGCTCGGGAACTGAGTGCATTACACCTTAAACATTCTTAAGCATTCAAAATACCTACAATCTCTGGTTAGGTTGGTAGTTAAACAATCTTATTCTCACATCAACCTCTACAACATTTTTTTTGTTTTCCCATACTCTTGGACAGAGTCTGAAAAGGGCCAGGTAGCCTCTGGATCTCACACTCTTCCAGAGGTGACATATCTGGTAAATGCCCTCCCAGTCAATCTCTTGTTAGAGTTTGCTTTGTTTGAAGATATCCTCGAAAAGGGACATCTCAAGAGCAGTGTGGTGGACAGTGTACCCTCCAAAAAAGAAAAAACTTCCTAAACCCTCCACCTGGCGACTCCTATATTCCATAAATGTTTAAAGACTCCACTGGTGATCAGTAGGCCTGCTGATTATCTTGGTTCACATTAGACTCCACTGGGAGACCAACCTCCATAACAACATCAACCACAGTAGAAGTAACAAGTATGGTTAAGCTGCATGGTCAGAAACAACATTCTAGCTTCTAGAACCATTCATACAAGTGATTACCCTAACCCAGACCCACCTGAAATAGTTGATAACCCCGAGAGCATCCTCAAGGGAGCTCCTACACTTAAAAAATCAACTATTTCCAAACACATCCATAGAGCTAATTCTGCACCAGAAGATCTTACGACTCTATCACACTTTCACCTAGACCTAGACCTACCTAACAGCTTATCTAGAACTACGTCATTCAGTGGCTTAGACCAGCCAGACCCTGAGCTTCCTGATTCACCACACCAAACTGATAGACACCTTGGGAGCAAACAAACCCCTCCATCAACACCTCCTGATATACATTTCATACAAAACTTGGGGTTCAGTCACCCTAGGTCTGCTCATCAGTCCTCTGTTGGTCATAATATCCCTTTCATCCATATACCTGATGCCCAAGCCCCTTTAGCTCATCAAAACATCATCATGGCAGCCTGGTATGCGCCTCTGGTTTTACCCCAGCCCCTAGTACCCTTACCGAATGATTATCAGTCTAAGATTCCACACTTCACTGCAAAGGAGTCCATCACAGCCCAACAACATGTAGATAAAATGGAAGATTCTCTTGACTACATGGAAATTGATGATGATACAGTCAAAATGAGAATATTTTCCCAAAGCTTAGGGGGTGATGTGAAGAAACGGTTTAAAGGCCTGAACCCCAGGTAGCATCAACGATCTTCCAGCTTTATAGCAGACCTTCATAAACAAATTGGAAACTAGGGCAAATCCTCGCCAACTCCTAGCAGAATATATGACCCTTAAAAGAAACGTAGGAGAGAGTGTTCACGATTACACAACAAGGTTCAACAACATTTATAATGCTCTCCCTCCTCATATGAAACCTCCACAAGGCATGGCCCTAGCAAAATACCCTAAAGGATTTGATGCTAAAATGGCCTATGAGCTTAGGGATAAGGAATACAACACATTGGAAGACATGCAGAAAGGAGCAGTGAACATAGAGGAAAATCTTATTGAGAAAAGAACAAGACTGAAATCTGAGAGAAGGGTAACATATAGAGAAGACAACGTAGCTTCCACATCTAACCAAAATTATGAAAAGCTGTATAAAAATGTGGAAAGACTACAACAAATGATGGAAAAGATGGTTGCCACCGTTAGAAATCAGAATAAGAACCAAAACCAAAACTTTAGAAGAAACAATAATGCTCCCCACAGACAAAGAGAATCAGATCAACAAGTTATTCCCCCATTCAAAGAGAATTTTCTTGATGAAGATGAGGGAATCATAGAAGAGTCTGAGGGAAACACAATTAATATGCTTGAAACAGAAGATTCAATCCATAACTGTTATTTAGAAGAAGACCAGCCTTCACCCTCTGGTTGGGAGGAGGAATGGTTGGAATCTGAAGATTACAGATTAGGATTTGAAAATGCCATGATGCAGGTCAGAGAACAATATGAACTTAGAAGAAAAAGGAGTCAAGAAACTACCAAACCCAAAGCTTCTGAGACTACCATCAAAAAGAGGCCTAAGGAAACTTCTAAAGAAACTACTGAAACCAACAAATCAGAAACTGAGAGTTCTGGAAAGAATAAAGGAAAAGACAACCAAAACACTAATGCACAAGGTAAACCAGCTAGCAGCACTAGCACTGAAGTTAGTGCTCCTGATAAAACTGCCACAAACACTGTACATAAGGAGAATCAGAACACCGATTCAGCCACCAAAGTAGTGGTAAACAAAACAGAGATGAGCATCCCCAAGAGTCAGTCCACTTTCAATTTGGAAAGTGAAATTGCAAGAATTAAAATCTATGTCCCACTTTCTGAGCTGGCCACTCAGGATGTATATAAAGGCCAGATTTTGAAGACTTTGAACCTTAGTGAGAATGGTGACTTTGTCAATTTGAACGATGATCAACCTGCCCTCTTGTTTGGTCCTAAGATAGAGGGGAAGTTTTAGGAGGGGGTAGTTCCACCTTTATATATCAGTCTCAACATTCATGGCAAGATCCTGCACAATGCAATGCATGATTCTGGAGCATCTCACAACCTAATGCCTACGGTAGTCATGGATAGACTAGGTCTAGAGATAACTAGACCCTATAAAGATTTATACTCTTTTGACTCTAGCAGAGTAAAATGCCTAGGCCTGATCAAAGACTTGTGTGTGAGCTTAACTCAAATCCCAGATAAATGCATGGTCATGGAGGTTGTGGTGGCAAATGTGCCACCCAAGTATGGCATGCTACTATCAAGATCATGGGGAGCCAAGTTGCAGGGTACAATGCAGATGGATGGCTCATATGCCACGATCCCAATCTTTGGCCAACTTAGAAAACTATATAGGGAGACATAGATGAAATTCCTAGTCAGTAGCCCCGAAAAACCAGAAAATTCACCCGTTTACTCTGTACATACAGACCTTGACTCATTCATATTTTGCAATGATGAAACCTTAGAAGAGTCAGGGTCCCAAGACAGAAAAAAAAACCGAGAGGCAGAGGCCATGGATTTTAACATAATGGCTGCTCTGGATTTAGAGGACAACGAAGAAGAAAACCACAACAAAACCTGTAGGATATGCGGTGGAGACCTAACTCCGAGCGAACAAGAAATAGAGTGTAAAAATCCATCTAGCCAAATCCCTGAAACTCATACATCCCATGAGGAACAAAGCAATCCACCACCCCGCACAGACCCTGTAGAGCAACATAATGGCGAAACTAGCCACAGGGAAAAGGACGATACCGAAACAAAGAGTGAACCCCTGTGGGTGATGAAGTTTGATGGGTCATGCACCAAGAGAACTGCCGGAGCGGGGGTATGGTTACGCAATACAGAAAACGACTACACAGAGAGTCATGCCTGCAACCTGCACTTCAAATGTACAAACAACGTTGCAAAATATGAGGCTCTGATCTTAGGTCTAAATCTGTTGAAGAAATTAGGGGCTCGTAAGATATCCGTGCAGGGAGATTCTAAACTGGTGATAAAACAGGTAAACAGGGAATACACAGCGAAACATCCTAGGCTAAGAGCATATAAGAATGACACCATAGACCTACTGAAAACGTTTGTTGAATACAAATTAGTGTTCGTTCCTAGGAGTCAAAATGTCATTGCAAACGGATTAGCTTGCCTAGCCAGTTCCTACCCCAAGACTCCCAAAGACCAACAGATCATCATTCAGACCAAATTTATACCTGTTGTGCCGAATAACGAAAAATACTGGCAGGTTTTTGAAGGTGATAAATAGATCGAAGATTTTCTGGTAGGCAGAAACGAGTTTGAATTTTCTGAGTTAGACTCCAAATCTAACAGTAGCCGCCTAAGTGAAGAATCCTCAGATGAGGAAGAAACACTCTGTAACATAGAAATGAAATCTTTAGATGAACAGACTGGAAACCCAGATCGCAAATGTGAAGATGCAGATAGTGAAGAGGTAGAGGTGCTGCAGGCCAAAGATAAGAATATACCTAGAGGCCTGATGCCCTTAGAGGATCTTTTTGACTTTAATGATGTGGCAAAAAAGCCCACTATCGAACATACAGACTCTGATGTGGAAGACTGCAACATAGGCACCAAGGAGAAACCCAAAATGATTAAAATGGCTAAGTATCTACCTGCAAACATGAAGAAGAAATACATTAACCTTTTCAAGGAATTCATTGATGTGTTTGCATGGAGCTATGAGGAATTAAAGGCCTATGACACAAACATCATCTAGCACAAAATACCCTTGAAAGAAAATCAGAAGCCCCTTAGGAAAAAAATTCGCAAAATCAATCCGAAACAATTGCCTGCAGTAGAGAAGGAGAGGAAGAAAATGTATGAAGCAGGTATAATTGCGCCTGTGAGGTTCTCTGATTGGGTATCAAACTTAGTGGATGTGAGGAAGAAAACAGGAGAAATTAGATTGTGCATAGACTTCAGGAATCTTAATAGAGCCTCACGTAAGGACAACTACCCTTTGCCTAAAATGGAACATATCCTTCAGAAGGTAGTGGGCTCTAAAAGGATCCCCCTGCTGGATGGTTTTTCAGGTTATAACCAAGTCTTAGTGATCCCAGAAGACCAACTCAAAACAACTTTTACCACTCCATGGGGTACCTTCATGTATGTGAATATGCCTTTTGGATTGATGAACGCTGGAGCCACCTTCCAAAGAGTGATGGACATAGCTTTTTCAGAAGAGATAGGGAACTTCATTGTTATCTACTTGGATGAAATAACAGTCTTTTCTAAAACTGAAGAAGAACACCTGAAACATCTGAGGAAAGTATTCGAAAAATGTAGAAGGTTTGGTCTCTCCCTGAATCCTAAAAAGACTGTCTTTAGGCTACATGAGGGCAAACTCCTTGGCCACATTATATTCGAGGAGGGAATCATGATAGACCCACAGCGAGTTGAGGGAATACTACAGATCACACACCCCAGAAACATCAGGGAATTACAGTCTTTCATTGGGAAGATTAACTTCCTTAGGAGGTTTATTCCAAATCTAGTTGAACACCTCAGGAACATGACTAACATGCTGAAGAAAGGTGTAGGAGTTAAATGGATTGTAGGAGCTAAACAATATTTCGAATCAGTGAAACTTGTACTTTCCCAAGCTCCCGTCCTAATCAGCCCAGATGTATACAAAGATTTCTTGATCTTTTCATTTGCCTCAGAGCATACAATGGCTGCAGTCTTGCTGCAGAAAAACACATAGGGAATGGGACAGCCAATTCCCTTCTTTAGCAAAGCACTCAGAGATGCACCCTTGAAATACAACATCATGGAGAAACAGGCCTATGCTCTGATTAAGGCCTTGAAAGACTTCAAGGTGTACATATTGCATTCTCACACCGTAGCTTATGTGCCCAACATCATAGTCAAATATATACTGTCCCAAGACCCAGATGGGAAAAGGGGCAAATGGATAGCTGTGATCTTAGAGTATGACCTTGAGATAAAACCCACCAAATTGATTAAAGGTCAGGGCTTAGCTAAGTTAATGGCTGAATCAAACCTACAAGCCCTAGACATTAACATGATAAATACCTTGGATGAGCAACAAGAATTGCCTGATCTCACTGTTGAGGAAAAATTTTAGAGCTCTCCTTGGTATTTCGACATTCTATATGTGCTTACACACCTTAATTCCCCTCCTGGGTTATCAAAGACCAAGGCTAGATTCTTAAAGCTAAAAACCAGAAGTTACTGCATTATGAATGAAAACTTATACTGGAATAATCCTAATGGCCTATTGCTTAAATGTTTGACTGAAAATGAGGCAGAGAGGGTTAATGTGGAGGCCACCTGAGTTGGAAAGCCACTGCAAACAAAATACTCAGGGCTGGTTATTATTGGCCCACACTCTTCTATGATGTTCATAAAATGACAGTTGCTTACCACAAATGTCAGATCTTTAAGGGCAAAAGAAAACTCCTCCCTCTACCCCTACAACTCATCACCGTTGAAGGTCCCTTTCTGCAATGGGTCCTAGATTTCATAGGGGAAATTCACCCTGCTTCTTCTGCTCAACACAAATGGATCCTAACAGCCACAGATTATTTCACCAAGTGGATAGAGGCCGTGCCCACAAGGAATGCCACAGACTCAGTGATCATTAGTTTCCTATAAATTCACATCCCCTCTCGGTTTGGCTGCCTAAGGAAAATAATCAATGATAATGCCACTGCTTTCGGATCCAAAAATATGGTTGACTTTTGTCACAGGTACCAAATAGCACTTGGTCATTCAATTGCCTATTACCCTCAAGGTAATGGATTAGCTGAATCATCAAACAAGAGCCTGGTGATCATCATCAAGAAGCTGTTGGAAGAGAACAAAAAACCATGGCATAACAAGCTAGTACATGCTTTGTGGGATGACAAGCTTACAACAAAGAAGTCCATTGGCATGTCACCTTTTCAGCTTGTCTATGGAACAGAAGCAGTATTTCCTACTAGCCTTGGGATACCGGTGATCAAGCTGGTCCAGGAGATCCAAACAGAAGAAGACAGCATGGTGAGGAGAATAAACCAAACAATCCATCTTCAGAAAACAAGGGAAGAGGTCTACAACAAAGTAGTGAAAGTTCAAGAGAACATAAAGAAATTGTTTGACAAAAGAACCAAAGCTGCTAATTTCAAAGTTGGAGATAAGGTTTTGAAGTGGGATTCGAGAAGAGAGGATAAAGGAAAGCACAGCAAATTTGACAGTTTCTGGCAAGGTCCATACCTCCTCCAGGCCAGTGTGGGTCCCAATTCTTTCTTCTTACAAGAATTAGATGGCACTGATTTGTTTGGGGGTCCTGTCAATGGCAGGATGCTCAAACATTTCTTCTGCTAATTCACAGTTTCCAGTTTCCATTTCCATTGTACATACCATTGCATTTTTTATTTTCAAGTAAAGAGAAAAAGGTTTCAAAAAAAAGAGGAGAGGGAGAGGTTCAGGCATGCTTAAAACATGAACCTCCGATGTGCAAAATATTGGCTCTAATAGGCTCAAAACCTGAGCCAAATAAAGTAAAGCAGCTGGTCCTAACATGCCCAAAACCTGGACCAGCAAAAGAAAAAAAAAAGAATCAGCTCTAACATGCTCAAAACCAGAGCTGAAATGAGGAAAAGGAAGTGACTCTTACATGCCCAAAACTTGAGTCACGAAAAGGAAAGAAGGATACTACGAGTTCCAGATTTCAAGCCTTCACAGTTTTGTCTTCATTTTTGCAAGATTCTGTCCATGTGCAACTGTCTTTATGTTTTGGATCCACAGCAAGTCAGACAGTCTGATCCTGGCTTGACTGTTTTTCAATTTCCTGTTTTAGAGTGTAGAGAAGAAATCTGTTAGACAGTTTAATCCCAGCGGATATTAAACTAGGTAGAGAGACATATGAGGCCAACAGTCTAATCTAGTCTCATGGAGCAATAAGGTAAGAATTAGAATAGGTTTATTTTATGTTATAAAAATAAATGATGTAAAGGATCTGCTAGTTCAAATGCACGTTAGAAGAAAAAATTCTAGGGTTGTAGGATGGGTAGGTAGTTTGGTGGGAATGTTTTTTCTACTGATGTAATGTTTTTCTATTGTGGCAGTTGATCAAAGTGAGAAAGGGATGTGCCAAGCAACAAGCCACTAGCCTACTCCAAAGATCTATTCTCTGAATTCTTGACTCCTTCAAGAAGAAGCCATCCCCATGTGGAGCCACTGTTAGCCCCTTATGATTTCCTTGACAAAGCAAGCAAGGGACTAATCTATTGTATAAGCCTGAAAGGAATGCATTCCCCTTGTAAACACATCATCCTTGCAGCCTTTTCATGTCCCCTACCTTTAACTATTGCCCTCTGCTATTACGGAGTCTATGAGCCTCAATGATGGATAAATATCCTGCTCCAAAAAGCCCTACGTTACCCCTTTTACCCCTGCAAAGTGTCCCTTTTTCCCTTTTTCCCTCTTTCTGTCAATGTGCCCATGCTCCCCTCTATTCCCCTATTAACCCTCTAGGCCCCCCCAAGATCCCCTTTAAATCCAATTTTTTCCCATTGTTTAAACCTTTTTACCCTTTTCCTCCCTATCGTTACCCTTTATAGGCTTCAAAATGCATTAAAAGGGTTAAAACCCACTTTGAAACGTTATATCAAGCCTAGCCCCTTTTCTGCTAGCCCCCGCACCTTTCCTTCCACGTGATCATAGCGCTGGAACCACCCGCCAAGAAAAAAGTGTTTATCTCCAATCCATATCGGGCGCGACACCAGCCACTGATCTTGGTAGATCGGACGACTATCATTAAATCTTCGGCACCCATGTTTCTCCATTCAAATCTCAGATCGTGCCATTGCCGTCTGTTTAAACGTTGATCTGACGGTCTGCAATGCGCCCGCGTCGATGGTCCCCATGCACTGTTCATAAACCCGATGGTTTCCATCGCACCGCTTTCGGGCGGAGGGCAGTATTCTCCAATCGGCCATCGATTCCACTCAGCATTCGATGCGTGGCTCCTGTACAGTTTCAAAACTGCTTGCCCATCATGCGTTAACGTTCGGCATGGGATGCGCAGCGATATGCTCGTGCACTGTCCGATCTGGGGCAGTTGATCCAACAGTCATCATTCCATATAGCTGCACTAGTTTTAACCCACGGCCACCATACCCCTGGCCCACTGTTCGTCATCCTCCGCTATGTTTCCCACCGTCAATCTCCTTTGAGATCTGATGGTCTAGATTGGTCTTCTCCCCACTGTTGAATATTCCACTGTCAACCAGTTCCGCCACATCATCTCCACATGTCTCACTGTACATCCGCCCTCCTGTTTCATATATCTGGTCATAGGTTGGGTTTATTAAGGTTTTCATTTAAAAATCTCCTCTGCATTCTGCCAACCTGCGCCATCTCTGTTCTCCACCATTCCACGGAGGTTTTCTGCCATTTCTCCACAGTCCCACTATCATCCACCTCATCTTCCCTCAGCCATTGTTTTCTTAGCAAATTTCATGTTTTTTGCAGGGCTATCAGAAGCGAAGAAACGCCATGGTTCAACATGTACCACTTCAATGGCGTGTTGCATAGACAAAATTAAAACTGAAGCTAGTACTGCAGGGAAACGTCAAGAAAGGTGGCGGTAGTATAAATTCTATCGAAGGACGAAGTTTGAAATTTCACAGACTCTATCTCGTGCCGTTAAAGCCCAGATCTTGCAAAATCGAGACATTTATGAAGCTGTGGAGAAAAACCAACTTACTATCAAGGATTTCAGCATTTGGCATTGAGTGTTTTGAGTTTTAATACAGCAGTTTAGAGGCAAAGCAACAGATCAGTGAACCTAAGGATCATGCGAAAGGTACAGTACGCAGAGATTCATGAAATCAGGGTTCAAATTAGCAGAATGTTTCTTCCAGAACAAGGACAAAGTACACATTGTTGTTTCAGTTTATATTGTGTTCAAGCAAGGTTTTCCCCCCCTTTACAGTAATCCTATGCTATCAGAAGTGTTTATTTCACAAGCATGGCAGTCCATTCAGTCGTTTTGCTTATACACCAAAGTACTGCACAGTACTGCAGTCAGAGTACATTCAAGGCCATATCAGAGTAATTGAAAGCTGCAAGAAGATCATTCACGTTCCCAAAGAACGTCATAGATTAATGCACAGGATTTATACAGAATGGGCTTCGGCCCCCTTTCTTTTCAAAATTTTAATACTACATTTAGTCCTCCAGCTACCTCCTCTGCTCCTCCGGAGCTATAAATTCATGAAGAACTCATTGTAATGGTTGTTGATTAGTTATCAGAGAACTGAAAGTAGTTTCTTTTGAGACACAGTCTTTGTGTAAAGATTGTAAGATAGGTTGAAGGATATGTTCTCAGACTGAGTATTCAGCTATTGGCAGTATTGTACTTGATTGGTATTGTTATTTAATATGACAAGCACATTTCTTTGGATCCTAATCTGAAGCAGCGGTGGTGTTTTCCAATCTTTGTGTTTACATTAATTTCATTTCGTTTCTATTGGCTTGCATCAGAATATTGGCATAGGATTTACCCTTGTTAGGTACCCTATGTTTCTGCTCTCCTTGCCATTTATGTTTCTTTTTTTAATGTATTATCTGAGACATGATTTCAGTTGATTTAACCAGTGTAGTGGATGTTATTGCCTGCTCTCTGATGTATGAATTAAATGAATTCAGTTCTTAGATGCTTCTTTTTATAGATTTAGTTTGAAGATTTGGGAACACTGGGGATTAGTGTTAGCCCTGTCCACTAGGATCCTTGTACGTCTTGCTGATTTGTAACTTTGTGCTCTAAAATCTGTTTTATCTCCTCCCTCCTACTTTCCATATCACATAATCATCTTGAAGATCCTAAGTTTCAGATGACTAGCCCAAATGAAAGCCTGCCTATTGATTAGCAAGAAAATCCTTTCCTGACTCCATTGCCCAATGGCTTTGAATATTTCTTGGAATATTTCACCTCTGCCTTATTCCTCTTTGCTCATCCTGGTATTACATTGAATCCTTCATTCTTGATAACCAGCAACCAAAATCAAAAAAAATCAAACAAACAAACCTTGTGCCTATAACTAGCCTAACATCTTAAACTTTGAGCTTCATAGACATAAACCTTTGCACAAACTAGAGAGATCTCTCTCTAGACCCAGGAGCGCTAGATATTGAGGTCTGAAGGTGGGTCTAATGTTGTCTCATCTTTTGGTCTTGCCAATCTGGCCAAAACATGGGAACCCGAACAGAACCCACAACCCCCCCCCCCCCCCCCCCCCCCCCGAATTTTTTTTTATGTTTATCTCTTTTGGTATAGGTTGGAGGAGGATCGGCTTTGCCTCAGGTGCTGTAGTGGACACAGATTGTGAAACCGCTGCAGTGGACACAGGGTGGAGGAGGACCGACTTCGATTCATTTTGACTTCTTGGGGTGGGAATAGAGAAATCGAGAGAAAAACATATGCAACGAGTTTACCTATATATATTTTCAATATCATTGGAAAGAGAAGTTCAATCAATACAATAGATCTGGGGCAGCTAGGTAGGCTATTCGTCTTCTTGAGCAGGTCCATTTATGTTGTACACATAAATTCACACACAATCAAGTTGTTGGAAGAAGGATAAAATCAACATCGGGGTTCTGGAAAGGCACTAGATTCTATTCGGAACTGACAATACAATGGTTGGTTTTCCCTATTCTTTCCGTCGTGCTCTAGTCCAGTGCCTTCAGACTTTAGACTGTGCATTCAACTAATGGATGGGAGGAAGTAGTCTAACCCTGGTTCAGGATGGATCAATCATTTTACCAGCCAATCTTAGATATTGAATACAAAAAGAAAATTGATTATAGTTTCGAAACGTTAAGGGGTTGAGTGGCTTCTGGCTGAGCCAAATAAGTCGTTTCAGTAGGATGGGTCATATTCAGCTCGATAATTCCCTACAACAGTTCAACATTGACTTAGCTTTGGAGTACCTTAGCTGGACATCTACAGTTCATTATATGTACATAGGACATCCTCTTTTTATAGATGAAGAGGAGATGAATCGAACCTGAAGGAAGGGGAGCTGATTTTTTACCTTGATGTCAATGCAAACACATGTGAAATAATACTTTCACCTCAAAATCCTTTTATTTACCATTTTCTTTCTCACATAGTGTGATAGCCTTGCATAGCATTTACTGGTGTACATGTCATTTGTGGCAGCCATCTATTACACTCCTTTTAATATTTAAAGCTTCTTGTATTTATATCCTTAAATATTTTTATGGAGGAATTTTACTAGCGGCAACATTATTGTCGTTTCTTTGTTTCTTATGTATTGTTTAATACCTTTCAGCAATTTTAGTTTTTTCCACTTGCCCCGCTGAATACTTTTACTTGCAGGTGGTGAAGAACAATTGAAAACAATTGTATTTGATAATGTTTGTCCTTCTAAAGAAATAACAAAAGAAAGCATTGAAAGAGAAATTTATTTGAAAAAAATGGACGACTCACCAAATGTCTCACCTTTTGGAGATTTCTGGCGAGATCCTTATCTGGAATTTGTTGTTGAAACTTTGACAGGAGCAATTCCTGTTGTGGATGATGATTTGGCACTTAACATAGTTACCAATCATACGAGAACTATTACCTCAAAACGGGAACTCTAACAAAAAAAAATAAAAAAACCATGAAAAAACAACTTGAAAACGAAAAGTTGTATTCTGGAATAAACTTCTTGTTTTCGAGATAAATTTTCAACATTTTTTAAAAAAGTTGTATTCTCGAATAACCTTTTTTTTTCGGGGTAAATTTTCAACATTTTTAAAAAATGGAAGTAAAATTCAATTATTTTGGTGCAAAAAACACCTCAGCGGCTCGATTAATTTATTTAAAATTAAACTAATTTTTTTTTTTAATTTATTAGATTTTAATAATTTTTTTTTAAATTTCATATTTTCTATTTTAATTTTAATTTATTAAATTTAATATTTGTTTTTTAATTTAATTTTAAATTAATAATTTCTTTAATCTCTTTTTATATTTTAGTTTTTATTTGTTTTTAATTTTTTTTTTAATTAATATTTTAAGATTATTTAATTTTTTAAAATTTAATTTTTAGTTATTTTAATTTTTTTTTTTTTAATTTAAAAAATGTTTTTAAGTTTATTTTTATTTATATTTTTTTTATATTTTAAATTTTTAAAATGGTTTAATTTAAATAAATAAATAAAAATAGATTTTTTATTTTTTTTTAAAGTTATTTTAAAATGTTTTTTTTGTTTTTTAATCTTCCTTTTTTTATTTAATTTTCGATTTTTTGTGTTTTTTTATTTATTATTGTTTAAATTTTTTATTTTTACAAGTTAATTTTGTTTTTTTTTAACATTTTTATTGGTTTCTTTATAATTTATATATATATTTTTTATATTTGATTTTTTTTGTCATGTTTTTTAATTTTATTTTTATGTTTTATTACCAACATGAAAATCACCACTTTACAAAAAATGGTTGATGTTGCATCACCACCTTTCAAAATTAGCACGAAAATGAAAACATTTTAAAACAAATGTTCATACTTCATAAATAAAAAATTTAAGGTGTCAAAAATATGCTGAAAAAAAGAAGGGTTATTCTGCATCACCACTTTTCAAAATCGGGTGTTTTTTTTGCCACCTCGAAAAAGTAGGTACCAGTTAAGTTACCTATTTGATCGGTAACTATGTCCCTTCACAGTGTCCTTCAGAATTATTTTTCACCTCAAGTGAAAGTAATCAAAAATCTGTTTAGTGATTTAAATCTCTGTGATCTGTTAGGTTATGTCACTCTTGCAGAGGTCTCTTGGAAATAAACATGTTGAGCATCCTATTTCAACTGACGAAAAAGCCTCTCATCCATGGTAGAGTTTAATAGAAGTAATGTGAATAAACATACTTTATTTTTTTCAAATGGTTTTCCTGGTACTCGAAGTGATGCTAAAGACTTGCTTGAACCACTTTGGAGAAAACTCTATAAGCAGACCTTGGCTTTTGTGAACAAAAGTAGGCACCCCAGTATGTTTTTGAGAAACAAGTAAAGGCCATCCCTGTGTCGTTTTACTTGTCCAAAAATTTTCGAATTGCCTGTTGAGATCTGAAACAACGTAACTATTACTGACCATATGCTCGCTTTGATGATTAGAAGTCTTCGCATCTTCTTCCGCAGGATTCTAGAAGTTTCAGTCTCTTCTGCAGCTTCGGTCTCTTCCACAGATCGGTCTTTACATCTTCTTCCGCAGGATTCTAGAAGTGCCAACTCTCGGTGCTCTACGGTTTTCAAATACCACTCTCGGTGCTCTTGGCGCTCTGCAGTACAAAGGACTTGAACTCGCACGGATACAAACTCTTGGTGCTCTGCGGTTGCAACGAAACCTGTGGCAATCTCTCATATCTGAGGCATCGAAGTCTACATATGTGGCAGGGCTGAGCCTTTTTTTTGAAGCAATGCAAAGTTGGTGAAGTAATCTTCTAAGGCAAAATATGTCGAATCTCTAAGGTTGGATCGTGATCACGCAGAGGATTGGTCATTTAATTGGATCATCCTGAAGCTAAGTGTGAAGGGCTCCTTGACGCAATCGCAGGAATAGTCTTAACAATTCAAGGTTAAACTAAAACTGAACCACCTTTCAGTAACAATAATTTTCCTTCGGCAACGCCCGTTTACATTTGCATAGGGGATTGTCGAAGAAGGAAGTCGTTCTGAAACGGTTTACCTGGGAGGGCATATTTCTGAAGGAAACAACTTCTAGAGCAAGTCGCAGGTCTAAACGAGCCATTAAATGGGCCCCTTAAGTAACCAAGAACATCCTATAACATAAATTTGAATTCTTGGTGGTTGAATGCGAGTTTTGTGCATGGATTTAGAGTTGGGTCAATGCCACTTCTAATCATTTGAAACCGCAGGCTCGATGAGAGACCGAAGTTCCTGAACCTTAAGCATTTGCAGATGTGGCAGAAGTTTGCAAAACATTAGCCTACAACGAGTAAAAGCACCGAGTCCATAAATACTTAGAATTTTCCAGTCCAATAGAGGAAAATTGGGAGCGAAACTAGAGGTTGAAGGTTGAGCCAGGATTGAATACCAGGCAGAAAAAAAATCAAAGGGAAATACAACTCTGAAAGTATGGCTCCCAGCTTCATGAAGATAATTTCCGGTCCAGTCCCGTCTGCCTCTAAGAGTCAAGCTCTTGCCCATATTGTCAATGAATCCCCAGCTCCCACTGTGCAGGTGGTCAAGGCCTCACTAGATGAGGCCTTGAAGTTTTCTGAAAGTCCCTTAATCTGTTGGTTTAATGGATTTTGGTCGCGGCTGACAACTCTCCACAGTTGGATCTTGAAGGTATGGAAGCCTCACATTTCTGATGAAATTAATATCTACCCCTGTCCTAAAGGTTTTTCTATAGTAGATTTTGAAAACTCTGAAACCAAACAATGCATTTTAGATTTCGGCCCTTGGTTTTGGGAAAACTCAGGCCTATTCATAAAGCCATGGAACCCATCATTTGACCCCTCAACAACAGTGATAACCTCAGCACCAGTTTGAGTCAGATTGCCAAACCTACCTTTGCATATCTGGAATCTCTCCTCGCTAAAAGCCATTGGAAATGCAATTGGGAAATTTTACTGCAGGTGCCCAGAAACATAGGAATATGTCAGAACCACCTATGCACGCATCTATGTAGAAATGGATTTCAGCGCCGGATTCCTAGCTGAAATAATCCTAACAAGCAAAGACTATGTATGGAACCAGAAACTCGACTATGAAAGTTTCATCTTCAGATGTCGATCCTGCTTTGAGATAGGCCATCTAGCCAAAAATTGCCCAAAAGTCTTCCAGAAAAATTATGCTAGAAAGAATCACCATAGATCTACATGGTGGAAAGGAGCACAAAAGGAACATTACACTGTCATCAAGGAAGAATACTCTCTAGAAAACCCTGAATCGCAAGAAATCAGGCAAGAAAGAAACAAGCCTCAAGACAAGAAGGGGGAAAACCCCACCCAGCAACAAAAAAACAAACTCGATAGCCCCTCAAGCATCAACAATTATGAGGATTCGAATACCGCGCAAAATAAATCTTCATTTTGCAGTAAAACAGATCTCCCATATCCGAAGATAAGACACCAGTGTCCCAAGAATCAGAAGAGATGAAGAAGGTGCAAGATAAAGAAAGTTGGAAGACCGTAGAGAAGAAAAAGAAAGCTACAACACCAATCTCGCCAAGAAAAACGAGAAGTCAGACAATTAAGAACTAAGAAAATTATAGGTCCGATAGACCAAAGTTTGGTCTCAATGGACGTTAATCATCATCGTCATCATCATAAAAACAAACAAAGGCCATGCCTGTGTCGTTTTACTTGTCCAAAAATTTTCGAATTGACTGTTGAGATTTGAAAGAAGGTAACTATTACTGACCATATGCTCGCTTTGATTATTATATGGTATTGATAGCATTTACTACTCAAGTGGAAAATCATTACCATGTCCATTCCAATTTTGTGTGATATGTAGTAGCATCTTGGTAGATAATGGCTAATAGTCATTTTGTAGTTCTAGCTCCATAAAGCCCTAATCAATAAATCATTTTTCTTCATTATTTTTACTTCACAATGAAGCTATGGGAATGGCGAGGGCTTTAACCATAGTGAAATTATTTTTCTAGATTATTTCTATTATTTCTACTTCACAATGAAGCTGTAGGAATGGACAGGGCTTTAACCATAGAATTGTATTAGTTTCTTTAACAGTTCTTGCTTATGTATTTTGACATGGTTAATAATATTGCAACAGGTGAAAGGGAGGGTTATGGGATGAAGGGATTAGGTTTCTATACCCATCTTATGTTCTTTCTGTGATTTACAGTGAATTTGGGGAGATGAAATTGACACACGGGATCGGATACGAATGTGCCAAAAAAAATGCTCGTACACCTTTTTTACTCCATCATTAGTTAAGGTAAGTGACGATCCTTTAATTATCGGTTTCCAAGAGAGATAAAACATTTATTAATGTAGTTTAATAATATTGTAACAGGTGGAGAGGAGAGTCTCGACTCTCCATTTGTTACAAGAAGAATTTTAGTTTTCTCCTCTTGTCATTTGTGCTTTCACCCATTTCAATAAAATCATTTGTAGCAAGGTTTAGACATGGGAAAAGAGATAGGACAAAATTAAATGTCGTAGTCTAACCTGCTCTGAAAACTTTAATAAGATTTTAAATTATGACCGAAGTATTTGTAAATTCAGTTCTAATTTAAGATTTGGATATATTCAGGGGTTTTAGATAGTGCTAAATCTATTTCATCATAAAAACACATTTCAAACACTAAATTTTTGAAAAAACAAGATTCAAACAAAACTACTATTTTTTTTTTAATTTTTCTACTAGATTCAGGACATGGAAAATAAAATTTTCCTCTAATAGACGACGGCGAATTAAACATGTGAGGGGATGTTCGTACACCCTTTCTCTTCCTAATGAAGAACTTGGGACACACGGAAGGTATCATTCTCCTTGTTAGACACAAAACAGATCACTATTTCCTGGTTAGATTACAGCTTTCCGAGTCTCTGCACGGACAAGTTTTAATCTATGTAGCTAACAACTAACCTTTCAGTAAGATAGTAAAACGTGCAAAATGTTCGTGAACCTTTTCACTTTTTTCATTATGACAAAGAAGGTCCTGACTCTTGTAATCTTTCTTTCCTAAAGA
Source organism: Pinus albicaulis (assembly GCA_034641835.2). Lineage (NCBI taxonomy): Eukaryota > Viridiplantae > Streptophyta > Pinopsida > Pinales > Pinaceae > Pinus > Pinus albicaulis. The sequence continues at coordinate 209,911,394 of CM076578.1, read as the reverse complement.
CAAACATTCACAGATCTCTATTTCATGGTTTGTGCAGGTAAATATAATGTCAATCTATGTAGCTAGACCTTCAGTCGAGTAAACAACCAATCAATGAGTATTTACATTAATCTCCCTTGGTGTTCGCATTCTTTTTTGAGGTAATTTTATTTTGTTGTAGGATGGACAACAAATGATAGAGCGTTGGATATGTATTTTTTATTTTCATTTGGGGGACGAGGTATTTGGCTCATGGCCTACACAGAGCCTTAAAAGTACTATTGTTTGTTCCGACTTTTGAAAGGAGCCATGGATACAGGTCTACTAATGAATATTACGAGCTTTCGTCATGTAGGTATACATTGTTTTTGTTGGGTGCTTTTCGTTTCCTGTTGTTTTCTTTTTCATTTTTATTCATTGGCTACACTATTTATGTTGTATGTTGTTATTTTTATTTTTTTAATTTATATATTTCAGCCAGAAAACAACTTTATGGAGCTAGAACTACAGAATGAATATTAACCATTAAATGAGAAATGGCATTTTGTCAGTCTACAATTGTTTCTTTGGTGTCTAACCATTAGTGATGTGCTGCTTTGGATATCAATGACCTACAGAGAGACAGATTTAATATGACCTAGGGAGTTCAATGTGTCGTAGGCACAAAAGTTTTATTTGAGAACAAGATTATATGAAAATGTGTCTATGACTAAACGACATTCATGTCATATATATATTCTTTGGTTATACATGCTACTAATTCATGCAAACGGCATTAGTTGTCTGTGTCCTATATTTTGATGTTCAAATCCTATTTTTGGTCGTTTGAATACAGCCAAACCCACAAACCATTTTATTATAATGAGAGTTATGCCTTGGCTTGATTTTTCATGCTGGCAGTACCTACGATTTTGGAAGCACAACCAGGGAGACACAAAGCCAGAAGAGCTAGGAGAATATTATTTAAAGAGGGTTCGACTAATAGACGGTTAATCGATTGATACCATGAGATAAAAATTGTATATTTTGGTAATGGAAAAATGAGAAACCCTGGACTACCAGCTAATCCTTACGGTCATTAACCGATGTACCATTAATTGATGATTATGCCTTCCAATTCTCTTGTGTTTCCTAGGTGAATATGGGACATACCAAAAAATTTATGGGGTGCATATTCAAATTGGCGGGGTACGCATGCGATGCATGCTTATGAAATTGGTAGTTTAATTGGATGAATGATATTGATTTGAACTTCTCTTCTCAGCATGTGAAATTCAAAAGAGGTTAGTAAGGCCTAAAGACCATAAGGGAGAGGAGGTTTGGTACCATTTATATAATTTCCAATCAGCTTCGATCTCTCCTTTATGAGGTAAGGAACTAGTTATACCCTTTCTCTTAACTGGGGCAAGTATAAACATAATTATCCTCGCCTCCTTTGAAAGCTCCCCACACAATCTCCTCTTGTCTCATTCTAATCCTATCGGGATTCAGACTCTGACCTTCGGGCAACCATCATGCAGCGGATAATGCACATTTATTAAACTTTTGACCTTCCTTTCTAAACTCTGGTATCTCTTGACCCCAAAGCGTCTTCCCGTGCTTTATATCATATTAAAGAAATAATTAGATCCATAAACCTTGAGCTCCTATAAATGTTAGCAAAGATAAGGAAGTAGACTCAAGTAAAGGTCTAATGAGACATGCGGTTACCTTAGGCTTGGACCTGTACCTCGTGCTTGTTGGTGCGTTGATAATCTCTATTGCTTCTCTCAATATCTAGGGTCATATAATTGGTTCCCACCTATAGAATCTCAAGGCAAATGCCTCCCTACAAATCTTAGAGAATTTCAATCTTACGCAGTAATATAAAAATAACATTGAATACCCCCGATGAGAAGGATTCCTTGGACCAATAAAATTGAGGTTTCGAGTAATTCAACCCCTAAAATAAGAATATTTTTATATGATATAGCTAGAAGGAACCTTTGTGTTAGCACGAAACCAGAGTAAATGAAAAATAATTATGTCCACCCCGCCCCCGCACAACAGACTGCTACTAGCTAGCAGACAACTCAAGAAGCCCAAGCACCCTCTTTCGAATATGTTGGAAATTAATCTCAACCACCGCAGTAAACGAATTGGCAGTAGCCATACCTTAGTTAATGTTTTGCAGGTTGCAGATTGTGTGTGCAAAGAAAAACAAGTTGTGAGCAAAGGACAATTACCAATTCCGCAATAGATTAAATAAGTCAAAGTCAAATAGAAGTTAATGCATGGTTATTAAAAGAGCATGGGAAAATATTTAATCCGCAAGTTATGTTTAGTTCACGCAAGTTCTGTAATGTCCAGTAAATGATGTCCGCCCATACTTTGTATTAAATTTGGTCTGTCATGAATTAAATGTGTTAGATATATATGTGTTTAGTTTTTACATGTAAGTAAGAGTGAGAAAAAGATAGTGAGTGTTGTGTAATGTGGCGGAAGTAAGTCTGGAAAGACAAGAGGAGAAAATCGTTGAGCGAATTTTGGTGGGTGCGTGAAAACAATTTTTTGTGTGTTACTGTGCAACCCTGGTGAATGTAAATCCAAGTAAGAAGTCTTGTTTTACTTGTGAAGGAGTCGCAATCTCCATATGTTGATGTATTTCATGTGTTGAAGTTTTAATATAAAGTTTGGTTAGTTGCGATATTGTTCTGGAATTTTCACGTATGTGTTTTACCGCAACACTCTGTTTTACTCTGTTTTCACTCTAAGTAAAATTGGTTGATTATATTTGCTCCTCTCCTTAGTTGCGATTTTGATCTCCACCACTCTGTACTGAAAAGAGGATTCATAAGATTTGATTCCCGCAACTGTATGGTATGGATTATGTGAATTCTGCAACTCTGTGTAAACTTCAGTAAATGTGTTGTTGAGGTTAAAGTAACTTCCGCAACTCTGCATGAACTCCGTGTGTTGAGGGAAAATCATTCACTCCCTCTGTCCTTTAATATTTCTAACATGGTATCGGAGCGGGTTTAAAAAGAAGAGCTAAAAGGAGTTCCAAAATTTTTTTGTGTAACGTATTCTCCAGCAGTGACAAAGTTTTGATGCGGTAAGAAACGTTTTACACAGTGAGAAAGTTGTTTACACAGTAAAAATGGCAGCGACAAGCACAATCTTGACTAATCCACAAATACCACGGCTTAATGGCAAAAAATATGATTATTGGGAAATCACGATGAGAGCCTTGTTTGCTTCACAAGATATATGGGAACCGATGGAACAAGGTTTCCAAGAACCAGGAGATGCAGCAGCAGAAATAGATGTGCTGAGAGATAACAAGAAGAAGGACAGCAAAGCCCTCTTCTATCTCTTTCAAGCAGTGCATGATAGTATATTCCCAAGGATTGCAGCAGCAACAAGGTCTAAGGAGGCGTGGAGAAGGTGAAGACAACAAAGCTACAAATGCTGATGAGAGATTTTGAAACTCTCTGTATGAAAGAGTCTAATAACATAGACTCATTTTTCACACAAGTGATTGGGTTGGTTACCCAGATAAGGTCTCATGGAGGGACACTTGAGGAAAGAAGAATAGTGGAGAAAATCTTGAGAAGTCTACCCTCAAGATATGATGCCATAGTAGTGGCAATAGAAGAGACAAAAGATCTCTCACAATTTTCAATGGATGAGTTTTGTGCATCCTTGATGTCTCATGAACATAGATTGAACATAACACTGGACTCCTCATTCGAGCATGAATTCAAGACACAAATTTCTTTTGGTCGAGGTAGAGGTCGAGGAAGAGGAAGAAGCCCACATAGACGTGGAAGAAGCAGCCCCACAAGCACAAGTGGAAGGGGCAGCAATCATAATCAAAGCGAAGTCTTAATACAACACCAAGCACAAGGACAAAGGTATAACAAATCCCAAGTCCAATGTCATTATTGTAAAAAGTATGGACATTATGCCAATGAATGTAGAAAGAAACAAAATGACATGAATAATAGACAAAATGTAAATTTTGCAAAAGAAGATAAGAACCAGAGTAATGTGCTTCTAACATGTAATGTAGCACAAGAAAAAGGAGATGATGTATGGTTTTTAGACTCAGGCTGTAGTAACCACATGACTGGAAACATAGCAATGTTTTCCAATATTGATGAGAATGTGAAGTCTGAAGTGACAACAGCGACTGATAGCAAAGTCTTGGTCATGGGAAAAGGAAGAGTATCAATATTGACAAGGAAGGGAGAAAAGAAATTTGTGCCAGATGTATATTATGTACCTAGCGTGAAATGTAATCTTCTAAGCATTGGATAGCTCATGAACAAGGGCCACAATGTGTTTTTTTAAAATGATGTGTGTACTATCATGGATATACCTCCAAGTAAAAGAGTCATTGTTGAAGTGCATATGACAAAGAATAGGATGTTTCCTCTCAAGCTCAGAACAAACTTTAAGGAAGGAGGTGTGGTAGCAGCAGTCGCACAAGAGGTATTTCAAGAAGAAGCGAAAGACGAAAACTGGTTATGGCATTTGAGATTTGGACATATCAATTTTGGAGGTTTGAACCTCTTGCATCGAAAAGGCATGGTAAAGGGATTACCACTCATAGAAAAACTGGATAGCCAATGTGAAGGATGCATCTTGGGCAAACAACACAGAGAAGCATTCCTAGCAAGGAAGAGTATAAGGGCAAAACCACACTTGGAGATTGTCCACTCAGATTTATGTGGACCAATGCAAACCCCGTCTTTAACTGGCAGCCATTATGTTTTGACACTCATAGATTACTACACAAGGAAGACATGGGTCTATTTTCTAAAATAGAAAAGTGAAGTGTTTGGACAGTTCTGTCACTACAAAGCTCTTGTTGAGAAGAAGAGTGGGCACTACATCAAATTGTTGAGAACTGACAGGGGTGGAGAATATATCTCCAAAGATTTCCTACGTTTCTGTAGGGAGAATGGCATACACAAGCTGTTCACCACAAGGTACACACCACAGCAAAATGAGGTTGAGGAAAGGAAGAATAGGACCATCATGGACATGGTCGGAAGTATGTTAAAGGTGAAGCATTTGCCAAATTAGTATTGGGCTGAAGTTGTCAATTGTGCAGCGTATATTTTGAATAGGTGCCCAACCAAATCTGTTATGAACATAATTCCGGAAGAAGCATGGAGTGGAACAAAGTAGTTTGTCACTCACATGAGATTATTTGGATGTGTGGCATATGCACATGTACCAGATCAACTAAGGAAGAAATTGGACAGCAAGGGGGAGAAGTGTATCTTTGTTGGATACAGTGATGAGTCCAAGGCATATAAACTCTATAATCCATCCACCAAGAAAGTTATAATCAGCAGAGATGTGCAGTTCATTGAAGAAGAAGCTTGGGATGGAAGCTTAGAGAAAACAGTGAATGTGAAGACATGTGTGTCTCACGAAGAGCAAGAGGAATTCACAGCAGCAAATAGTTCCTCCACGGTGGTTCCTCCTCCACCTACAAAAGCATAGCAGAGCACACCACAAGCTGGAAACAAAACAGCCTTGAGAAATCAAGGAAGTGCTTCTCCAAGCACACCACAGGGATCAGAAACTCCCTCGAGTTCAAGTGGAACTTCCAGCACACTAAGAAGACCAAAATTTAGAAATATAAGTGAAATATATCAGCAAGATGAAGTCGATAGCAGCATTGGTCTAAATTCATTATTTTCATTATTTTGTCATGTAGATGACCCAATCCATTTTGAAGATGCAGTCAAGGAAGATAAATGGGTTGCAGCAATGAAAGAAGAGATAGAAGCAATAGAAAAGAATGACACATGGGAGTTATTGGACCTCCCACAAGGTAAAGAAGTCATTGGAGTGAAGTGGGTCTATAAGACCAAGAGAAATGTTGAAGGAAAGTTCGAAAGGCACAAAGCAAGACTTGTCATGAAAGGTTATAAGCAGCAGCATGGAAGAGACTATGCGGAAACATTTGCACCAGTCGCGAGGATGGAGATAGTGCGTACATTGTTGTCAATTACAGTGCAATAGAAATGGAAATTCTATCAGATGGACGTAAATTTAGTGTTCTTAAATGGAGTGCTGAAAGAGGAGGTGTATGTTGCACAACCTCCTGGCTATGAAATAGAAGGGCAAGAACACAAGGTGTGTAGGTTGTGGAAAGCTCTCTATGGGCTAAAGCAAGCACCGCATGCATGGTACAGGAGGATAGATGCTTACTTGCTGGACAATGGGTTCGACAAATGTGACGGTGAACCTACTGTCTACATCAAACAAAGTGACAGTAAGATTCTTATTGTCGTTTTGTATGTAGATGATTTGATTTTTACAGGCAATGATGATTTTATCATCGCTGATTTCAAAGCAGTCATGAAAAGTGAGTTTGAAATGACTGACTTGGGTTTATTGAGATACTTCTTGGGCATAGAAGTAAAGCATAATGAAAAGGGAATTTTTATTTCTCAAGCAAAGTATGTAGCAGAAATTTTGGAGAGGTTTAATATGCAGAACAACAAGCCATCACCAAATCCAACCATCATGGGGTTGAAGTTGAGCAAGGAAGATTGCAGCAATAATGTCAATCTAACATTATACAAGAGCATGGTGGGTAGCCTAATGTATTTGACCACAACTAGGCCTGTTATAATGTATGCAGTGAGTTTGGTGTCGAGGTTCATGGAGACACCTAAGGAGACACATTGGCAAGTAGCGAAAAGAATTTTAAAGTATGTCAATGGAACAAAGGAGTATGGAGTTTTGTACTCTGCAACTGATGATTTTAGGCTTAGTGGTTACACTTACAGTGATTGGCAGGAAGTGTTGATGACAGAAAGAGCACGTCAGGATATGTTTTCATTTGGGTTCGGGAGCCATTCCATGGGCTTCCAAGAAAAAGCCGATAGTGTCATTGTCAACAGCAGAAGCTGAGTATGTCATTGCAACAGCAGCAACGTGTCAAGCAGTTTGGATGAGAAGGATGTTGCAGGATTTATGTCATGAACAAGATGGAGCAACCACTATTTTTTGTGATAACAGTTCAACAATTGCACTATCAAAGAATTATGGATTTCACAAAAGGACAAATCATATTGATGCCAAATATCATTTCATAAGAGAATTGGTTAATAATAGTGAGATTGTGTTGTAGCATTGCAGGTCAGAAGAACAATTTACAGACATCTTCACAAAGCCATTGCCACATGAAAATTTTGTTTATCTCAGAGATTGTCTAGGAATGGTCAATGGCGGCAGTTGTGATTAAGGGGGAGTGTTGGAAATTAATCTCAACCACCACAGTAAATGAACCAGCAGCAGCCATACCTTAGTTAATGTTTTGCAGGTTACGGATTGCGTGTGCAGAGAAATACAAGTTCTGAGCAAAGGACAATTACCCATTCCGTAACAGATTAAATAATTCAAAGCCAAATAGAAGTTAATGCATGGTTATTAAAATAGCATGGGAAAATATTTAATCCGCAAGTTATGTTTAGTTCACGCAAGTTCTATAATGTCCAGTAAATGATGTCCGCCCATACTTTGTATTAAATTTGGTCTGTCATGAATTAAATGTGTTAGATATATATGTGTTTAGTTTTTACATGTAAGTAAGAGTAAGCAAAAGATAGTGAGTGTTGTGTAATGTGGCGGAAGTAACTCTGGAAAGACAAGAGGAGAAAATCGTGGAGCAAATTTTGTTGGGTGCGTGAAAACAATTTTTCTGTGTTACTACGCAACCCTGGTGAATGTAAATCTAAGTAAGAAGTCTTGTTTTACTTGTGAAGGAGTCACAATCTCCACATGTTGATGTATTTCATGTGTTGAAGTTTTAATATAAAGTTTGGTTAGCTGCGATATTGTTCTAGAATTTTCACGTATGTGTTTTACCGCAACACTCTGTTTTACTCTGTTTTCACCGTGAGTAAAATTGGTCGATTATATTTGCTCCTCTCCTTAGTTGTGATTTTAATCTCCACCACTCTGTACTGAAAAGAGGATTCATAAGATTTGATTTCCGCAACTGTATGGTATGGATTAAGTGAATTCCGCAACTTTATGTAAACTTCAGTAAATGTGTTGTCTGGGTTAAAGTAACTTCCACAACTCTGTGTGAATTCCGTGTGTTGAGGGAAAAGCATTCACTCCCTTTGTCCTTTAATATTTCTAACAGAATAAGGAGGTTACTTAGGAATTTCATTGTAGATTCACGTGATAATAGGTGGCAAGAGTACCTTTCACATGTGATGTGGGTATTGGATACCTTAAAGAAGAAGCAATTGATCGCCAATTTGAAGAAATGCGAGTTTAGGTTAGGAAAGAGTCCTTTATTTATCTGGGACACATGACCGGTGGAGTAGAGATGAGAATATATTTGGATAAGATTGAAGCCATAAATCAATGACCTACTCCGACCAGATTTATATAATTTAGAAGTTTCATGGGAGCAATCCAGTACCTAAGAAAATTCATTGCCAATTTCTCTGCGGCTACAACACCTTCGCATGCCATGACTTTTAAAAGGAAGAACTTCCATTGGGATGTCCACAACAAAGGGAATTTGAAGACTTGAAGAAAAGGATCAATGATATATAGTTTTGGCATTGCTTCCCCATCCCTTCCTCCAATCAAAACTGTATTTAATTACGGCGTAAATAAAGTCTGATTTATACAGGTAGGTACTTATTGAGATGTTTATATTGTTATTGTGAGGAAATGGATGGAGTGGGTGAAATCACAGTTTTTCAGGGCTGAAGAAATTATTTTTTCTCTAATCCCCGCAGGTGGGGGGGATATTAAGCGGTGTTTCTCCTTCTATTGAATCACTCAATAGACTCAATATATTGAGCCACTCACATAATCAACAATATAGGTTTTGCATACAATTCCATAACAAGGGAAACTACGTAGCGGTAGTCCCTGTTGTTTTCAATGCAACATGAGTCAATTTAAAAAAAATCGTAGTATGGTTGAGTTGGAGTGCGAGCAGTATGTATATTTACATACATAGACTTAACCACATTCATGTTTATTTACATAGACTTAACCATTTCTACATGTTTAATTTACATACGTAGTGGTGAACCTGCTACTGCTGGGGATGTAGCTATTAGATCTAAAACAAAATATGGCCTTGGAACGAAGGTAGAAAATGACTCTGCATCTTGATCAAGGATGCCCACTGGTCAGTTAAGCAATATTGACGACTTGACGGAACTACAGGGAATGAAGTAACATCTCTTCCTTGCACTGCACTTCTTATAACTTATTGATCCTCTTAGAACCTATTCATCCTATTGATTTTGGCTTATTTATGGTCCAGAGCAGTTTTATTCTGTCTTACCTTCTGAAAAATAATCACCGAAATTGCATGACTGAAATGAGGACAAAATTGTGTATTTATAGTGTTTTTCCACTCGTTAAAGTGATGATTACGTCTGTATTAACTTGGAGACCTAGATGATGTGGATATAACCATCCAATCAGTCAAAATTAAATATTTCCAGATGCTACTGTTTTGGAATGACGGCCGACAATGAATGAATTGAATTGAATGATGGCTTCACATCCAACCAGTTTCCATCTTTGATTGAAATTTGAAGACCGCCCACAGGTCTTGAAATGCTACCTCCATCTATTGATATAACCTAAAGACAAAATGATTCATCAAAAACAAATTTCTTAAATATTATCTTGATATGCCCCTATATTAGATAAAAAGTTGTATAATTTTGGGAACTGTCCAAATTAAAACCCTTGCATATTATAGTACCTTGGGATCTTTCCAAATTAAGGATTTCCATATGCTTAGGATTTTGAATGAGAGTCGACAATGCAGTAAAGAGAACAACTCTTTGCAAGATTAAAGAGATAAATATTACATGTAACGTATCTCCATTGAAGACGAGGAATGAATTGGGCGAGGGATTTGCTTCAAAGTAGTTTCCAGCCTGCCTTAAAACTTGAAGACCGCCTACCTCATGTTCATGCACTATCATAATTCTACCTCCATATGTATGAGGCCAAACAATAATCGTTACAGAGGATTCATCAGATGATTCTTCGTATTTATTCATACGAAGGCCAAAGCTCCGTAGTAATTGCTCACTCCAAAACTAGCCAAAATAATCTTATGGACTCTGTGAGACAGTTCCTTCATCTTTTTGATGTACTCTCTCATGGCTTCATTGCCATTATTGAAATATATACAGTAATTTTATAATTCTCTTGCCACACAGCTATATAAGGTGACATCTTGCCACACACAGTCATATGAGGTGACACATTATTTTTGCGTGCATATATCTGGCAGTTTAGGGGTGGAGGGTAGTGGTTATTTAGTGGCAGATGCGACCAAGAACCGGCAGGTGGGTAGGCTGAGTTAGCGTTACCGAATTTTCCTTTACAACTCCTGCAGAACTTTGGATATAAGATTGCGCAACTTCCCTGCATCGGAACTTTGGATATAAAACAAATTGCCAACATCCCTGCAGAACTTTGGATATAAAATAGATTTCTCAACTTCAATAAGAGATCGAAGTTTTTTGCGCCTAAATACTTTGGTTAAAATTTCAATTGTCAATCTAAAAATTTTAAAAATTTAGTTAAATTAACATAAGCACCAAATATTTGGTCAAAAACGATTTAATGCTCAGTCAATGACCAAATGATCGCTATAGTCCTACAAGGCAGGGACTAACAATGGAACCAATTGAAGAATCAACTGGATCTACTACTACTGGTGGGTATCTAACAGATGGGGATGCTAGTCAACAAGGTGAAGTACCCGTGTGCAAATATTGGATATGTTTGAAATAAAAACTAGTTTATGAATTTCAGGGAATGAACAGGAAATAAAAAAATACATAATTGATAAGGTGTTGAATATGATCGAAATAAAAGTCCACAAGATATGAAATAGTATGTGTCATTTAGTTGGTACCCACATGACATCTAGCATAATGCTACATATTTTGTGATTAACATCATGACGATTTTTAGTAATGGGTAGTTAGTATGCATCAATTTCAATGTTCCATCATCATGAGGATCATTACATCATGTCTTACCATAGATTTTTTCCTATTGATTTCTATAGTTCTTATGTGGTGGATGTTCTATGGCAGAATGCTTGAACATGATGAATCCTAGTTGTAATGCTAAAAGTTTATTTTTTTTCTAATTCTTTTTCTATATAAAATGCTTC